>LSBG02000284.1:0-49997 GCA_001642375.2 Mentha longifolia
ATGGTCTAGCTTTTGAACAAGTCTTGTTACTAGAAACGCGTGGTGGAGATTAATCAACTTCAAATATAATGTGACGCAATCAAAGAAAACTGTCTATATAAAAAAGTACAATCCATAACAAAAACAGGAAAATAAAGCAAAAAACAAAAAAACAAAAAAAAAAAACGGAAGAAAATAAAGTAAAAATAAAAATTCCGTTGCCGGGACTTGAACCCGGGTCTCTCGGGTGAGAGCCGAGTATCCTGACCAACTAGACTACAACGGATCTTGTTATGTTCAATATTTAATAAACTTAATCATCATTAAAACAAAGATCAAATAGCTACTGAGCTTGACAGTGAATCTTTTTTGATAGTGCTAATTCTGCATTGTGCGATCACAATTAAGTGGTCTACATTTCAATTCTAGCAGAAAATAATGGTATGTAAAGATTCTTGATTTTTGTTACAACTCAAAGAAACAAGAAAAATGATTACATAATAATGTTGATGAATATACATGACAAAAATCAGAAGGAGCAGACATTCTCCATTCCAAAACATGTGAGAGAAAGAAAGGCAGGTTTGTGAAGGATGGCTTCGATAGCGCCAGCTTCGAACATTTCAATCTCAGTAATAGTTCTAGTTCTAGTCTTGCTCGAGGAGTAGAAGAGGAAGGAATCTCCCCACGCCATCAACACATCACAATCTTTGAACACTTTGATGGGGCTAACCACCTCATAAGGATCATAACTCGGTTTTCGTATCACAAATTCCTTCGCCCAAGATTCCTCAACTCCATATTCCTTCATCAACCATACATCGATCGCATCCTCAGATGTGTACTCACAAACACACAACCAATCTCCCAAAGCAAACACATCAGCCAAAATGTTTTCTATAAGACCAAGAGGAGGAGGAAGAGAGATGATGCTGAAACGTTCGGTTTCAAGGTTGAAGCAAGAAATCTTCGCCTTGTCATCATTCGAGTTGAGCACGAACCAGTAGAGATTCCCATTCAGAAACGCCCCGGTTGAACGACAACTGTACATGAGAGTTAGAGGAGGAGTTTGGTCCACTCTTCTCCATGATCCTGTTCCAAGAGTGTACACTTGACATTCGGATTCCGTGGGCCCCCATTTATCTGTTTCTCGATCATGTCCACAATCATGGAAAACTCTAACCACCTTATGTTGGCTACTTATCTTGCTAGCTCCGAATCCGAATGTGACTACTTGAGGAAATGAATAGTTGAATTCTTGAGGGCAGTGGATTTCAATGTATTCACGAGTGATTGGATTGCATATGAAAATACCATTAGGTTTGGGGCGGAGAGTGCGTAAGAGAAGGAAGCCATTGGCCGAACCTTGTAAAGCTCCATCAAAGGGGAGTTTGAATTGAGTGAGGAGATTGTAATGGTGATCATGGCGTTGAAGATTTCCCACATCTTCGAACTCGTATATTTCGTAGAATTTTGACAACCTATGTATTTTATAGACAGCTAGTCCAGAGGCTGATTTGGAAAGATGTTGCTTAGCAAAGTCGTGATCTTTGAGTAAATCGAGCCATGACTTGCAAACACACTTGCAACGGGGAATGGTTCGAATTGGGAGCCTCGAGAAGATGTCAATGATGATGGCTGATGGTAGATTTGCGAAGCAATCTTGGTTCATTGTGTTAAGAGTTTGAGTTATGTTAATCTGTTTATATGTGAATTCATGGCTTAGTTATATAGCCTGTGTTGGAAGGTAAGCCTTATATTATGAGAAAAAGTCTTTTGGAATTTATGGAATACTCAGTCTTCTCTGACTAGAGATGCAAGTTGATATATTCAATCAGTTGAAAGTTCTCTGCATCTTTGGTCAAAGAAAACTTCAAATAAAATTGGCAGTTCAACAAATACTTAGCATGGTTGAAGAATATAACAGATTCTATAAATCAAAGAAACAAGAAGATGATTACATAAGAAGGTTGGTGAACATCAAAATCAGAAAGAGCATACATTCTCCACTCCAAAACTTTTGAGAGAAAGAAAGCTCGATTTGTGAAGGATGGCTTCGATAGCGCCAAAGCTACGAGCTCCGAACATTTCAACCTCTGTAATAGTTCTAGTCTTGCTTGGGGAGTAGAAGAGGAAGAAATCTCCCCATGCCATCAACAAATCACCATCTTTGAACACTTTGATGGGGCAAACAACCTCATAAGGATCATAACTCGAAGTTTCTGCATCCGGTTTTCTTATGACAAATTCCTTCGTCCACGATTCCTCAACTCCATATTCCTTCATCAACCATATATCAATCACATCCTCAGATGCATTGTCGCAAACACATAAGCAATCTCCCAAAGCAAACACACCAGCCAAAATATTTTCTTTATGGCATAGAGGAGGAGGAAGAGAGATGATGCTGAAACATTCTGTTTCAAGATCGAAGCAAGAAATCTTCAGCTTATCATCATTTGAGTCCAACACGAACCAGTGAAGATTTCCATTCAGAAATGCCCCCATGGAACGACAACTGTAAATTAGAGGAGCACTAGGCGCTACCCTCCTCCATGATCCTGTTCCAAGAGTGTATACATGACACTCGAAATTCATAGCTAGCCACTTATTTGTTACTTGATCGCGTGCACAATCGTGGAAAACTCTAACCACCTTATGTTGGAAACTGAGTTTGCTAGCTCCGAATCCAAATGTGACTACTTGAGGAAATGAATAGTTGAATTCTTGAGGGCAGAGAATTTCAACATATTCACGAGTGATTGGATTGCATACGAAAAGACCATCAGGCGTAAGCCCAAGGTCCCGTAAGAGAAGGAAGCCATTAGCCGAACCTTGTAAAACTCCATCAAAGGGGAGTTCGAATTTAGTGAGGAGATTGTAATGGAGATCATGGTGTTGAAGATCTTCCTTGTCTTCAAACTCGTAAATTTCGTAGAATCGTGACAGCCTATGTATTTGATAGACAGCTAGTCCAGAGGCTGATTTGGAAAGATGGTGCTTAGCAAAGTCACGATCTTCAAGTAACTCGAGCCATGACTTGCAAACACACTTGCAACGTGGAATGGTTCAAGCTGGGAGCCTCGAGAGGATGTCAATGATGATGGTTGGTGGTAACTTAGTGAAGAAATCTTGGTTCATTGTATGAGCTAGGGATTGAATGTAAATGGCTTATTTATATAGCTAGCCTTTGTTGGAAGGGTAAGCCAAGCCCTACGTTATGAGAGAAATCTAATGGAATATTCATGAAAAGTCAGTCTTCTCTGAATAAAAATATATTCAAATCAGTTGAAATTTTTTTGTTTCTCTAGTCAAAGAAAACATCAAATGAAATGGGATGAAGACAAGTTCAACAAAGAGACTAATCATATACGGAGTACTAAAAAGGTAAGCATGGTTCAAGAACATAACAGATTCTACAATTTGGTTACATAGAATAGATAAACAAAAGCAGATTACAAACAATCAGAATGTTATAACATTATCCACTCCAAAACTTTTGAGAGAGAGAAAGCTAGGAGTGAGAAGCATTGAGCAGATATAGCCATCCCCATAATCAAACATACCGATTACTTGAGAAGTTTTGGTCTTGTTGGAGTAGTAGAAAAGAAGCCTCTCATCCCATACCATCAGGATATCTCCATCTTCAAAAACTTTGATAGGGTAACCACATACAGAGCCAATTCTGTAAAAATCCGGTTCTATGCTTACCACATACTCCCTCGTCCAAGATTTCTCGACTCCATATTCTTTCATCAACCATACAACGATCGCATCTTCGGGTGTGTTATCACACAAACAGAGGCAATCCTTAAAAGAAGACAAGCTCTCGGTATACTCCACACTTGTTCTTTGAAGGGGAGGAACAGAAATGTGGTGAAACACTCTGTTTCAAGATCAAAACAAGAAATCCACCGGGTGCGATCTGAATCCGATACTATCCAATGAAGATTACCATTAACAAATGCAGCAAACGTACAAAAACTGTACTCGAACGAGACACTAGCTACTTCAACGCATCTCCATGATTCGGATCCAAGAGTGTAAACGTGACAACTAGTTTTAGGAATAATACAAACCAACTTATGTTGGCCAGTTATTTTGCTCACCCCAAATCCACAAGTGTCTCCCTCTGGATGCGAGAAGTCCGGACCTTCATGGAAAGGGAGCTCGATATATTCACGAGTGATTGGATTGCACACATAGAGAGCTTCAGCATCTGCATTCTTGCGTAGGAAGAGCAAACCATCGGAAGAGCCCTCTATGAATACTCTACGAGGGAAATCAAACTTGGTGAGCTGATTATAGTGATGATCATGGCTCTCGAGATCCAGTTCGTCTTTGAATTCGAAAATTGAGATCCAGTTTGAATCCCCCTCCGGCATCAACAAAGCCAGGGCGGGGGCGGATCTAGAGAGATGAGACTTGACAAACTCATGACTCCCGGGTAATTCCAGCCATGATGTGCAGACACACTTGCTAACTGCAACGGCTCGAACAGGGAGTCTCGAGAGGATGTTGATGGTGATTTCTGGTGGCAGATATTTGAAGAAATCTTGCTTCATATCAAATTCTATTAGCAGAAAAAAATGCAGGAGAGGGGGGAAGGGAAGAAGGGAGAAAATTAGGGCTTGTAACTTTTCCCAAAATGATACTGCTATATAATTTGACGCTTCTTGGCGCCAAGATCGAGCATTAAAGTTACTCCTATAGTCCTATTTAATAACTAGGCCCAATATTCGATTGGCTGAAATACAAGACTGCATTTATTTTTATACAGTAGTATTTTTAGAGCATTGGCAACGGAGCCTTCCAAAATAGAGGGCTCCTAATTTAATAATAATATATATATTAGTATTAAATTCATCTTGGAGGGCTCCTATTTTTGTTGCATTGGAACCCTCCAAGGGCTCTCATTATTTTATATTATTTAATTTTTTTTAATTATTTTTTTTATGATTTAAATAAAAATGAGATTTTTTTTTAATTCAATTGTATTGCATATTTGGAAAATTACAATACAATGACCGTGAAAACTAAAAAAAAATACATAACGTTAAAATGAAGTAGAAAAAAACTAGTGATGACCGAAACGTGCCCAAATTTCCTCGATCATATCCGTTTTGAGATTTTCATGAGCGATTGCATCGCGGAGGGAGACATTCCTTTGCATATAACGTGCGAAAGAGACATCAACACCTTGACGCGCTTGCAACGGAGTCCTTGTAGAGCTCAATCCCTCATCATCCTCTCAATTTTCGGCTGCTTCTCCTTCATCTTCAGTTATCATGTTGTGCATAATAACACATGCATACATAATTTCTGTTAAATTTTCGATATAATGCAAGCGGGCCGGGCCTCGTACAATCGCCCATCGTCCTTGCAGAACGCCGAATGCACGCTCGATGTCCTTCCTCGCAGCTTCTTATTTCATGGCTAATAGAGCTCTTTGTGGAGAAAGACGCGATTCCCGGAACTAGCTTCAATACGTGGGCTAGGAACAGGCTGAATGTTATGTGGAATGTAAACTGATCTGTTTTGGTACTACTTGTACCTCTTTCTCAATAAAATTACCTTTTCTGAGCAAAAAAAAAAAATAGAGCTCTTTGTGGATCGGTAGAACATGGCACCGTCTTCACGAAAGTTGGCCATCTTGGATAGATGTCGTCAGCAAGATAATAGCTCATGTTGTGCTGCTTGTTATTGGCCGTGAAATTTACGGCCGGCGCAACACCCCTCAGATAATCGCTGAATACGTCAGATTGATTCAGTACGTTGATATCGTTGTTCGATCCGGCCACGCCATAAAATGCATGCCAAATCCATAGGTCTGTTGAGGCCACCGCTTCAAGAATTACTGTTGGAGTTCCCTTCTTGAAATTGGTGTATGCAGCCTTCCACACCGATGGACAATTCTTCCATGGCCAATGCATGCAGTCAATACTCCCGAGCATGCTGGGAAAACCGTGCTTCGCTTCGTGTATTTGGACGAAGCGTTGGACGTCACGCGAATGAGGTCTCCTTAGGTACTCCTCTCCAAAAGCGGCAACGACGGCGCGGCAAAAATGCTTTAGGCATTCTCGCCCAGTTGAATAGGCGATGCGCAGATACTCATCGTACTCATCGGACGGACCACCATATGCAAGTTGACGCAGCGCCATTGTGCATTTTTGAAGGGGATGAAGATAATTTCATCCCGTTGCATCTGGGTGTTGTTGGAAATATGGATCATGCATCGTCACGCTCAAGACGATGCGCAAGAAGAGATCTCGTCGCATGCGGAATCGGCGCCGGAACATGGTGTCTGTATACGTCGGATTTTTGGCGAAGTAGTCGTTGTAGAGTTGCTCGTACCCCGATTCACGATCACGCTCGACGTATTGCTTTTTTTTTTTTTTTACGATTGGCGTTCTTCACGTCGCCGGTTTTCAACATCTTCCTCCTCCTCTATTTATCGATAAAGCTCGATAGCTTCACGTGCTAGCCTCTCTCGTTCCTCACGATTCATTTTTTTGGAATGTTGAATGTAGAATTTTGAGAAAAAAAGTGGAAATTGATGAAAGAAGATAGAGTTTGATGAAGAAATTAGTGTGAAAATGTGAGGAATGAAGTAGGGTATTTATAAGAAAAAAAAAAAAAAAAAAAAAATCGGCCAGTCAACAGTCAAAAACCGTTGACCAACTAGACCACGACACATGGTGGGCGCGGAGGTAGCTAAAACGGGCTTATTTCCGCCCGTTAGGGCGCGCCCTCGGAGGGCTCCAATGTCAGCGCCCGGGCGCGGAGGGTGAGGTGGCAGCGGGCGGGAGGGCGGCGCCTCTCCCGCCGTGAATGCTCTTATAGAGCAAGAAAGTAATTCAATTTTTATCTCTCTATTTCTCTAAGGCCCCGTTTGGTTGCCCTGACAAGCCATGATAAGAAAAATTATTTGCGCTTATGCGGACGTTTGGTAGCTAAGACACTTTTTCTGTCCGGCCCGAGAATTGAGTCCGGCCTGAGAAAAAAAGCACTGTAGCCTTTTATATAATTTTCGGACCTATTACCTCCGATGAAATTTACACGCTTGAACAGTAATACATAACCATTTCTGTAAAATTCCTAAAAAGGCCCTTCAACTCACATAACCTCCAATTTCCTAAATTCCTAAATTCTTGAAGAACGACCGGCGTGCCGAAGAATCGACTGCGACTCCATAAGCTCGATTGCGACTAAGCTCCGCCGACGAGAAGATGGGAAAGCTGCAGTGACTGATCAAGCTTCAATTACCCACCGTCGCCGAGCAAGGTATGTATCGCGGGATGATTATTCATTTTCTTTTTTGGGTTGTGTTTTTCCCAAGCTTAAAATCTGAATTTTTCTTGCGAAAAAATGGGTATCTTTTCCTTTTCTTGTAGTGAAATCTCCTGGACTATCTCAATGACTCTGCAATATTATTTTTTCGTTTTATGTTTGTCCGTTATTTTTCGTTGTTGTTGGTTGCTTTTAGTCTTTGATGATCCAAAACTTTGAATCATATATTTTCCAAGTTCATTGTCTAATGCTGTGTTGGTTTTTTATCTCTATAATTAGTCCATTTCTTCAGATCTTGAAAAGAGAGTATTTGCCATGTATAAATGATTCTACAGGTATGTTTGATGATATACGATAATGATTTTATCAAGATTTCAAGAATTAGTAAAATAATGATGAGGAAAGATGCAAACATTCATTAAATCTATGCATGAAAATCTGCAAAGTTTAGTTTCATTTGCCAATTCGAGTAGATTTTGTTATCTACAAATTATACAATGCCCACATTCACTAGGAAATTGGAATGCATGTTTCTTTAATACAAACCTTGCTGGCCTAAATCATAATATGTTGTGTGTATGGATTAATGTAGTTGGTGATTCTATTTTTAGTTATGTATAATGTATATATTTTTGGTGCTAGATATCAGAAGTTGGGTTCTGTGGGGATGAAAAATAAATAGCCATTGTTGATTCTCTTTGAAGCTGGTAACTAATCAAAGCATTGCTCCTTCAGTCAAAGCATGCCTAACTTAGTTTTACATTATGCAATTTAAATTTATGTCTTGAGAAAACAGATACACTTTATGCTAGAACAGAAGATTGGAGGTGCACTATGAAGATGAAGAAGATGGGAATTTCGTAGAGGCTATGTGGGATGATTTTGTTTAGTCAACTTTAGGTTTCTTTGAAGTTTTGTACTTTCCTCTGTTTTTTAAGGATTACATCGACATTGTTAGATTTCTGGATTTTGTTGTTGTTGACATCTGAACTTATTGCTTCTAGTTTTTATTGTTGTTCATAATTCTAGACTTATTGCATCTGGTGTTTATGGAGATTAATCTGAACTTATTGCTTTTGGCTTTTATAGAGATGTTTGGTTCCTTATTATGACTTGAAGTTTATGATATCTAAACTGTTTGTTTTGGAATTAATATTTTTGATATGTGTTGGTATCCTTTTACTGATAAGTTTACTCTATATTTTTTCAATTATTTCAGCAAAGTGAAGCAGGCTAGCATGGAAGCTAGTAGTGATGAGCTCCATCTCGTCTAATTTCGGTTTTCAAATTCCTTGTTTTAGTTTTCCGTTTATGGCCCCTCTGTTTTAATGAAATTTTCAGAGTGATGGTGGTTGTTATCTTCTTAGACATTGTACCTCAAATTTTCATTGTTTATGAACTTTAGAATTGGAAATGTAGTCCAATTGAATTTTCGACATGACAGATTCTTCGACTAGAGGGGCTCCCTCCATAGCTTTATGGCGTAAACTGTTTCTTGCATCTTGCAAATTAAATTTAGCCAGATTTTTTCCCCTTCAATTCATAAATTTCATGGGCTCTTTGATTAATTTTATTCTTTTACAAACTGCATGAAGCAATAATAAACCAATAAAATGTTACTATGATTCTTGCTATGCCATTATATATATTCAAATGTTGTTGCTTCATTCAAAATTGTTTAATGACTTTTCTTGATATGAAGAGTATATTTTGGTAAAACATTACTGTTATTAATGAAATGAATGCTCAGGGAATTTCTTCGAGCCCTCTACTTTGAGAATCGTAGTCGATTATTTGAATCTACTAGTTGAAACAATTGGTGGGACACGGGACGTAAATTACAGATTTCTATGGGGTTAAATGTGTAAATGCTCATTTTAGTCATATACTTTGTCTAGGCTACCAAACAGGAAGAATAAGATATCTGGAAGGATTGTCTTTGGTACCAAACGGCTTGCTAAGATTATAATCTCAATAAAAGGTAAGATAATAGTCTACCTTTTATCTTATCATGCTATATCCCGTCTTTACAACCAAACGAGTGCTAAAAGTCCCAACTTGAAAAGTACACAAACCAAGAAAAAAATGTAAATTTATTCAATTTACTCTTAATTATTACATATAAAATTGAAAAAATAATTTATTTATAATAATTATAGAGATAAATATGATAATTTAAATTACACTTTTGTCTAGAAACATGTGATGAGACATTTAATTGGAGACAATCTTTAAAGGATTGAGACACTTATTATGAAACAAAGGGAGTATCAATTCAATTATATATGTCGTCCTAAATATGGACAAAATTATGTATATTTTTCTTGATTTAACATCTATGTTGCACGGGTGTAGGGAGCGGGTGCGGGGGTGATATGATACGAGTGCGGAGATATGTATTTTTAAAAAATTATAGGTACAATTCAACTATGATACGTAGGTATATTTATTTTTATTTTTATATTTATTATATAATGCCTATATTATACATAAAATTTAAATAAATCATAAATTAAATATATATGAAAAATCATGAAACGGTGCAACTAAAAAACAACGTACGTCTTCTGCTTCTATTTTCCTTTTTCTTTTAATAAACAATGTTTAAGATTTGCAAAAAAACCCTTAAGAACTTAAGTTATAGCAAAAATAATCCAATTAAATTTTGGATTCGCGAATTCTCTTTATCAGATTCGTGTATTCCGTTATTATTTATATTAAAATAAATAAGGATACGCCATGTGGCGAATCGGGTGCGAATCCGTCACAAATCGCACCCGAATGTGGTACGGGTACAAATCCAATACTACAATATGTTGTTTTTTAAAAAATCCGTGCATTAGAGTTTAACGTTAATGAATGAGTTATAAAATGATTACTCTTATAATTTATACATCCCTTTACATAAACGAGAACCTTAAGCTATTAGGCCATCATCAATTGAAGTATTCAAATTTCAAATTGCCTTACTTATCTACTATATTAGTATTTACTTCTTTTTTTTCTTGATTATTCAAAGTGATTGCTGAATTACTGTCTTTGTAATTACAAAAGTTGCTAGTGTCCGCAACCTAACTGTCACTTTAAAATGGTAGTTTTTTCAATCTGATTTTTATTTAATCTTTGAGAATATGTATATTTAATCAAGATTCAAATATTTAACCTTAGCTCCCTCCGGTGCTGCCTTTCAGCTACTAGATGGTATACTTGTAGTATGCTTAATGGAAAACTAATGCGAAGGATATTCATCACAATAAGAAAGAGAAAAACAAGCCTGCAACATCTCCTATTGGTGGATAGTAAATGTGTCTTGACGAGCCTATGTACTGTATTTGATAGACAGCTAGTCCATGCGGCTGATTTGGAAAGATGGTGCATAGCAAAGTCACGATCTTCGAGTAAATCGAGCCATGACTTGCAAACACACTTGCAACGGGGAATGGTTCGAGCTGGGAGCCTCGAGAGGATGTCAATGATGATGGTTGATGGTAGATCATTGTGTGAGCTAGGGATTCTTGAGTTTGCTAATCTGTTTTTTTTTTATATGTAAATGGCTTATTTATATAGCTAGCCTTTGTTGGAAGGTAAGCCCTATATTATGAGAAAAGTCCTATGGAATTCATGGAATAGTCAGTCTTCTCTGACTAGAGATATATTCAAATCAGTTGAAAGTTCAACATCAAATGTAATTGAGACAAGTTCAACAAAGACTTCTCATGTACCAAAAAGGTAAGCATGGTTCAAGAATATAACAGAAAAACAAATGCAGATTACAAACAATCAGAATGAGATCACATTATCCATTCCAAAACTTTTGAGTGAGAGAAAGCTAGGAGTGAAGAGCATTGAGCTGATATAGTCATCCCCATCATCAAACATACCGCTTTCTTGAGTAGTTTTGGTCTTGCTGGAGTAGTAGAAAAAGAAGCCTCTCATCCCATACCATCAAGATATCTCCATCTTCAAAAACTTTGATAGGGTAAACAAATACATCGCCATCTCTACTAAAATCATAATTTATGCTTACCACATACTCTCTCGTCCATGAATTCTCGACTCCATATTCTTTCATCAACCATAAAACGATCTCATCATCGGATGTGTTATCACACAAACAGAGGCAATCCTTCAAAGAAGACAAGCTCTCCATATACTCCACACCTGTTCCTTGAAGGGGAGGAACAAAAAATGTGGTAAAACACTCTGTTCCAAGATCAAAACAAGATATCCACCGGGTATCATCTGAATCCGATACTATCCAGTGGAGACAAATGCAGCAAACATAGAAATGTTGTAATCGAATGAAGCACTAGCTGCTTCGACGCATCTCCATGATTCGGATCCAAGAGTATAAACATGAGTTACATGACAACCAGTTTTAGGAAAAATACAAACCAACTTATATTGGCCAGTTATTTTGCTCGCTCCAAATCCATAACTCCTTGTGGATGCGAACCGATGAATCCTTCATGGAAATGGAGCTCGATATATTCACGAGTGATTGGATTGCATACATAGAGAGCATCAGCACTGACTCCATCATTCTTGCGTAGGAAGAGCAAACCATTGGAAGTGCCCTCTATTGTTACTCTATGAGGGAAATCAAACTTGGTGAGCTGATTGTAGCGATGATCATGGCTCTCGAGATCCAGTTCGTCTTCGAATTCGAAAAGTGTGAACCAGTTTGAATCCCCCTCCGGCATCAACACAGCGAGGGCAGGGGCGGATCTAGAGAGATGAGACTTGACAAACTCATGACTCTCGACTAATTCGAGCCATGATTTGCAGATGCGCTTGCTAACTGCAGTGGCTTGAAGATCGAGTCTTGAGAGGATATATGTGGTGATTTCTGATGGTAGGTTTTTGAACAGATCTTGCTTCATTTTTGTATAGATCTAAAGAGCTTCTTGGAGTACATCTATACTTAAACTCCAACTTTTAAGACTTCTGGTGTAAGGTTTGAACAAGTCTACTAGAAGGGAATTAGGAAATCAATTGGAAAATAAAATCAGGCAAAACAAAAAATTTAGTGGAGGAGGCGGCCAAGTTTTCAAGGGAATTAGGGTTTCTAATATTATAATCTCAATACTGTAACTTTCTGTCACTACCTAACCTAAACAAATATTCTTCGTTTCAACAATCAAAACTAATGTTCAACAGAATCTGCTTCTCTATTTAATGGCCAATCACATAACAAAAGAAGTAGAAATCTTACAAAATGCACAAGAAATCCAGACTAGCATTTCTGAGATAGAAATCAGAATGAGAGAACATTCTCCATTCCTAAACCTTCAAGTGGGAGAAAGCTTGGAGTGAGAAGCACTGGGTTGATGAAGTCAAGCGGTGCATCAAACACACCAAGAATTTCTTGAAAAGTTTTGCTCTCACTGCAGTAGCAGAAGAGGAATTCCCCCTCCCATAACATCAAGATGTCCCCATTCCCGAAAACTTTGATTGGGTAAACAAGATCGTACCAAAATCCATCAACAGAACGATCTTCACTCACCACATACTCCTTCCTCCAACATTTCTCAACCCCATTTTCCACCATCGACCAAATAACAATCTCATCTATCCATGTATAAAAACAGAGGCAATCCTTCAACACACACAATTCCCCACGGGGAGCAGGACCGCAAAAGCTGTTAAAACACTCTGTTTCAAGATCAAAGCAAGAAATCAAACGGTAGTTTTTTGATGCCGTTTCTGTCCAAAATAGACTGCCATTAACAAATGCAGCATAGGCAAAATCCTCGTGATTAACCGAGGCGGAAGCTTCAACTAGTCTCCACGATTCTGTTCCGAGAGTGTAGACACGACACTCGGATTTCTTATTAATGGCTATCACCTTATACTGGCCACTGATTTTGCTCACTCCGAATCTATAATAAGACATGATTTCTTCTTCAGAACAGCAAATCTCGGCGTAGTCGCGCGTAATCGGATTGCATATATACAGATTATCGGGTAGAGGTGCGAGCTTGTGTAGAAGAAGCAAGCCATTAGCAGAACCCTCGATTGTTACTTGGTGAGGGAATTCAAACTTGGTGAGTAAATCGTAGCGAAGATCGATTTCGTCCTCCAATTCGACGACTTTGCACCAATTTGAATTTGATTTTTCAGACGGCATCAACACAGCCAAAGTGGAGATTGATCTAGCGAGATGAGAATCGACAAAATACTCGGTCTCGAGCAAATCGAGCCATGATTTGCAGACACACTTGCTAATTGCAACTGTTCGAACATGGAGTCTCGAGAGGATGTTGATGGTGATTTCTGGTGGTAGATATTTGAAGAAATCTTGCTTCATATCAAATTCTATTAGCTGGAAAAAAAAAAAGAAAAAAAAAAGTTGCAGGGGAGGTCGGCGGCAGTGTAGAAGGAGGCTTGTAATTTTCTCAAAATGATACTGCTATATATTTGACGATTCTTGGCGCCAAGATCGAGCATAAAAGGAGTACTTATTAAAATAGGCCCAATATCCGATTGGCTGAAATATACGACTGTATTTATTTTTATATTAGAGAAATTGAGATAATAAATTGAATTATCAATTATGCATGTCGTCCTAAATATGTTCAAAATTATGAAGAAAAAATATATATTTTTCTTGATTCAACCATTTACTTTTTTTTTTCTTTTCTTGATTATGCAAAGTGATTGCTGAATTACTGTCTTTGAAATTGCAAAAGTTGCTAGTATCCGCAACCTAACTGTCACTTTAAAATAGTAGTTTTTCCAATATAATTAAGATTCAAATATTTAACTTTAGCTCCCTCCTGGTACTTAAGTCCTTCAGCTACTAGATTGTACACTTGTATGTTTAATGGAAAACCAATGCGAAGAAAAAATAAAGAAGTTCATCACAATAAGAAAGGGAAAAACAAGATGCAGATTTGTAGTCTGCTTAATTTCAACTAAACAAAGAGAAACAAGCCTGCAACATCTCCTAAAGGTGATAAGTAAAAGTGTCTTGAGGAAATTAGAAGATTTACCAAACTTCACTCATAGGAATACTTCAATATAGTACCTAACTCTGATAGAGAAAAAATGCAGCATCTTAGCATTTGAAAAGAAAATAATCACAAAGAGATCATCACATTCTCCTTACCCAACCTTTTCAAAATCTCACAAAATGCTCCGATCATCGACATTAGGCTGCACTAGAAATCGAGACTAGCATTTCTGAGATACAAATCAGAATGAGAGAACATTATCCATTCCTAAACCTTCGAGTGAAAGAAAGCTTGGAGTGAGAAGCACTTGGTCGATGAAGTCACGCGGTGCATCAACAATTTGTTGAAAAGTCTTGCTCTCACTGTAGTAGCAGAAGAGGAATTCCCCCTCCCATAACATCAAGATGTCACCATTTCCGAAAACTTAGATCGGGTAAAGAAGATCGAGCCAATATCCATAAACACAACGACCTTGTTTCACCACATACTCCTTCCTCCAACGTTTCTCAACCCCATTTTCCAGCATCAGCCAAATAACAATCTCATCTATCCATGTATAAAAACAGAGGCAATCCTTCAACACGCACAATTCCCCATGGGGAGCAGGACCGCAAAAGCTGTTGAAACACTCTGTTTCAAGATCAAAGCAAGAAATCAAATGGTTGTTGTTGCTTGATTCAGTTTCTCCCCAGAAAAGACTGCCACTAACAAATTCAGCGGAGGCGAAACCCTCCTGATCAACAGAGGCGCAAGCTTCGACTAGTCTCCATGAATCTGTTCCGAGAGTGTAGACACGACTCTCGGATTTGCCATTAATGGCGACCACCTTATACTGGCCACTGATTTTGCTCACTCCGAATCTATAATAAGAATCTTCTTCAAGACGGCAAATCTTTGCGTAGTCACGAGTAATCGGATTGCATGTATACAGAGTATCAGGTAGTGAGCTTGTGTAGAAAAAGCAAGCCATTAGCAGAACCCCTGATTGAAACTTGGTGAGGGAATTCAAACTCGGTGAGTAAATTGTAGCGAAGATCGAATTCGTCTTCCAATTCGAAGACTTTGAACAAATTTGAATTTGATTTCCGATCCGGCATCAACACAGCCAAAGTGAAGATTGATTTAGCGTGATGAGAATCGGCAAAATAATCGGTCTCGAGAAGATCAAGCCATGATTTGCAGACGCAATTGCTAATTGCAACGGCTCGAACAGGGAGTCTCGAGAGGATGTTGATGATGATTTCTGTAGGCAGATAGTTGAAGAAATCTTGCTTCATATCAAATTCTATAAGCAGAAAAAAGTGCAGGGGAGATCGGCTGCGGGGAAGAAGGGAGAGGATTAGGGTTTTTAACTTTTCTCAAGATGATAATGCTATATATATTTGACGTTTCATGGATCGTTCTAAATATGGACAAAATTATTAAGAAAAAAATATTTTTCTTGATCTATCTTTAATCAAATATATTAATGATACTTTAAGATCTACATCCATTATATGATAATTAGATACATTGAGATCTATAGGTATCATGATTTAAATAATTTAGTAGTAGAAGTTAATATGCATTTGTAGTCATTTTGGGCAAGAGACAGAGAGAAACAAGCCTGCAACAACTCCTAATGGTAAATGTGTGAGGAAATTAGAAGATTTACCAAATTTCACACACAGATAAACTTCCATAAAGGACCTAACTCGAGAGAGAAAACAATGCAACATCTTAGCATTTGAAAAGCAAATAATCACAACGAGATCGCATTCTACATACCCAAACTTTTGAGCGAACGAAAGCTTGGAGTTAAGAGCCATGATTTGACATAACCATCACCACGTGAACCATACGACCGGATAAGTTTTCGTCTCGAGGGAGTAGCAAAAAAAGGTCTTGTCTTCACATAACAACAAGATGCCACCATTTTTGAAAACTTCGATAGTTTGAACATCGTCGAAGCCATACACACCATAATCATGATTCTGGTCGATCATATACTTAAGTCATCAAGATCTTCTAAACTCCACATTCCTTCAACAGCCATATCATAATCTAGTCATCGGTTGAATCATCAACAGAACAAAGGAAATCCCTCAAAGTATTGAATTCATAATAAAAAATATGCCTCCACGAATAGGAGGAGAAGGAAAGGTGCTAAAACACTTTCAAGATCAAAGCAACAAATTCATTTATTGTCCTTTGAATCTGATACTCTCCATAAAAGATCACCATTAATTAACAAATGCACCATCGTAGACAGCCCCGATACCTACTTCGGCACCTTCCTATGCCAAGGGTGTAACATGGCAGTGGCCAAGGGTGAATCTCTCTCCCTCTGCGGAATAAACACAGCTAGGGCGGCGGATTTGGAAAGATGATGGAAATTGAGGAAATCTGGCTTCATATTCGTATAGATATAAGGAGTTTCTTCGAGTGTATATACTTAAACTCCAACTTGAGACTTCTGGTGTAAGGTTTGAACAAGTCCACCAGTAGGGAATTAGAAAAACAATTGGAAATACAACGAGGCAAAACAAGAAATTTAGTGAATTAGGGTTTATGATATACTAACAGACCAAATATTCTCCATTGGGAAGGGAAACAAAAACACATCAAAATTAATGATCAACAGAATCTGCTTCCCTATTTAATACTCCCTCCGTCCCGCTCGATATGGCTTGTTTCGCTCTCACGAAACAAGCCATATCGAGCGGGACGGAGGGAGTAATAGCCAAAAAGACATAACAAAAAAGAGCAGCAATCTCACAAAATGCAAATAATCAAAATGAGACTACATTCTCCATACCCAAACCTTTAAGTGAAAGAAAGCTTGGAGTGAGATGCATTTTGTTGAGAAAGACACGCCCTGAATCGAACAAACCAACAATTTCTTCTACGGTTTTGGTCTCATTGGAGTAGCAGAAGAGGGACTCCTCTTCCCATGCCACCAAGATGTCACCATTTCTGAAAATTTTGACAGGGTAAACATAATCATAGCCAAATCTACCAAGAAAGGGGCCTTCACTAATCACGTACTCCTTCCTCCAACATTTCTCAACCCTATCATCCAACATCAACCAAATCACAAATTTATCTTCCTCCCATTTACTAAAACAGAGGCAATCCTGCAACGCACTCAGTACCCCACAGGGGGCAGGGCCACAGAAGCTGCTAAAAGACTCCATTTCGAGATCGAAACAAGGAATCAAAAGGGCACTGTTTGGGTCAGCCCCTGTATAATAGAGGCTGCCGTTAACGGATAAAGCGAAGTAAAAATCATGGTACTTAATCGGGGCACGAACTTCGACTAATCTCCATGACTCTGTTCCAAGTGTGTAAACATGACACTCGGATTTCTTATTAATGGCGACCACCTAGTATTGGCCACTGATTTTGCTCTCTCCCAAATTAAAGGAAGATTCAATTCCTTCCTCCTCAGAACAGCAAATCTCGGTTTCTTCCTCCTCGGAACAGCAAATCTCGGCGTACTCTCGAGTGATCGGATTGCATATGTAAAGAATATCGGGTGAAGCTCGTAGATAATTTAGAAGAAGCAGGCCATTAGCAGAACCCTCAATCCTTACTTGGTGAGGGAATTCAAACTTGGTGAGTAAATTGTAGCGACGATCGAGTTCGTCTTCGAATTCGAAAACTTTGCACAGACTTGAATTTGATTTCTCATCAGGCATCGATACAGCGAAAGAGGAGACCGATCTAGCTAGGTGAGAATTCACAAAATAATCAGTCTCGAGCAAATCGAGCCATGATTTGCACACACACTTGCTAATTGCTATGGTGCGACGGGGGAGTCTAGAGAGGATGTTGATGACGTTTTCTGGTGGCAGATATGAGAAGAAATTTTTCTCCATGTCTGTGCAAAGTTAGAGGTCCCTCAGAAAAGTAGAGAGAGGGGGAGAAGAGGATGGAGGCCAGGAAGGGGGTGGGAACTAGGGTTTCTAATTTTCTCAATTTATTTCGCGAGCAGAAATAATGCTTCTTAGGCGAATGGAGTTGCGCATGAATTAGTGAGATTTGTAAGAACTCTTGATAGTCATATGGTTTGGACTGATAATTGGCCTTCTTGACTTACAAATATTGTAAATTTGGATGCTTCTTAGTTTATGAAATGTCTTTCTTCTCAAAAAAAAAGAAAAAGAAAAAGAAAAAAGAAATAATGCTTCTTTTTTTTTTTTTTTTTTTTTTTTTTCTTTTTCTTTTTTCCTTTCTTTTTTGAGAATAGGAATAATGTACTCTTAAAAAAATATTTAGTTTATATACTCATTTTAATTTATAGCAATATAGATGTGGAACTGCCATATCAATGCTTTTCTTTTTAATTTGAATTTAGTTTTTTTAATAAAAACTTAATTTTATTTTGGTAAAGCTTATTTTCATTTATAGCTTTTTGTAATATATATATATATAGAGAGATTGGATATTATAAGAACCCTTTTAAAATTTGTGAACTAGAAACTCATCTTATTCATTCAAAATTGTAGATCTAAGGGTGAAAATCAAAGATTAGAATTAACGACACAGGGCTATTCTTGACAATTGGTTTAATCTAAAACCAGCACGTTCCTATAATCATGGATATTTTTAATTTAATTAAATTTGTTTTCATACTATACGCACGGCTAAACGGTTTATGGATAAGTGCACATTCAAAAAGATTCTTTAAATGTCCATACAAGTTTATTTTTTAGAGATACTTATGTGATCTCTTTTATTAAACTACTCCTATATTCTTGTTTCCATGTCTCCAATGATATTGTCTTTATTTAATTAAACTAAAATGTTTACTCGATTTTTGTCTAAACATAAATATATTGTATAAGAAGTATAAGGTTATTAATTCTGAAGAATTATACGTAGTAGAGAAAGTGACATGTCTTTTGAAATTATAAAATTATGTTTCTCCCAAAATGATTGATGATTTATTTAGTTGTGTTTATTTTTCTCATGTAGTTTTTCTTTTGTTCTTTAATTTTTTTTGTTTCTTTCATTTCACATACATCTTTCTTTAAAAAAAATACATCTATATTAGTTTACTATTTTATAGTTTTTAATTCTCTTCTAAATAAGCATGTTTTTTTATTATAAATAAGCATGTTTTTATGCATATTATTTAATAATCATATTTTGTTTTTTCTACTAAGTACTAACTAAGCATGTATTTTGTTCTAAATAAGCATGTTTTTAATGTATATTGTTTAATACTGATATTTTGTTTTTTTTTTAATTTATGAATAAATAAGCATGTCGTTTGTTCTAAATAAGCATATTTTTTTATGTGTGTTGTTTAATAATCATATCTTATTTTTTTCTACTAAATAAACATGTTAGTTGTATTTAGTTGTGTTTTTTTTTTGTTTTTTTTTTCTCATGTAGTTTTTCTTTTGTTCTTTAGTTTTTTTTTTTCTTTCATTTCACATACATCTTTCTTTAAAAAAAATACATCTATATTAGTTTACTATTTTATCATTTTTAATTCTCTTCTAAATAAGCATGTCTTTAATTCTAAATAATCATATTTTTTATGCATATTATTTAATAATCATATCTTGTTTTTTTTCTACTAAGTACTAACTAAGCATGTATTTTGTTCTAAATAAGCATGTTTTTAATGTATATTGTTTAATACTGATATTTTGTTTTTTTTTATTTTACGAATAAATAAGCATGTCGTTTGTTCTAAATAAGCATATATTTTTTATGTATGTTGTTTAATAATCATATCTTATTTTTTGGAAACTAGACCCTAGCCCTGGAATAAACCTTTAGGGGTTTATTATCTAGTGTCCGACTTTTGGTGGTTTTGGATGTTATTAGTTGTTTTCCGAAAACTAGACCCTAACCCTAGAATAAACCCTGAGGATTTAGGGTCTAGTGTCTGGGTTTTGACATGTTTTTTCATGCATTTTTTAATGCTTTTTAGTGTCTATTTCATGCTTTTTTAATATTGATTTCATATTTTTTTTACTGTTATTAATGTTTTGGGTGTTATTATTAGTTTTTTTAAAACTAGACTCTAGTCCTGAAATAAACCCTTAGGGAGGGGGAGGGGCACAAAAAGCCGGACACTAAATAATAAACCCCCTAAGGGTTTATTCAAGGGCTAGCTAGGGTCTAGTTTCTGGAAAAACCACTAATAACACACAAAAACACTAATAATTAACAGTAAAAAAATATGAAATCATGACTAAAAAAGCATGAAATAGACACTAAAGAAGCATGAAATAGACACTAAAAAGCATGAATAAGCATGCCAAAACCCCGACACTAAACCCTAAACCCTAAGGGTTCATTCCAGGGCTAGGGTCTAGTTTTCGGAAAACAACTACTAACACCAAAAACCACCAAAAGCCGGACACTAAATAATAAACCCCAAAGGGTTTATTCCAGGGCTGGGGTCTAGTTTTTGGAAAACTACTAATAACACCCAAAAATACTAATAATTAATAGTAAAAAAACATGAAATCAAGACTAAAAAAACATGAATTAGACACTAAAAAAGCATGAATAAGCACGCCAAAACCCCGATACTAGTCCCTAAATCCCAAGAATTTATTCCAGGGCTAGGGTCTAGTTTTCGGAAAACCACTACTAATACCCAAAACCACCAAAAGTCATGTCTAATTTGCAGAATCTTTTTTAGATTTCAATCCATGCTTAGGGAGTAGATAATTCATGCTTAAACCTAATTAATAAATGCTTAAATAATTATAGGAGGATGCTCAAATAGTTATCATATGAAGCTTAAATAGTTAGTATGAATGCTTGAGTGGTTATTAATAAATGTTTAAATAGTTATTATATGATTAAAATGCTTAATTTGTTTTTTCATGTATACTTGTTTAATTTTCTCATAGTGCTTAAATTAGTGTGGGGTTTAGCAATCTTAAAATGCTTAAATAAGAATTAGCAAACAATAAGCATGACAAGAACATAAATAAGCATTTTTCTTAAATAATCATTTTCTTCACTTCTTAAACTTCATTGTCGAAAACATGAAAACAGGTAGGATATTGCGATTCAAAGAATAAAAGCTATTGTATTACTTACAAACTGAGGAGCGTTCGATAAGATTGTTTCTTGAATCAGAAGTTATATAACCGGTTCCGCATCACAAAATAAGGAAATGATTTGATAGACTTTTTGCAACAATGACAATATTGCCCAGGCGGTTAATTAAATTAAGAATTATTCAGTTTTTTTTAAAATAATAGCCTTTAAATCTACACCACACAATCTACAAAAATCAAGGGTGGTAATTAGTTCCTAGTTCTCAAGTTTGGAGGTAGTATCCACAAGATCCATCCCCTATATATATATATATATATAGTTTTTATTTAGGATTTAACCTTTCTTAGTAGGGCTTAACTTTATTTGGTTGAGTATATTTTTATTTAAAGTTTTTCTTAAAAATAATAATATGTAAATTGTGGGTACATTAAGTATGCCAAACGGTTGGTAATAAAGCATTCCTCATATACTAATTGCTTGATAATTTAATATTTTTGCAATTACGATGTGAATATGAAAGTTTAGGCAAAGTTTAAACCGACACGACATAACATAATACACGTATGCAATTGGAACGAACGCAAAAGCATATTATGTATAGGATTGATTACAATTCTTGATGCAGCTCTATTCTGCAACAAGGATTTCTGTCATCACAGCTAAACACAAGAGAAGAAAGAGAAAAGGCAAGACCCAGATTTGTACTGTGTTTCCAACTAAACAAAGAAAACCAAGAGCCTGCAACATCTACCAAGTCACATTTTCCAAATTTTACTAAATTATAGGAGGATAAACACTGCAAACTAGCATTTGAGATGCAAACAATCAAAACCAGATCACATTCAGAGTGAGAAGCAATGATTTGATGTTGCCACGACCGCATGCACCAAAGGAAAATCTAGGTCAATTTTTGTCTTGATTGAGTAGGTTGAACAAAGTCAAAGCCAAATCCATCATAATCAGGATTCTGGTCGATCATATACCCCATAACATAATTTCATCATCAGTTGAATTATCAACAGGACATAGGTCATCCAGATCCCATAACATCAAGATATGGTGCTGAAACACTCTGTTTCAAGATCAAAGCAACAAGTCCATATTTGCCAACAAAGATTGCCAAGGACAAATGTACCACCATAGACAGATAGTGGAGGCGAAGCCACCAGCTGCTTCGACTCCCTCCACTGTCCTGTACCAAGTGTGCAAACATGATAGTAACCGGACTCTAATTTCATCCGTACCACATTACCTTGCTCACCCCAAATCCATAGGCAACCGAATGTTCTAGAACTTGAACAACAATATAATATCCGAATAGAGCAAAAGAAAAACGGATAGACATTGAGAAATGCAAATAATCAAAATGAGATTACATTCTTCATACCCAAACCTTCAAGTGAAAGAAAGCTTGGAGTGAGGAGCACCCAGTTTATAAAGTCACTCGGCGCATCAAACAAACTGATAGGATACGGCCCAACTACTAGGCCCAAGTGCAGGCCCATAATTGGACCTCGGTAAGCTCGGCCTAGATGAGCTCGGCCCACAGCCCAAGAGTCACTTCAGCCCGATCCAGCAACGCAGCCCAAGAGCACAGAAGCTCGGCCGACCCACGATCTCTAACCCACGATTGCTGAGGTGGCACCCCACGACCTTGGCTGTAAATCTTCAACCCACGATTGGTGAGGTGACACCCCACGACCTCGGCTGTAACTGTTGTTGGACACCTATAAATAGTGATGCTAGGATAGATTGAAACACACATTCTGTAACTCAAGAGTATTAATACAAGAAACTCTTTTCTCCTTGGACGTAGATCTAACCAAAGATCGAACCACGTAAATTCTTATGTTCTTATTTTCCTTCGTATAATCATTCTACAATTCCACGACCGATCACTCATCCCCCCCCTAAAAAAGTACAGAAATGAGGACGTGATCGTGAGGTTAGAACTTCCTCCGGATAACACCGCATTTGGATGAGGTCGAGCTCGAATGGCATTGCCCCGTCGAAATGCTAGCCGCCTTGTTTGGATGAGGTTGAACTCGAATTGCATTGCCCGTCAAAATTAAGATTTCGATGAAGTCGAAATGCATACCGTCTCATTTGGACGAGGTCGAACTCGAATTGCATTGCCCCATCGAAATTAAGATTTTGACAAAGTCAAAATGCATACCGCCTCATTTGGACGAGGTCGAGCTTGAATTACGCTTGCCCCGGCGAAATTAGGACGAGGTCGAGCTTGAATTACGCTTGCCCTGGTAAAATTAGGACGAGGTCGAACTCAAATTGCCCTGAGAGGGACTCAAAATGTCTCGACTTTTTGAGTTCCCCATAAGTGAGACACGCGTCAATATCATATTGGTGCAGGTGAAGAGGCGGGATTTGAAAAGGCGTGCCTCTGCTTATAAAAGCTTCCAATGTACGCTAGAAAACATTTTCCTTTTCCCCAATTTTTAACTTAAGTGAGAGCAATCAAAACCCTAAGTCAAAATCTGCACCTGCAACTGCAGCCGCCGTTCCTTCCATCTTCCGGTGAATTTAGTCGGAAAAAAAACTCGACAAGTAAGTTTTTTTTCTTTTTTCCTTTTAATGGCTTCTTCTCCCCCCCCCCCAATGGGAATATATAGCGGTAATGTAGGGGATTCGCCCTCGCTTTCTAGGGTAATTCCGGCGAAGGTGTCATTACATGTGCACACACGTGCATTCGTCCCGCCTATTCTTCGAGAAATCGAATTCTTACCCCTGGTTGGGTCCGACGCCTCTCGCGTATATGCTTCCACCATGTCTGTCTCCTATATACAAAATTTGGCTCGTAGATATTTGTTTCCCGAGTCGATGGAGTTGCTTCTTCCACGCGATGAGGATAGGGGTAGTTCTCCTCCTGTAGGTTTTTTTACTGTATACGAAGATTATCTTCACTTCGGTCTTCGGTTTCCATTAAATCATGTCTTCGTTGAGCTCTTAGAAGAACTCCAACTGACATTAGGTCAGTTGGCACCGCCCTCCATCAAGCAGGTCATCGGTTTTTGTGTCGAGGTCGGCCGCCGTGGTGGTTCGGCTTCAATAAATTCATTGCTTAGGTTTTTTAGGCCTAAGCGTGGTCCGACGGGGTTGGTTTACCTTTCCCCGATTAATAAGTTTAAGTTAGAGACGCCCACCAAGGTGGCGAACTGGCAGAAGAAGTTTTTCTTCTGCCGGATTGAAGGCGTACCGTTGTATCCTTGGTCCAACGATAAGCTCGCGTCTCGAGACACTGAGAAACCAATCGGTGAGCTTGAGAGGAGCTTGATGGACCTCGGCCTCATTGAGAGGAATTATACAGAGGCCGAGCTCGCAAATTATGGGCTAAGCCCATATAACGCCGCTTCCTCTGCGGACTTGGGTGAGGCCCTGCTTCACTAGCTTGTGTTCGGAAACCTTATCTCGTTAACTGACATATACTTTTTTTTTTGTAGTGGATGCCCAATCTATCCAAGACGCCTTGCAGAATAAGAACAAGAGGAAGAGGCAGAAGCCCTCTTCTTCTGTGGTGGACAAGGGTACTTCGGCGGCATCGTCAGAAAGGACGGTCGACTTAAGGAGGTCGGCATCGGTGAGCTCACAGCCGGACGCCCCCTTCCTCAGCTCCCCTCCATCGCAACTGGTGGGCCAACGACCTCAGCGGATGTTACTTCCGTCGGATGATGAAGTAACGATCGTCGAGAGTGGCCCAACCTCGGGCCAAGGGCATGCACGGGAGATGTCATTTCCCGAGGTAAGTGTGAAACTGGAATTAGTTGTGTGTGGTGATTGTACCATCTAATAAATTTTTTCCCCTTTTTTCTTTTCTTGTAGGAAGCCGAGGTGGCTTTGGACGGGCTGCAGGGCTTGGCGAACTTCATCAGGAGTGGAGTTGCCAAGTTCCAGAGGAAGAATGCCGAGGTCACGGCGGTGGAGGATCGGCTAATGGCTAAGATCTCTGTCGCCGAGGCCGCGGCGCAGGCAGCAGCGGAGAGGGAGGCGGCAGCTTCGGCTGCCGCCGAAGAGACGAAGAAAAAAGCTGCCGAGCTGGAGGCAGAAGTTGGTCGTTTGAAGGCCCAGGTTGCCGAAGTGGTGACCGGATAGGGAGATATGCTCCGCGCTTTTGCGGAGCGAATCTTCCGGTCTACCCACTTCTGCCGGATGGTGGTGCAGCTGGTGAGCACCATGAGCACCCCGGTTACCACAGTGGTCATTGACTCGATCGCGAAGGACATCCCGGACTTGGACAAAGCCAAGTACGGGCATGCTACCATGACCGAGGATGAGACGATGCGTGACTTCACCGAGGTGCTTCTGGAGCACACCTCGTCAATCCCAGTGGTTGAGCAGCTCGCCAAATAGAAGAGCTTGCTCAACGGGGGGATTATCCGGCGATGTCCCGTCGATAGGTACGAACTCCTAGAGACGGTCATCGCCGAGCTGCTGAAGAGGCCGGCGGAGAAGGGGACCACCGAGGAGCCAGCCTGCGATGACCCAAAAGAGCCCGAAGCCGAACCAGAGGTCAGCCTAGAAGGAGAAAAATCGTGATGGAGTCAACTGACGCCTTTTCACGATTTTTTTGGCTTCTTTCCCTCTTTTTTTTTTTTTTTAGCCTTGTACTTCGTCGTCATTAGGGCGGCGCTTCTTTTGCCATATCGGCTATAAATAAAAAACGCCTCTTGTTGAATCATGCTTGTATTTATGTCTTGTAGTCTGCTCTTGATTTTTATGATGCTTCACACTTCGTTAAAGAAATATCTGAACTCTGCCAAACTGTTGAAGTGGCCGAGCTCAATGCCTCGAATTGGAAAAAGTGAGCTAATAACATCGAGGTCGAGGCCGAAGTGAAACTTCGAGCCGCTCAGGAAAAACTTGATGAGATGCATGTCAAATATCTGGAGCTTGATGACAAGTACCAGCAAGCTCTGGACAACATCAAGACTTGCAAGGCGATAATCGAGGAGCATACGGAGTATGAAGCCATAATTCACCGAGCTGGGGGATCTACGATCTCCGAGACCTATGATAAGGTCAGGGACCTCAAGGCTCGGTGCAGAGGCTACAGGGAGCAATACGGGGATGAATCCTGGCAAGTTCGGGATGAATTTAAGGAGCTCGTGCGAGTAACGAGCATCTATGAGACAGTTCTTGACCGCTGTCTGAAGTTGAAGCGACGCATTTTATCAGAGGCTGAGTTTTCGACCTCGACTACCCCTAGCGCGAACTTGAGGCAGCTTGACCGTACTTCTAGGGAATTCTTGGAAGGCGAATCCTCGAGTTCAGCCAACCCGGATCCTAAGATTATCGCGCGTCATTCCCAAGAATTCTACAGTCAAGAGCGGCGGGTGGCTCCTGGACGAGGCCAAGGTCGAGCGAGCCCAAGTGTTCGAGGTCGCGGAA
This sequence comes from Mentha longifolia, assembly GCA_001642375.2. NCBI lineage: Eukaryota > Viridiplantae > Streptophyta > Magnoliopsida > Lamiales > Lamiaceae > Mentha > Mentha longifolia. Next base: position 26,646 of record LSBG02000284.1, read on the forward strand.
CTCCGAGTGGCCGAGGTAGAGGTCGAAGTTCAGCTTCCGGATGAGGTAGAGGCAGATTTACTGTAGACGATATTTTGAATTTTAACTCCGGTATGGACTTTGCTAGAGATTGACTTAGCTTTAGTCGACCTCCGGGTTCTTCGCCTTCATGATGTAACATTGTACTCTTTCCACTTATATGAAATAAAATGGAATTTTGCACTTTAAATCTTTTTCCTTCATTTAATAATGAAGTAAAATTACTAATTAGTCACTTCGTCAAAAGATGAAGTTTAGACATTTATGTAGCCACTTCATCCAAAGACGAAGTTTTGGCTTTCGGGTAGCCACTTCGTCCAAAGACGAAGTCTTAGTTTTTAGGTAGCCACTTCGTCTAAAGATGAAGTTTTGGCTTTTCAATTAGCCACTTCGTCGGAAGGCGAAGTTTTGGCTTTCAGGTAGCCACTTCGTCTAAAGATGAAGTTTTGGCTTTCAGGTTCCTTGTTTGTCGAATTTATCGATAGGGGTGGTCCCCTTACGCGCGTTTAGGTATTACTCCAAAGTGGAGTTTAATTCGTGTTATCCTCGTCAGGATTTTAGAATTGAGATACTCAACATAAACGAGAGAGAAATGTGCAGGATGTATGCAAAGGACTCATACAGTTTAACGAAAAATTAAAGTTCAATTTATAAAAGACTGAAGTTAAAATGAGACAAAACTTAACAAGACGACATGACTCTTGATATTTACAACCTAAATGAATGTGAACATTACTCCCCATTTATACGAAGTATCTCTTTAAATGAGTAATGTGCCATGTACGGGGTATGGGCTCACCAGATAAATAAGCGAGCTTGTAGGATCCTTTGCCGAGGACTTCTTGAACTCGGTATGGTCATTCCCAAATAGCTTCTAACTTGCCGAGCTTTTCCGCTTTGCTGACCTCGTTGTTTCGAAGTACGAGGTCGCCTACTTGGAATTGCCGATGTTTCACTCGATTATTGTAGTACCGAGCTACTTGCTGCTTGTATCGGGCTTCTTGTATATAGGCTTGATCTCGCTTCTCTTCCAGCAAATCCAAGTCAGTTCGGAGTTCTTCTTCGTTATCTTGGGTTGCGAAGTTAAGCGTCCTGGGGCTCGGCAAACCGATCTCCACCGGGATCACTGCTTCGGTTCCATACACTAAGTTATATGGTGTTTCACCGTGCGACGTCCGGGGGGTAGTTTGATACGACCACAGGACTTGGGGTAAGTTTGCTGCCCAATCTCCTTTGGCCTTATCAAGTCAGGTTTTTAACCCTTTTACTATTGTTCGGTTCGTAACCTCGGTTTGGCCATTCGCTTGAGGATGGGCAACCGAGGTGAACTTTTGTTGGATGTGGAGTTCGTCACACCATTCTCTGAACGTTCTATCAGTGAACTGCGTCCCGTTATCTGAGACGAGGACGTGAGGTATGCCGAAGCGGCATACTATGTTCTTCCAGACGAAGTTTAGGGCATTTTTGCTTGTGATCCGCGCTAGAGGCTCGGCTTCGACCCACTTCGTAAAGTAGTCGATGGCCACGATGAGGAACTATAGTTGGCCGGGAGCTTTTTCGAATGGGCCGACGATGTCTATTCCCCACTGCATGAACGGCCAAGGGCTTTGTATGCTGGCTAGTTCGGTCTGTGGCAACCCTGGAACCGCATGGATTTGGCACTTTGGACATTGTTTGACGAGGTCGATTGCGTCTTGGAACATGGTGGGCCAGTAATAACCCCACCTCATGATCTTTTTGGATAAGGCGCGGGCTCCGATGTGACTGCCACAGGACCCTTCATCACACATCTTAGGAGAGGCTGGAGGTAGGATTTTCTATACAGCACCCCTTGTTCTAGGACATACTTGGTGGATTTAGCCAGGAGTTTCCTAGCCTCGACCTTATCAGTTGGGAGTTCGCCTTTTTCTAAGTAGTGGCGAAGTGGAGTCATCCAGTTCGGTCCGTCTTCGGTAACTACATTAACTTCGGCTTCATCAATACTTCGGAGTTGTACTTCTTCTACCGGAGAGGTCGTTGAAGACGACGCGAGTTTGCTTAGGGCGTCCGCTTGGTTGGGTCCCACACATCTTAGGAGAGGCTGGAGGTAGGATTTTCTATACAGCACCCCTTATTCTAGGACATACTTGGTGGATTTAGCCAGGAGTTTCCTAGCCTCAACCTTATCAGTTGGGAGTTCGCCTTTTTCTAAGTAGTGGCGAAGTGGAGTCATCCAGTTCGGTCCGTCTTCGGTAACTACATTAACTTCGGCTTCATCAATACTTCGGAGTTGTACTTCTTCTACCGGATAGGTCGTTGAAGACGATGCGAGTTTGCTTAGGGCGTCAGCTCGGTCGTTGTCTCCTCTTGGGATCCACACCAACTTGAAGTATGAGAAGCTTTGTTGTAGGACCTTGGCCTTGTGGAGGTATTTCTTCATTCGTTCACCTTTAGCCTCGTACTTGCCTAGCATATGGCTCACTACGACTTGAGATTCGCTGTGAACTCGAATGGCTTGTACTTTGAGAGCTTGGGCTAGACGAAGTCCAGCAATCAGAGCTTCGTACTCCACTTCGTTATTTGTGGTCGGGAAGTTGAACCGAAATGCATAGGTGGTCTCTTTCCCTTTTGGGCTGACGAGCAAGATTCCGGCTCCACTCCCTTTGTTGCCTGATGCCCCATCCACGTAGACCTTCCAACAGTCTCGCGGAGGTTGCTTTGGTACTTCGGCCTTTATTTGTTCTTCGGCGGGTCCGGCGGACGTTTGCACCTCCGTGAACTTGGCTTCTACCAGGAAATCGGCCAAGGCTTGCCCTTTAATGGCTTGACTTGGTATAAAGGAAATCGCGTGCTCGCCAAGTTCTACAGCCCATTTAGCGATTCGCCCGGATGCTTCTGGTTTTGTGAGCATTTGCCGAAGTGGGAGATCGGTCAGCACTTGTATTGGATGCGCATGGAAATACGGTCGAAGTCTCCTTGCTGCATTTACCGATGCAAGCGCAACCTTTTCTAAAGGTTGATACCTTGTCTCCGGTCCTTTTAGGGCTCGGCTTATGAAGTAGACATGTAGCTGCTGACGTTTTTCTTCTCGTACTAGGACCGCTTTGATTGCCTCATCCGAAGCGGCGAGGTACAAGGAAAGGACCTCGCCTTCTTTCGGTACAGAGAGAATGGGGAGGCTTGCGAGATACCTTTTTAGGTCGTCAAAAGCCTTCCTGTGCTCGTCGTTCCATTCGAAATTCGGCGCCTTCTTTAGTATTTTGAAGAATAAGAGTTGTTTTTCGGCGGCCTTGTGCACGTCGTGGATCGACTTCGGTACCTGCATTTCTTGGATGGCTCGGACTTTTGACGGGTTAACTTTTAGCCCTTCGCATGAAACCCAACACCCTAGGAATTTTTTAGATCGGACCATAAAAGTGTACTTTTTTGGGTTTAACTTTAGATTTACTTCACGAAGTAGGCTAAAAATAACTTTGAGGTCGTTTACACAAGTGGCAATTTCCTTGCTTTTAACGACTATATCGTCTACATACACTTCGACAATTTTACCGATGTGGGCCTCGAATATTTTGTCGACCATCCTTTGGTATGTAGCTCCAGCATTCTTCAATCCGAAGGGCATCTTTTTATATGCATAGATACCGAAGTCAGTGACGAAGGCAGTCTTCGGCGCGTCCTCGGTGCTCATGAGGACTTGGTGGTACCCCTTGTACAGGTCTAAGAAGTTGAACATCTTGTGGCCAACAAGAGCTTCGACCTTCTTGTCAATGTTGGGAAGTGGGTAGCAGTCCTTTGGGCAGTGCTTGTTGAGGTCGGTGTAGTCTATGCACATCCGCCATCCCCCTCCTTACTTTTTCACCATTACAGGGTTGGCCAACCAGGTCGGATATTTTACCTTGAATAAAATATCGGCCTTTTGCAGCTGGCGCACCTCGTCATGGATCACTTGATTTCTTTTGGCTGCGAAGGATCGCTGCTTCTGCCGAACTGGTTTCACCTCGGGATCGATGTTGAGGTGATGAGTGATGACGCTTGGTGCCACCCCGGTCATGTCTAGCGGCAACCAAGCGAAGACATCTCTGTATTCCCGAAGTAGCCGGATGATTTGATTTCTGAGTTCGTTCTCTCCGACGAACCCTACTTTGACGACCTTGGCAGGGTTATCTTCGTATAATGCGACGTCTTCGACCGGCTCGACGGATGGATGCGATGTCGGCTCCACCTCTTCGGGGTTCTGTAGTTGCTATGCCTGAGGGTGCTGATTCCCAGCACCTCGGAGTGCGACCTGCATGCACTCCTTGGCTTGAATCTGGCTTCTCCGAAGTATGATCACTCCGTCTTTAGACGGAATTTTGATCATCAGGTGGTATGCCGAGCAGATTGCCTTTGTTGCTATTAGCCAATCTCTCCCTAAGATGATATTGTAGGGAGAATTGGCTTTGACGATAAAGAAGTTGATGATCTTTGTCGACGATAGCGGGTTTTTCCCAACAGTGACGGGAAGTGAGATGATGCCATCCGTTGTCGTTTCTTGTTATGTGAAGTTTTTCAGCGGAGTGGCCGCCGGCTTCAGCCGGGCTTCTTCGATCCCGAGCTTGTCGAAACAATCTTTAAAGAGCTCGCTCATTGAGGCTCCGCTGTCTACGAACACCCAGTGAATCAAGCTATTAGCCACCACGGCTTGAATTATGGTGGCATCCTGATGGGGCATGGCATGGGGGACTGGATCGTCATCAGAAAAAGTGATGACTTCGTCCTTCTTGAACCTTTTTTGAGAAGGTTCCTTTCTTGGTTGACTTCGGGTCTCGGCTCTTAGTGATGACTTCATCGAGCCTGGAGGTAGCCCGATGATGGCAGTGATGACTCTATCGTATTGAGGCTGGTCCTCATCTTTGTCTTCGTCATCGTGCCTTGTCTTTTTGTCGGGGTGGGGTGCACAGTTGTTGTCTCCCCTATTCTTCTTTCTCTTGCCCTTCCCTTAAGGTCGGGGCTCTTGCTGGTTGCGACTTTGGTACAATTTTAGGGTACCGTCGCACACCAGGTTCTCGATGCTTGATGCGAGATCTCTACAGTCCTCGGTTTCATGACCATAGTCATCATGAAACTTACAGTATCTCTCCTTGGATCAGCGTTTCAATCCACCTCGAGACATGGGCGGTGGCTTCTTGAATAAGTTCGTGTGAAGCTCGTATATTTCGGCCCTGGACTTCGTCAGTGGGGTGTACTGACTTCGGTCTTGGCCGGGCCGAGGTCCTAGGCGAGACTCGAGGGGTCCTCGCTGTAACCTTTCGAGGGCACTTCGGCGACCTTGCCCGTGGTCGGTGCGCTCCTCTTTCTTCTTCTTATCGTTGTTTTCGGGCCGATCTGCCGCCTGTTTTCTTCGATCAGCCTCGTCTGCCTCCGCGAACGTATCAGCTATACTCCATAATTTCCTGGAGGTCGTTGGAAGTGCCTTTACGAGCTCTCTAAAGAGAGTTCCGGACTGAATGCCATTTTGAAATGCCGAGATGAGAACATCATCGGAGAGACGATCGACTTTAAGGCTCTCGTTATAGAAACGGGCCAGGAAGTCGCTGATCGTTTCTCCTCGCCCCTGCCTTAAAGTGAGGAGCTAGGCCGGGCTGATTTTCGCCTCAGTTTTTTGAAAGAAGCGACGCTCGAAGGTGTTGAGTAGGTCGGCATACGACCCTATGCTGCCGCTAGGCAGGCTGTCAAACCAGCTTCTGGCGTTGTCCACCAGTAGCTCGGGGAAGAATTTACACATGTAAATGTCTTCGACGAGTCCTTGGTTCACCATGTTGTACTGGAACCGTGATAAGAAGTTGTTGGGGTCGTGTGACCCATTGTAGGGCGGGATAAGAAGTACTCTATACGTCGACGGGAGGGGAGTATAGAGTATCCTATTGGTGAATGGAGTGGAGATTCGACCGTAAACGGTGAATCTTCCGCGGTGAGAGTTTTCTTCGTCACGCCGAGGTGGAACGGTGTTTTGACGAGGTGACGTTGAACCGCGCCGAGGTGAAGCGCGGTCGTTGTTCCCACGACGATTGTTGTTCTGTCACCTTCGGGGAAGTTCGGCATTCCTGTCTCCAACGATCTGGAGACTTGGAGATGGCCTCTGTGACGGTTCAACTCCGTCTTCTCCGTTTTGACTTTGTTGTCGATGTTGATCGATGAACTTACGAAAGTCTTGCTCGTGGAGGTCCAAGTACGCCTTTAGTGCGTCTCCAAGCTCGGGTTGGAGTGCGGCATTGCCACGTCGGCGACCACCCTGTCCGGGCTTGCCGCTGCTAGCTGAATCCTCAGACTTCCCTGATGGGACATCCTCCAGATGGCCTTCGGGAGTTTGGTCGGTTAGGGGCTGTTTGCCAGGTCTTCTCATGGAGGCAATTTGCTGATATTGACTGACGTCGGCCTCTTCCTCGTTAATCGGTGGACGAGGTGGATTGGTGGGCTGATCGGCTTGGTTCTGCTTTGTCTTGGCAGCAGCAGCAGCGATGGTGGTGGCGGAGCAGGTTGATTTTGCCATCGTATCTTCACTTAAAAACGTTTGATCGACTTCACAAAAAGAATTTTTCAGGTTCCCACAGACGGCGCCAGCGATCAGTCGTGAAATTTTAGAGTGATTATACGAAGGAAAATAAGAACATAAGAATTTGCGTGGTTCGATCTTTAGTTAGATCTATGTCCACGGAGAAAAGAGTTTCTTGTATTAATACTCTTGAGTTACAGAATGTGTGTTTCAATCTATTCTAGCATCACTATTTATAGGCGTCCAACAACAGTTATAGCCGAGGTCGTGGGGTGCTACCTCAGCAATCGTGGGTTGAAGATCAACAACAGTTACAGCCGAGGTCGTGGGGTGCCACCTCAGCAATCGTGGGTCGGCCGAGCTTCTGTGCTCTTGGGCTGCTTTGCTGGATCGGGCTGAAGTGACTCTTGGGCTGTGGGCCGAGCTAATCTAGGCCGAACTTACCGAGGTCCAATTATGGGCCTATGCTTGGGCTTATTAGCTGGGCCGTATCCTATCACAAACCAACAATTTCTTCAACGGTTTTGGCCTCATTGAAGTAGCAGAAGGGGGAATCCACATCCCATAGCATCAAGATATCACCATTTCCGAAAACTTTGATAGGGTAAACAAGACTGTAGTAAAATCCATCAACACGGCGACCTTGGCTCATCACATACTCCTTCCTCCAACATTTCTCAACCCCATTATCCAACATCAACCAAATTACAATTTTATCTTCCTCCCATTCACAAAAACAGAGACAATCCTTAATCACAAAAAATTCCCTACAGAAGGCAGGAGCGCAAAAGTTGCTAAAGCACTCTGTTTCAAGGTCAAAGCAAGTAATTAAATGGTTGTTGCTTGATTCCGTTTTTGTCCAAAATAGACTGCCATTAACAAATGCAGCAAAGGTGAAACCGTCGTGATTACCCGAGGCGGAAGCTTCAACTAGTCTCCATGATTCTGTTCCGAGAGTGTAGACACGATACTCTGATTTGCTATTAATGGCGACCACCTTATACTGGCCACTGATTTTGCTCACTCCGAATCTATAATAAGACATGATTTCTTCTTCAGAACAGCAAATCTCGGCGTAGTCACGCGTAATCGGATTGCATATGTACAGAGTATCGGGTAGAGATCCGAGCTTTTGTAGAAGAAGCAAGCCATTAGCAGAACCCTCGATTGTTACTTTGTGAGGGAATTCAAACTCGGTGAGTACATTGTAGCGGCGATCGAGTTCATCTTCCAATTCGAAAACTCCGCACCAATTAGAATCGGATTTCTCATCCGGCATCAACGCAGCCAAAGTGGAGATTGATTTAGTGAGATGAGAATCGACAAAATAATCGGTTTCGAGCATATCGAGCCATGATTTGCAGACGCACTTGCTAATTGCAATGGTTCGAAGAGGGAGTCTCGAGAGGATGCTGATGATTATTTCCGGTGGCAAATTCTTGAAGAAATCTTGCTTCATTTTAGGATCAATTCTACGAGGCTGAATAAAGTGCAGGGGAGGGCGGGGCGGCGGGGAAGAAAGGGACTATGGCTTGTAATTTTGTGAGTAAGAAATAAGAATGAATTAGAATAGAAACAGACTAATTAAAATAGGACACCAAAATAATAAAATGGGCAGATATATTGACGAACTACATAAATTTATACTTTAACCTTATTTATTGATTATTTATATTTTCTTTAATATCAAATTATACAGTAGTATAACATTAATTATTAATTATAGAGTTCAAATGAGAATAATTTAACTATTCAATTGAACATTTAAACAAAACAAAGGTGGTATTTGAAAATTTTATTTAAAAAATGAAAATGCTCACTACATTTCATTTCATTTGGCCTAATTTATTACTGTATTTTATATCTAATATATACTAGTATTTTACAAAATTTATTATTTTATATCTAGTATTTTACAAATGGTCCAAATACTCCAACAAATACGTCAAATAAATGGGACGAAGGACTTAGAATCTAACGGGAGGAGGTAGCATGTACTAGAAAATCATGAAAGGGGAATCAGGTTTCTAATTTCCAGAATAAAATTGGTATAGTTTTTAATCTATACAATAGGAGCAAAATAAGTGCTAAAGTACTCTTTTACCAGATCAAAACAATAAATCCATAATCACAAAACAAGTACTATCAAACTTGGTGAGATTATTGTAGTCATAATCGTGGCTCTCGAGATTGAATTCGTCTTCGAATTCGAAAACTGCGCATTTAGTTACATCCCCCTCCAGCATCAGCACAACTAGGGTCGGGACGGATTTTTGAGAGATGGGAGTTCACGAACTCGCGATTGTCGAGCCATGATTTTGCAAATGCACTTGTTAACAACAATGATTCGTGGATGGATTATTGAGAGGATGATTTCTGATGGTATGTTTTGGTCCCCTGTTTATTAAATCTTGCAGCATATACTCATGTTAAAGTGATTACGATTTAAAATTAGGCACACTAGTGACGCCCCAAAATATAATCATTAGGCAAGTAAAACAAAACTAGTAGTATTTGATAGGAGCACAACATATTTTTTTGTCCATGACTCAGTCTCGGGCTTATCTCATACTCTAAGCAGAGGCTCTTCATTCAGCAACTATAGGCATAGAAATTGACATTTGAACATGAACAATACATACTACAAATATTAACTTATGTTTCCTCCAGTTCTTAAGTCAGTTAGTCTTACCAGTTAATGGATATGTAATGGAAACGAACACATACGCATATTTAAGCATAATATAAAATGAAATGCCAGAGTAAATTTGCATCACATTAGTTAGAACTCCTTTTTAAACACTCCAAACACAGAAAATCAAAGGATCATCACCATAGGAGAAAAAGCAAGATACAGAGCTGTACTCTGTTTTCAACAAAACAAAGACATCCACCTAAGGCTGATTATAAAGTCTCGGAGAAAATTAGAAAAGTTACCAGATTTTACACACAGACATGCTGCATCTGAAATGCAAACAATCAAAACGAGATCACATTCTCCATACCGAAACTTTGGAGTGAACGGAAGCTCGGAGTGAAAAGCAACGATTTGATGAGGCAGCGACGGCCGCCAAGTGGAGCAATGGAACAAATTTCTCGATAAGTTTTTGTCTCGATTGAGTAGCAGAAGAAGGTACTCCAACCACAAAACATCAAGATATCACCATTTTTGAGAACTTTGATAGGTAGAACTTGGCGGAAGCTAAATAATCCAACATCAGGACGTTGATAGCGGTCGATTGTATACTCTACTCTCCAAGACTTCTCAACACCACGTTCCTTCAACAACCATATAAGAATCTTGTCACCACTTGAAGAATCAACAGAACAAAGACAATCACCGAAAGTACACAATTCCAAGTCTCCATAAGATACGCCAGGAGGAGACGAGACGGTGCTGAAACGCTCCGTTTCCAGATCAAAGCAAGAGATCCATTCATTGTCATTGTCCTTTGGTTCTGAAATTATCCAATAAACATTGCCATTCGCAAATGCTCTACCGGGGCGAAAGGATTCGGCTGGGGTAGCTGCTTCAAGGCGCCTCCACTGTCCCGTGCCAAGAGTATAAACATGGCAGCAGCCGCAATAAGAATCAACCCGTACCACCTTATGTTGCCTACTCACCTTGCTCACCCCAAACCCATAGGCAAGATTTTCATCACATTCCTCGTCGAGTTCGACGGATTCATGAGGGAAAGAGAGCTCGATTAATTCACGGGTGATCGGATTACATGCATAGACAGTATCATGATTGAAATTGAGCAGAAAAAGCAAACCGTCAGCGGAATCCTCAAATGTTGCCTCGCGTGGGAAATCGAACTCGAAGATTGGATTGCGCTTCTCGAGATCGACGACTTCGTCTTCCAATTCGAAGATTTCGCAGAAATTAGCATCCTGTTTTAGCTCAGACACAGCTAGGGCGGCGGCGGAGGATTTAGAGAAATGTGAATTGGCAAAATCATCGGAGCGGAGCAAACCCAGCCATGGTTTGCAAACACACTTGCTGAGAGCAATGGACCGCACAGAGAGTCGTGAGAGGATATCGACGGTGGTTTCCGGTGGTAGACGTGCGAACAAATCTCGCCCCATTTTCCTGAGCGGCGGGAAGGGGAATTTAGGTTTTTACCACTGGAATTGATACGATTGATTGAAGAGTTAGTCGGTGGAAGGAAATGGGCTGGAGAAAAAGAAAAAATTTGGGCCACCCAAAAAGAAGTGAATTGGGCCGCTGGATTTATGGTTGGGTAATTCTATACACAGCCCCCAAATTTCTCCCTACAGCCCCTAATTAAAAATAATACTGAATGTACTGATTTACCCTCACAGCCCCCTTCAAAGTTTCATACCATACGAACGTGCATCGATTTGTTTCTTTGTTTCCCTTTTTCTTTTCTTTTCTTTTTTTCTCCGCCACCACCTCCTCCTCCTCCTTCTTCTTCCCCTTTTCTACTTCTTTTTCTTCTTCCCTTTTTATATTCTCTCAGTCCCTCTATCTTGATTTTTCTCAAAGAATTTTGTAATATCATTTTTCCACCAAACTAATTTTTGATGGTTTCTTCGCTCTTTGAGATCAAGAAAAAATATTTTTTTTTTGCACTTTTACTGAACTTAGTTCAAGCACTAGTAATTAATCTATCTCTATCGGGTCGTTTTTTACAAGTTCGACATTAATCATTTATTTTCTTCGTTCTCTGAGATTAGTTTTTTCTTTTTTTTTAAAAAACTTTTGGGTTTAATTTACAAACTACTGTGTTAAGTTTAACAAAACATAATTAAAAAATTAAAAAAAAAAACTCAAACTTTTGAGCAAATAAAACAAAGTGATGGGCACACAAGATTGAATTCTCAACTTAAATAATTGGAGATTTGACGTCGAAGATGTGGTGGATATTATTTTTCAAATCTATTGTTCATTTTGAAATTCTTGGATGTTCATTCAGGTCTGTTATGCGTCGTGCATTCATCTGTGCTTTTTTTTTTTATTTGTTTGTTTAATATTGGGGGCTATGAGGGTAAATCAGTACATCCAGTATTATTTTTATTATTATTTTTTATTATGGGCCTGTAGGGATAAATTTGGGGGTTGTGTATAGAATTACCCTTTATGGTTTTGATTGTTTTATTTAGTTGTTGCAGTTTATGCTAAAGTCGTTGTTTGTTGTTTCGTTTCCCAGCGTTTTAAGTGTCATCTTTTATAAGAGTGAGTCCCGTTTACATCTTTTCCTATCTATCTCTGCACCAATTCTTGAAACTACACTGCACATCCCAAGTAAAAGTAACCACATATTATGATGGGAAATTCTCAGGTTACACTTATGTTTTAAAAACTGGCGAGACTTTCGGATTACTATTCAATTAATTTAAGTGGTTCAACTGTTCAATAAATAAATAATACTCTCTCCGTCTTACTACGAGTGTCATACTATCCTATAAAAGAAAAAATATTTTAAAATTATATTTTAAAACCCGTACTAAGTTTCGGTGGAAAGGCGTGTCGAATAGTATTAGTGCTAAGAAATGGAGGACGGATGAATAACCACTGGCTTTGTGAATTATAAGTAAAATTCAATATAACTAATAATAAATAAAAATTTAAAATCTATTAAAAAGAATTTGTTCTTATTATGTATGTACAAAATTTCTAAATCGAATATCATAAAATCCATATCACTAAAAAATATTTATGTTTTGAGAATTATGCACTCGCCCTCCAGGACAGTAGGGTCGACGGATGTTAAGAGAGACTGGACTTCACGAACTCATGATTTTCGAGTGAGTTGAGCCATGATTTTGCAAATGCACTTGCTAACTACGATGATTTCTTGCAGCATAATAAACTCATGTTAAAGTGCTTATGATTTAAAATTAGGCACACTAGTAACTAGCCAGTCTATATATTGATGAGGCAAGTTAAACAAACTTTGTATAGTTGTAGTATTTGATAAAAGTAGAGGCTCTTTATTCAGCAGCGAAAGGTAGAAGCTGTCAAACGCTTGGGCTGGGCCAACCCGAGCCTAAGCCAGTCGGGCTTGAGACAACAGTCGGATTGGGTCTGGCCGGCCCAAAAATTTATTGGGCCTCAAAAATCAGTGCCCAAATTCGTCCCGTGAGAAAATTTTAGTGTAAAAATAATTGGGTTGATCGGGCCTCCCGAGCCCATCAAACTTTTGAGTGTCTTGGGTCACGTCGGGCTGGCCCAAAATTTCAATGGGCCTCAAATTTCATAGCCCAAGCCCGCCCAAACTAAGGGGGGGGGGGCTGAAACTACCGGTCGGGTCAGGCTTTTTCGAGCCAAATTTGACAGCTCCGAAAGGCATAGAAATTGACATTTGAACATGAACAAATACATTAAGGTGTGTTCTCTTTGATGAAAAATTATCATGAGAAAATGAAGGAAAATAAAACAATCATTCTTTAATTTTTTTTACATTTTCCCACTTTCTACTCCTTTCCCCCTTCCTTTTCACTCTAATAGAAGGAAAATATTTTAACTCCAATGTTGGTTGAATAATAAAATATTTTCCATTGAAGAAAGAGTAAAATTAAATATTTTCACTCCAACGTTGGTTGAATAATATTTATATTCCATTGTAGAAAGAGTAAAATTCTCCATAATAGTGACAAGTGTGATTAAAACCATGACAAAAAAAAATAGATAGGTGTTTGGTATGAAAACTAACAATTACTGTAGTATAATGATTAGAAATTAAAATTATAAATTTAACATCCAAAATACATAATTTATGTATTTATCCAAAAATTATGACAACACAAATTATTAGAAAAATTAGAAAATTCAACACGAGAAAAGCACGAGAAAGAATTGAGAGCAGCAGCAACAACAACAAAAATTCAACAACAAAATTGAGAAGCAAAAATTCAGAGAAATACAACAAAAATTAAGCAACAAGAAATCCAAAATCGAGAATTTCCAAATCGAAAATCCAATAATCAAAAATCCAAAATTGAGAATTTCCAAATCGAGAATCCAAATCGAAGATCCAATAATGCAGATTTGAGGCCGTCGCCGCCTCTACAGCAGATTTGAGGCCATCGCCGCCCACCCACGTCACCGTTGCCTTCCACTTCGCCGTCGTGAACTCAGCCTCGGCTGCCACAGTCGCGTCGCCTTCGTCACTAGCTTCGGCCGCCGCTGTAGCTCACCGTCATCGGTAGCCTCGACCACCGCTATAGCTCGCCGTCGTCAGTAGCCTCGATTGCCGCCGTAGCTCACCGTCGTGGGAGGGTGGGGAGGTGCTGGCGGCTGTGGGGGAAAAGGGAGGGAAGGGAGAAGAAATGAGATGAATGTATCTTACCAATTTTGTAGGATGAGTTAACAAGCCAATACAGTAGATTATCAACGGGCCTGAGCTTTTAACTTGGGCCGTCCAGTTCAGGCTAGTTGGGTACCAAACACTATGATGAAGCGGGATGATTCATCCCATCTTGCTTCATCTCATCAACCAAACACAGCCTAAGAAAGTGGAAAAATATGGGAAATAAGAAAAAATTTAAAGGATAATTGTTCTCTTTTTTCTCATTTTCCCATGATAATTTTTTATAGAACACAAACTAAATACATATTTTACCAAAATTTGTGTGATCACAACTAAACACATCGAAACAAATTTTTAATAATCCGTTTCCATCAAAACGAAAAAAAGTGGCATCTAATTGAACATCGCCTAGAAATTAGAAATGTCTCGAGAAAAATTAGAAATTTTTTACTAATAATTGAAATGCTGCAATATAGAAGGGATGTAAACAATCAAAAGGAGATGACATTCTCCACAGGGAAACTTGTTTTGAGCGATCGAAAGCTAGGGGTGAAGAGCAACGATCTCAAGTGGGCGAAGGCAGGACCACGTTCATGCGGGCGTACACGTGCACCAAAGGAAGGGATTTCTTGATAGGTATCGGTCTCGATCGAGTAGCAGTAAAAGGTCCGCTCCTCACACAACACCAAGATATCACCGTTTTTGAAAACTTTTATAGGTTGGAAACGGTCGACGCGGCATTGATAATAATGAGGATGCGGCTCGATCACATACTCCTTCCTCCAACATTTCTCAGCTCCGCGGTTCCTCCAGCAACCATAGCACAATCTCGTCATGCTCTGAAAGTGGACCTTGATCCACAACAGCAAATAGGCAGTCCCTCAAGCTAACCAAATCGAAACAGAACGAGTCGTCTAGAGAAGGAGCAGGAGGGCACAAAATGGTGCTAAAACATTCTCTTTCAAGGTCAAAGCAACAAACATATGTTTCCAAATTTGAATGTGATTGTACTTTGCAATAAAAATTGCCATTGGCGGATGCACCGTCGTACACGGTGGTGGCGCCGCCGCTAGCTTCGACGGGCCTCCACCGCCCTGTGCCAAGAGTGTAAAACATGGCAGTAGTCGGATTCAGTAACAAGCCGCACCACCTTATGTTCCCCACTTACCTTGCTCGCCCCAAATCCGTAAGGCAATTCGTTCGGAATCAATCCAGCTGTCGAATTCTTCATGAGAAGGGAGCTCGATGAATTCCCGGGTGATCGGATTACATACAATTAGAGCATCATCAAGCCATCGGGGCTTGAAAGTGATGAGGAAAACCAACTCATCAGCAGAGCCCATGAGTATTGCATTGCGAGGGGTATCAAACTCGGTGATTGGATTTCGGCTCTTGAATTCATCTTCCAATTCGAAAACTTGGAACCAAATTGAACGCCTAGGCAGCGGCATAGACACAGCTAGGGCGGCGGCGGATTTAGAAAGATGGGAATTGACAAAATCATCGGACTCAAGCAAATCCAGCCATGGTTTGCAAACGCACTTGCTAAGAGCAATGGATCGGAGGGAGAGTCGTGAGAGGATATCGATGATAGTTTCCGATGGTAGATGTGCGAACAGATCTCGCTCCATTAACATCCAAAGGAGGGAGGCGGCAGAGCTGGGCTCAAAGCAGCGTTGGCGTGGCGTAATTATGTGGAATTAGCTCTCTCATTTTCAGGATATATAATTAATTTTGTTTAGAATTTTATATCCTATAATAATATATAATAAACATTAAATTTTTTTATGATAAACAATTAAACACGGCTAGCAGTTCCTGTGCAATTCGAAATAATTAGGGTTTCCCCTTGTTATTATAACGATAAATATAAATAAATTGCTAGGGAAATTCTTTCCAACAAGTCAGAGGTGGAAGAAGGGTGACCTCAGGTGCGATCAACTTGTCTTGTTCAACTCTTTTTGCCTTCTGTTCTTTGACTTGATATTAGTTAGAGGAATCCTTGTGGTTTTAGGCCTAATTCTGTTTTGTTTGATGAGGAAAAAAGCAAGAATACGTAGAAATTTTGCCGAAATAGAAACCATTAATGAAAATCCCAACATGGAGAAGAAAGATTTGTTCTCAGATCTCCCTTCAGAAATCACCATTGATATCCTGTCAAGACTCCCTATTCGAAGCGCCATCAATTGCAAACTTGTTAATAAGTCATGGCTCAGTTTAATTGACAGTGCAGATTTTGTAAAACCGTACAAACCAGCCCCTTGCCTCGCTATTTTCGATGGGCAGAGCTTGAAGCAATACAATGTGTATGAAGTTGAAGATGAGGTCAACTACTCCAACAATTGTTGTAAACAAATCCTCAACTTCACCATCCCTAATCCCGCACCAATACATAGTTGTGTTAATGGTTTGCTATTTCTGTTGGACCGTTTCGAATGGCCTCGCGATCTTGTGATATGCAATCCCATCACTCGCGAATGCATCAAGCTTCCTATCCCTCATGTGTGCACCAAGGAATGGCGGTATGAGTGGGATAGTTATGGATTTGGAGTGAGCAAAATCAGTGGCCAATATAAGCTGGTTAGAGTATTCCACCAATCTTATCAGATTTCTCCAAAGAAGAAATGGACCAAAGTCGATACAACTGTTTACTGTCAAGTATACACTCTTGGAACAGGATCATGGAGAAGCATTCATGTTCCCAGTAGTCGATCACTCGTGTTTGGAGACAATATGATTGGGGCGTCTATGAATGGGAATTTCCATTGGCTTGCACATGATATAGAGGGCCTTCCACGGATTTCTTGCTTTGATCTCGAGACCGAAGTTTTCACCACTCTCTCCCCTCCTACAGGTCTTAATCATGGTCCTCGCCATAACTACAGGACAATCTCTATTTTGAGGGGTTGTCTTGGCCTATGCGATAGTTCATCTGAATGCGAGATTGTTATACGGTTGATGAAGGAGTACGGAGACGAGAGATAATGGACGAAGCAATTTGTCATTCCCAAACGGATAGGTGGACATGGTTAGTATAGGTATGGACTTATTTCCGCCGTTAAACTTTTTGAAGATGGTCACATTTTGCTTAGAGACGGATGCAACAACGTGTTATGCTACTCCAACGAGACCAAAACTTTTGGTCGAGCTAATCTGATTGAATCGTGTTGCATCACTAGTGTCAGCAGCACGGTTTGTTATACGCCGAGCTTTCTTCCTCTCAAAACCTTCTTCCCAATGGAGGATGTAATCTCATTCTGATTTCCACTTGTTTTATACTGCTTTGTTTGATCGAGTTTCTCTACTTCACAATTCAATATTTTGATTTGATATGAAGATACTTAATCTGTATAAGGGTTGGACTTTATTTCGTCGTGAATTAAGGCCTTAGTTGTAAAGCTTTCTTGCTCAACATGCCCTTAAGGGTTAATTTGTTACTCCAATATCCCTTCAACAACTCTAAGGGACAGAAGCTTCAAAGGAGCAGAGTGTTTCACAAAGTTTCTGCTTGTTTAGGAAAAAAATATTGCCTTAGTTTTTGTTTTTCGGAATGTGTATTTATTACTATCTGGTGGCATGAAATATGATAATATTGTCCATAATTTATTCTACAGAATGTCGAAAACCGAAATTGATTTAGTGCTGACGAATTCTTTTATAGTTGAAATTACTAATATTTTATCAAACGACAAGAAGCTGAAAAAAAACAAAAACAAACCAAAAAAAAAACACTCTTGGATTTTGTGGGCCTTAAGTTTTAAAAAATGGTTACACTTTGATTAAGAAGAACTGCAGGGGCGGACCCACCCACGGGCGGTGGGGTACGGCGGCTCGTAGATAAAAAAACAAAATGAATGAATAGATTTGTGAGAAACATAATAGCTTTAAGAAGTTAAAATAAATTGAAAATGAAACAAAAAATAATTATTCAAAACCAAAAAAATTATGAAGAAGCAATGAAGCTCCAAAGAAAAAATTCTGAGTCCGCCCCTAAGAAGAAGTGTAGTTTGAATGCTCCGATGTCCCGCGTGGGTATAATTAACATGACACTGTAATTAAAAAACTTGTATAGTTGTATAGAAGTAGAGGCTCTTCATTCAGCAACGATAAGGCATAGAAATTGACATTTGAACATGACCAATACATACTACAATTATTAACTTATGTTTCCTCCATTCTTAGTCTTACGAGTTAATGAGTAATATATGTATGGAAACGAAACGAACACATAGGCATATTTAAAAATAATAATAAAATGAAATGCCACTATAAAGTTGTATCAACATTAATTAGAACCCCTTTTTAATCATTCCAAACAGTCAAAACCAAGGGATCATCACAATAAGAGAAAAGCAAGATACAGAGTTGGTACTCTGTTTCAAACAAAACAAAAATATCCACCTAAGAAAATTAGAAAATTACCAGATTTTACTCACGGAGATGCTGCATTTCAAATGCAAACAATCAAAACGAGATCACATTCTCCATACCGAAACTCCTTTTGAGCGAACGGAAGCTCGGAGTGAAAAGCAACGATTTGATGAAGCGACGGCGGCCAAGTTCAGCAAACATGTAAATTTCTCGATACCATTTCGCCTCGATTGAGTAGCAGCAGAAGGTATGCCAATCACACAACAACAAGATATCACCATTTTCGAAAACTTTGACAGGTTCAACATATTTGAACCCAAATTCACCATAACTATGATTCTGGTCGAACTTATAAGCCATTGTCCAACGCTTCTCAGCTCCAGATTCCTTCAACAACCATAACATAATTTCACCACCAGTTGAATTATCAATGGAGCACAGGCCATCCTTCAAAGCAACCAATGCGTAATTTAGTAAGCCTCTTCGAACGGGAGGAGACCGAAAGGTGCTAAAACACTCTGTTTCGAGATCAAAGCAAGAAATCCAAGTTTTGAAATTTGAATCAGTTAATAGCCAGTAAACATTTCCATCGACCAAAAAACCACCGTAGACACCGCAGATAGAGACGGAGGAACGGCGGGGTGCTTCAACGCGCCTCCACCGCCCAGTGCCAAGAGTGTAGACATGGCAGTAGTCGGATTCAGCATCAATCCGAACCACCTTATGTTGCCTACTCACCTTGCTCACCCCAAATCCATAGGAAATGGAGTGTTCGACGGATTTTCCGGGGAAACGAAGCTCGATAATTTCGCGAGTGATCGGATTACATACATAGAGAGCATCAAAATTGGCCTCGGAATTGCGCAGAAAAAGCAAACTGTCAGCAGAACCCTCAAATATCGCCTCGCGAGGGAACTCAAACTTGGTGATTGGGTTGCGGCGCTCGAGATCGTCGACTTCGTCTTCCACTCCGAAAATTTCGAAGAAATTCGAATCCTCCTCCTCCTCCTCCTCCTTCTCCTGGATAAACACAGCTAGGGCGGCGTCGGCGGCGGATTTAGAAAGATGGGAATCGAAGAAATCATCGGTCTCCAGCAAAGCCAGCCATGGTTTGCAAACACACTTGCTGAGAGCGATGGATCGCACAGGGAGTCGCGAGAGGATATCGATGATGGTTTCCGGTGGTAGACGTGCGAACAAATCTCGCTCCATTTTCTCTAACTGTGAGCTCGAGGGGGGAGGCAGCAGGGCGGCGGGAAAGGTAAAATTAGGTTTTACTTTTCAGATTCTTCGGTAGAATGTGTCTCTATCCTTACTTATATTAAGGTAGTTAAAAATTTAAAATATTACAGATAAATATTATGCATTTAAAACTCTTTAAATTATATATATTGATTTTTAAAATTTATACTATAAATATTAGTATTCCCTTCGTTTTTTCTATTGTGGCTTATTTTTTTGGGCACACATATTAAGAAATATAATACATAATTTTTTTAATATATGGTATAATGAGTATAACTTAATTTGGAATAGAGGTGTTGATAGTATAGGGATAAATGTGAGATGTGTTGGCCTATAAAAATAAAAGGAATCTGATTAAATGAAAGAAAAAAAAAACCCAAAATGGCAAATATGCCATCTGAAAAACGGAGGGAGTACTAAAGTTCAAATACAAACTAGGTCTCTAGCGGATATTAGTACAAACTAGTTTGAACTTTTAACCGTTCTCAATTGTTGATCTTTATGATCTACTGTTGTGATTAAGTGCTCGTTTGGTTCAAGTTAGGTAACAGAAAGAGAATGAAATCAAGTCAAGTAAGAGAATGATAATAATAATAATAATTACTTTTATTGAGTGTTTAGTTCAATAGTAGAAATAAAGTCACTTGTGAGGGGGTTCACTTTTTCCCTGTTTCCCCCCTCCTTCTTGAGGGGTAACAATGTACTTCTGTCGTAGTATCCCGTAAAAGAAAGAAATCTTCAAAAATCCATTTTAAAACCCATCATTTTGAAGCGTGGAAAAACGTGCCAGAAGTTCAAAAAGCAAATAGGTCATTCTCCATGAAATGGAGGGAGTAATAGATTGGGTTACCCCCAAGTAAGGGAAATGGATAATATATTACTCAAACCAAACAAAATGTAATAGAATCAATTACTTGATTCCCTTTCCATACAAAAAAAAAAATTAAACCAAACATGAGTTAAATGTGTATTATCGTAGTATTAAATAGTAAATTATCATAAGATGTATCTAATATTTCATTATATTGCCATACAATTCTAGAATTTATATATCAATAGGGGGCACATAGGACGAATGGTTTTTCATAGAAATGTCAAAAATATATATATATATATATATATATAGAGAGAGAGAGAGAGAGAGAGAGAAAAATGATATGCTACTCACCTCCCGGTGGGCACCTTCGTGGGCACCTCGTCGTTTTATCACGTTTGCATTGCTTTTTTTTAATTTTTATTTTTATTCTATATTCTAGTATCTTAGAAATTAATTTACAAATCATAAAATCTAAAAAATCAATGTTCAATTTATTTTTTTTTATTTTTAACTTCAAAAAATGAGTAATAAAATAAATCGAGCTTCGATTTTTATGTATTTTTTAGATTTTATGATTTGTAAATTAATTTCTAAGATACTAGAATATAGAATAAAAATTAAAATTAAAAAAAAACAATGCAAACGTGATAAAATAACGAGGTGCCCACGAAGGTGCCCACCGGGAGGTGAGTAGCATATCATTTCTCTATCTATATATATATATATATATATATATATATATATATATTGCCATCATCATAGCTGCACACAGGGGCGGACCCAGAAATTTTATTTTGGGGGAGCTCCATTGTTCTTCATAATTTTAATATTCTTGAATAAATGTATTAATTAATAACATAAATTTTTTTAATAATAATATTTAAAAATATTTTTATTTCATACATTGTAATGGGATAGAATCGGTCCATAATTATTTATATTTGTGTAAATATATATGTGTAATTATTTTCTCTTATATTTTCAACTTATTTTTACCTACTGAGGCTATGTTTGTTACAAATCTATTCATTCATTCATTATATATATATATATATATATTTTTCACATTTTGCATCCTAGCTGCATTGTTTGAGGGAGTCATAACAAAATTTTATGACAAATTAAAAAAAAAAGGTATTAAAAAAAAAAGTTGGAGGGAGCTCATGCTCCCCAAGGCCCATGAGTGGGTCCGCCCCTGGCTGCACACAAAGTATATCACAAAAGAAATTGACCAAATTTTGCTCAAGGAAATGCTGCAATATAGTATAGGATATAACTTGAGATAAACAATGCAGAATACTGAATCAAAACGAAGTTACATTCTTCATATCGAAAGCTAGTTATGGTACAAAAGAAGTATTTTCTTTATTTGAGACACCAATGGTAGTTAATTAGGCCAATTATCGATTAGCTCAAGCATTAAGAACATAGGACATCCTCTGTTGAAGCTTTCAATTATAAGTTGGCAATATAAGCACTACAAAACTGGAGAGGATATTTATTTTCTTCGTTGATTATACAAAGCGAATGCTTGATTACTTTGTTAGAATGGTAATGGCACATTATAAATTTATAACACAAATTTAATAAAATTATTGATACCTGCAACCAGGATTTCTGTCATCACAACTAAACACAATGAAAATCAAAGATCATAATAGCAAGAAACAGATTCGTACTCTGTTCCCAACTTAACAAAGAAGAAAACCAAGAGGTTGCGACATAACCTAAAGCCGATGACTCCGAGAAAATTAGAAAATTTAACATGATGAATGTAGCAATGCAGAATAGCATTCAAAATGCAAACAATCAAAACGAGATTACATTCTCCGTGCCAAACTTCTTCTCAGTGAACGAATGCTCGGAGTGAGAAGCAATGATTTGACTGTGCGGCGACCACGTGCACCCAAGGAAGGGATTTCCTGATAAGTTTTTGCCTTTATTGAGTAGCAGAAAAAGTACTTGTTATCACACAAAATCAAGATGTCACCGTTTTTGAAAACTTTGATAGGTTGAATAGTGTTGAAGCCAAATACTTCATCATAATTAGGACAATGCTGCTCGATCACATACTCCTTACTCCAACATTTCTCACCTCCACATTCCTCCAGCAACCATAACACAATCTCATCATCAGTGGGATCATCAACAGCAAACAGGCACTCCCTCAAACTAACCAAATTGAAAAAAAAAAATGAGTCTATAGGAGGACACAATATGGTTTGACATTTGAATCTGATACTTTCCAATAAAGAATGCCATTGAGAAATGCACTACCGTATAGAGAGGAGGCGGAGGCCGTAGCTGCTTCAACGTGCCTCCACCGCCCTGTGCCAAGAGTGTAAACATGGCAGTAGTCGGATTCAGACTCAAGCCTCACCACCTTATGTTGCCTACTTCCCTTGCTCGCCCCAAATCCATAGGCAATCTGTCCCCACTCAGTCCTGCCGCCGAATTCTTCATGGAAAGGGAGCTCGATGAATTCACGAGTGATCGGATTACATACATAGAGATCATCAAAACTGACTTTGCATTTGATGAGGAAAATCAAATGTTAAGGTAAAATACCCTAACAGAAGATCGACAAGCGATCCAAGAAGAGAACCAGGCCGGCGCCTCGACAAGAGGTCGTCGGAGATGACAAAACAGACCGGCGCCTTCGACAATGAAGGTCGGCGGACGATGAGGCAGAACACGAGGAAGCTGAGCGCGGGGAGTCCCGTCGGCAGCGGCGCGCGTTCGAGAAGAACGATATAGACTAAACTAGGGCAATGCCAAAATATGATTCTTATTATTTCTTCAATGAATAATAATGAGATTACAAACTAGTATTTATATGCCTAAGATATCTACCACAATTAGGAAAAGATATGCATAAAGATTAATACTAATCTAATAAATAAATATAAAAGATATTATCCCATATTAGTAGATACTATCGTATCATCAAATCATCAGCAGAACCCCCTAATGTTGCCTTGCGAGGGAAATCGAACTTGGTGATTGGATTGCAGCTCTCGAGATCGTCGAGTTCTTCCAATTCGAAAACTTTGAACCAATTTGAATCCCCAGTCTCCTGCACAGACACAGCTAGGGCGGCGGCGGATTTAGAA
>LSBG02000285.1:0-24997 GCA_001642375.2 Mentha longifolia
ACAGTGAGGCCCAACCGTAAAGCCCTGTTGGGAATCTTTTCTCTCTTTGAACTAAGTTTTGATAATGCTATTAGAAACCACACTTAGACAATAGAGTTTAATTGGAACAGACTGGTCTCCGTGTTTGGATCAGTCAAAGTTCAACTAGAACAGGTTGCCATGTAAAGGTCAAGGTTGGTAGTGCAACCTTGTACCTATTCTACTCAAACCTGTCATAACGTTCCTATGTAATCTGTCTATGTAACCTGCTCCAACCAATACTTGAAGATCTCACTCGAAGGTTACAGAGACTGAAGACAGTTAGAGGTATAGGAAGCTCGACCTGCAAAGTCCAACCTGAGCTGTGACTGAGGAACCTGTCCTCAACTCAACGACCATATTTGTGTCAGTGTACGGTTCTGCATATCCTGACACGCACAACGGCTCTATTACAAATGCTTCTCTATAAATACCTCAAGACATTCAAGAAAGAAAGTACGGGAAACTCAAATTACAAGCTGAAACGCTGCAGAAATCTCAAGCTAAATATTCACACAATCAACACTCGAAATCACTAGAGCTTTCCCAAGTGTTGATCCTTGTAGATTTCTATTCTTTCTAGAATCTGTCTTACTAGAACACAATCCACACTCTCACTACCATTACTATTGATATTCAGTGTAGTTGATAGAGTTGTATTCCAAACGGTGATAGCTTTTCACAGCTCTCCAGTTTGATTATTAGTGCTAGTTGTTTAGCATTAGTAAGATTGTATGTAAGCTTGTATGTAAAGTTAGAAGAGACACGACTCAAGATTCGTGCTAGATTCAGTCTAAAGAGAGACTTGAATTTGGACTGGAACCTCCACCAGTGTTAAAAGGAGCGAAAAATCTCAAGTTAAGGGATTACAGATTCGACGGGATCTGGCGTGGACGTAGGAGCTGTTTACTCCGAACCACGATAAAAACTCCTCGTGTTTCTCTATTTTCTGTTTTCACACAGTTTGCATGCTCACAACCTGCACGTTTGTAACTTGTCTTGTATGTGCACTGTCTTTGAAAACTGTCTTTGAAAACTGTTAGCCAACCTTTCCACCAAACTTCCGCACGCAGATTAGTTTTGCAAGCTCAGCAGTTCACTGTTTGAGCTGGAAAAACTAAACTGCTCTGATAAACTGAAGTGACGACTCAGTAAGATCAAATTGTTTTGAAAAGTCAAAACTGTTGGCTAATTGGTGTATCCCCCCCATACACTAATATCTATTTATCGGGACCTACAAGCCCACAATCTAACAAGCCTACAACTGAAAACAATATAAGTAATGGATTGGGCCAAGTACAGTAACTTATTAGCTTTCAATGTCTGACCATATTATGCGGTCAGCCTCATGCAAGTTTTTGTCAAAGCACATAGTTGTCTCTTACATGTGTTGGAGAAATGTGTTAGTTTAGTTTGTTTGTTTTTTTTTTTTTTTTTTTTTTTTTTAATTTGAGTAAATTGTTTTTAATTTAGTTAATTTAGAAACTAAATTAAATGTCAAACCTGTTTTAAATTTGATATATGTAATATTTTATTTTCACATTTTATTTGATTTTTATCTATATTTAATTTTATTATTATCCTAAAATAGTTAGTATATTTTCATATTATATTATTTTCCATATTTATAAAATATAATAAGTGATAAAATTAATGATATGGATTATGGACCTTAAATTGATTTGTTTTCATATTAAGGACGTATACTTGTGAACAAATAATTGTAGAATACCGGAAATGAAAAAAACGATTTTAAAATACTGATTTTTTTTTTCTTCAAAAAAAAAGGAGATTATGTCATGGAGACATTATGTCCAAAAAAATATTTATCCAACAAAAGTACTCCATCCGTCCCGTTTAAATTGACCTATTATTTATTCAAATGTGTGGTATAAAATAATCAAACTGACCAGTTTAAATGAGACTGAGGAAGTATAACATATAGAAAAGGGGCAAACCACCGTCTACCCTCTCCCACATAAAAAACTTAAAATCTACCCACCCTTTTTAATTTACTAGTCAACTACCCATTTTACTAGTCAACTCTTCTCTCTTTTTCTTTCTCTTTTTTCTTTCGTGTTTCCTGCTTTTGTTTCTTTTTCTTTTTATGTTTTCATCTTTTTTGTCTTTTTCTTTTTCCTTCTATCTTGTGTTTTTTTTTCTTTAACCGTTTTTTTCAAAAAAAAATTCTTTTCTTACTTCTTTTGTTTTTTTTTCTTTTTCTTCAGTTATTTTTTTACCAGATTTTTTAATTCTTTTTTTGAATTTTTTTTAAGTTTTTAGTTTTTTTTTTCCCCCTTTTTTTTCATTTTTTTATTTTTTTCAGATTTTTTTTTTCCATTTTTTCTTTTCAGCCTTTTTTTCCTTTTTTCACTATTTTCAGCCTTTTCCACCTTTTATTTATTTATTTTTTTTTTGTTTTTTTCAATCTTTTTTTGTTTTTTTTCAGTTTCTTTTTTCAATTTTTTTCTTTTTTATGAATAGGGAAGTGGTATGAGGTACAAATTGTCAAGTACGAACAAGTACGTATACGAATTGTGGTACGAACAAGTACGAATACGAATATTCGTACCTATCAATAATTAAACGTTATGAATCACACAACTAAATATAAAGTTGTTGGTACGAATTTGAATCAATTCGTACCGATTAGTGATGATTATCGGTACAAATATTGTTCAATTTATACCGATTAGTGATGATTATCGGTACGAATATTGTTCAATTCGTATCGATTACCTATACTGTAGTACGAATTCAAGATGAATTGGAAAACAAACATATAGCAGCAAAACCCTTCACATATCTCAACAACAAGAAATTTCTATATTTCTATCGGTACGAATATTGTCCAAATCGTACCCGATTACCAATAATTATCGGTACAAATATCGGTCAATTCGTACCGATTACCTATAATGTAGTACGAATTTAGGAACAACAATAGCATTAACTCCACTCTAGAGACAACAAGAAGCTCAAAAATACACAAAGGTAGTTCAAGAGAAACTGAAAAACAAATATATAGCAGCAAAACCCTTTACATATCTGAACAATAAGAAATTTCTATATTTCTATCGGTACGAATATCGTTCAATCCGTACCCCGATTACCTATGATTATCGGTACGAATATCGGTCAATTCGTACCGATTATCTATAATGTCATACGAATTCAGGAACAACAATAACATTAAATACACTCTAGAGAGATCAAGAAGCTCAAAATACACAAATGTAACTCAAGAGCAACTGGAAAACAAACATATAGCAGCAAAACCGTTCACATATCTGAACAACAAGAAATTTTTATATTTCTATGGGTACGAATATTATTCAATTCGTACCGATTACCTATAATGTAGTACGAATTAATGAAGTAAAATAGCATTAAAACACCAAATACACAACACAAATTCTCAGTCAAATTAAATCATATGCAAAAATCTCACTCAAACCAACAAAAAATTCAATCAAAATACTTCACTCTTATCGCATTATCAAAATCAAATAACCCCATAACAACATTCTCACTCTAACAATTATGTTTTTCAAAAATAGACTAATCAACAATATCATCATCAGTACTACAAATAATGAAGTTTGAAGCACTAAAAAGCAATCAAAATCAACTTCACACTCACAAGAAACACCAAAATCACATTTAGGTCTCAACAAAATCACATAAAAAATATGTGAATATTGTCCAATTAAAATAGAACTCAGCACATAACCAAGAACGATTCACTATATGTTAAGAGAGAAAGAGGGAATGAGGTTCTAATAGGAGGGAAAACTCCCTTGTTGGCCTCGGAACAGCAGCAGGTGGCTGATACGATAGTATCAAGTATTTTAGGTTATTATCTTTTCTATTTAATTGTTTAGATTCATATTTATCATTAGCTTATCTTTTCCTTGTTTAGCTAGATATTCTAGTATTATAAATAGAGGATTGTAATCCCATAACCATTATCAAGAAATAAGAATTAAATCATTAGCCCTAAGGGTTTTTCTCTTGGTCACGTCTTTCGCTGCCGACGGAGTGCGACTCCGCATTCAGCCTTTATCCACCGACGACCTTCACGACGAAGGCGCCGGGCTGTTCTACTCTCCGCCGACCTCGTGCTCGAGGCGCCGGACCGTTCTTTGTTCGTAGATCGACCCGTCGATCGCTTGTTAGGGTTTTGATCCTAACAATTGGTGCTCTCGTTGAGAGTTCTCTCCCGGAGAGCTTTCATTGCCGAACTCACGCCATCATCACATCATCCACGCCGCCAGTAACCACCGCCCAGCCGTCCCCCTTTCCCGTGCCAACCCACATGACAGCAGCCCAAACGGAAAAAAAAAAAAAAAAAAGGTACCTGTTCTCGCCGTCCAACATCGGCTCCACACACGTCTGCACAGCGAATATCCTTCATACCAGCAAATTTTTTCCCCGAATGATGAGTAGAAGGAGATACTTGTATGAAATTTCTAGCGACGAGGATTCCATCGCACAGCCGCCACCACCATCAGCTGCCTATGCGCAAGGCTTGGATCGCCTCCTGGCGCGTTTGGATCGGCTCGAGGATCGCCTCGCTAACATCGATCGGCGTGCCCGTACTTTGGCGCAACCCTCACAGCACGCCCCGAGCCACCCGCAGGATTTCGGCAGGAGCAATAGGCGGTAGCTGGGCTATCCGACCTCAGACTTCGTTGCCGATTGCGGTGGGGGCGTTCGCCGCATGGACCAGTCACTCCACTGGCAGCCGCCGACCTTCGATTTTCCAGACGTTGCTGCCCCGGAGAGGGATTTTTTGTGGGAGAATTTATATTCAGGGATGTGGCGGGATAGGGGAGATGCAGCCCCAGATTTCAACCAGTATCGTGGCACGGAACACACTTCCCGTCGCGGTGCGTTCGTGAGCAACAATCGTAAGGCCTTCGGATGAGCCTTTCCATACGCTCCCGCTGACGATGCTCGTTCACTCCCACCACCTCCGCAACTCTCTTCATGGGATCGTCCAATTTCCCGTCACTACTCCGACGTGGAGGATACGGACGTGTGGCAGCAACGCACTTCTTGGGATCCTCCTCATCATCGACGGCATTCCGAACCTGCTACGTGTTGGGATCTGCCAACGGCTAACTTCCAATATGAACGTAGCGATTTTCCTCGACAGCAGCCTGTAGGTACTCGGTTTCCTATGATGATTGATCAAGGAGGAAGAAGAAGCCGAACTGACGAAGTCGATCTGCCGAGGTCAAACTACCGAAGTCGGATTGCCGAATGCCGGCCCCAGCAGCCGTCGTCTTGGGATCGTCCAGCCGTTCGCTACTCCACCGACGTCAAGGCCGAGTTACTGGACGCCGAGGCCGGACTCCCTGTTGCCGAGGTTGAACTGCCATATGCCGAGACCGATGCCGAACTGCCATATGCCGAGGCCGAGCTGCATGCTGCGGACGAACCACATGCCCTCAAGGCCGACCTGCTGGAAGACAAGGCCGAGCTTCATGCGGAAGACACCGAGTGCTCCGTGGAGATTGTAGCTGAGGTTCTCACGCGAGCCGACCAGCCCCGCATTGTCGCCGAGGTTCTCCCGCGGGGCTTGATCGTAGAGCCCTCCACCTTCGTTTCTAGTGCACCTGTCGTTCTACAGAAACCGCCAATCATCGTGCACGCGGGGTGTGGAGTAGGAGGTAGTTCCACGTTCCAACCATCACGAGCCCTTGTCGCATGCAAAAATGAGACGAACTTTCAAAACCAATCCGACTGGGTGGGGTCTATGGAGAGCATATGGTTTCACATGCACATCAGTCGGAGAGTGTTTGATCCCGGAGGGGATATCTCGCCTCCGTTTCCATTGTGTTTCACTTCGCCCCGGCGTTCGTGGTTTGTGGCGACGTGGTACCCACCTTGAGGGCAAGGTGGATCTCAACCGGGGGAGAGTTGATATGATAGTATCAAGTATTTTAGGTTATTATCTTTTCTATTTAATTGTTTAGATTCATATTTATCATTAGCTTATCTTTTCCTTGTTTAGCTAGATATTCTAGTATTATAAATAGAGGATTGTAATCCTATAACTATTATCAAGAAATTAAATACAATTATTGGCCCTAAGGTTTTCTCTCTTAATCACGTGTTTTCCGCTGCCGACGGAGTGCGACTCCGCGCCAGCCTTTCTTTATCCACCGACGACCTTCACGTCGAAGGCGCCGGGCTTTTATTTTCTCCGCCGACCTTGTGCGACAAGGCGCCGGATCGTTCGTGTTCGTCGATCGACTCGTCGTCGATCGTTGTTAGGGTTTTTGATCCTAACAAGAGTCTACAGGTTAGGGATGTTAATTGGCCTAACTTGATCGGTTTCGGATTGAATGTAGCTGAATTTTTTTCGGGCTAGAAAATTTTGACCCTAACCCTAAACTTTCGGGGCTGGAGCTAGCCCGTCGTGCCAAGAAGTTAACGGTAATATGAAATGTATATGAACCTTTTTAATAATCACAATTTTGTAAAAACAAATATGTTGTATTATATCATATAAGGCACATTGCCTCGTGTTATTTGATTCCAACTTGCATATATTATACTATCTCCGTCCCACCTAATTAGTCCACCTTTAGGAATATATGTAAGGTATAAAATAATAAAGGTGGACTAATTAGGTTGGACGGAGGGGTATATAATAAGTAACTACTTGAGATGTGAAGAGATGTGAAAATATTTTTTCTTTAATGATTATAGTAATCAATTTTATTATGCATTAAGTACGAAATAGAGAAAATAAATATTTTTCACAAGTACTTGAATCAAGACATAAACTTTAATAATTGAAGCAAAGTAATGAAATTCAACAATTAAATAAATAAAAAACTTTAAGGTTGCCAATTTCCAGGCTAGCCTTATCGGGTGGTTGCCGGACTATTCGGTTTGATCCGTTTAAGTTGGATTTTTTTTCGGGTTAAAATTCAACTCTAACCTGTTTTTGACTCAGATTACTCGGGTCGACCCGGATCATGTAGTACTATTTAATTGTCCAAGCTTTGTCTCACTAATTATATAAAAGAAACAACCGTATTGCCCGAAGAAACTTGATCATTCATCACCATGGTGAAACATGCAACTTTATATTATTTTTTTAACTTTGAAATAAAATTCCAAAAATAAAAAATAAAAATAGAACAGTAAAAAGGGGAAAAAGGACACTGTCTCTGTGCTGTAGCACAACCTGTTGAGCAATCCAATTCCTAGAATCATCTTCCTCTCTTCTTCATCCTTAAAAAATAATTAATTGTTTGTTTATAATTCATAAATTATAATAGAAGTTAAATACAAATGGAGTGGGTACCAATTTTTTAGTGGCGATAGAATGCAAGTTGTTTCCTGCATTTTTCTTTTGTCTCCTTTTGCTATAGATCTAAGGTGTTTTTCTAATAACTTTGCTTCCTTTTTTTTTTTCTTCAATTGAAACTAAAAATTTATGCATTTAAGATCATTATTATTATGTAAGGATATAGGGCATGCATTTTAATGATTTTTATCTTGTTGTTGCATCATAGGATAGTAAGATATAAAGTTGAAACAAGATAATATAATTAAAAAAAGAATGGAATTATGTCTCACTAGACAAGACAATGAAATTGAATAAGTCCCAAAATATGGGTTGTCCCCACTCTAGTAGTAATTGTATTATCTTTTCTTGGCCTATCATTACAAGGTCATTGGAATCTTCAACATCATGAGTACGAAGATTACGTGGATTTCATTTATCACTTGTGTCCTCCCCTCCCTATATGGGAAAAATTACTTCCTCCATCACTATTCACCACCAAGGATTGTGTCTTTTTCTTTTCTTTTTTCTTTTTAACCTATTGTCTACATTTTTCATTTTATTGAAGAAATTATAAGTTACGGTCTGACTTTAAAATATGAAAGAATAAAATAAGAGTTTAATTTTTTTGAAAAGTTGCAAATGTCGCACAAATTTTATATTTTTGAGTTCAAAAATCTAGCGTTGACGGGCCGAATTCCATGTTGATATTCAGTCTAGGAATCAAAACGACATCGGTTCATAAATTTAAGGTGCATGTATAAATTTTTGATGCCTATTTATGAATTAATATATTTGTGTTAATTATTTGGGAGGGGGGGGGGCGTTAATAAATTATGAATCGAGAATATCATCTGATAGAAAACAACCAAGCACAGTTCAGTTGCTAAGATGCATTTCCTTTGTCAAGAGGTCGGAAGTCCGAGTAATTTTGACTTTTGAGTAGAAATGAAAAATTATAATTGATCGGATAGAAAGAAGGGTTCAACAATATTTTCGATGTGCATTTACATTGATTAAATTGCTCACGTTGTTTTACCTAACATAAGTCATGAGATATATAGTGACGAAGCAAAGAAAATTAATTATTAAGGGTCCAACTTATAATAACATAAAATAAAAATGAAATAATATAAGTAGTTTTAGGGTCCAACTTATAATAACATAAAATAAAAAGAAAATAATATAAGTAGTTTTATAAATTACTCTCTCCGGTCTTTTCAAGTTGATACATTTTTTTTCAGCATTTGTGGCAAGCGTTTTCGAGTGTCTCGATGATGAGTTTTAAAATATCTTTTTAAAGATTTTTTTTTTTACGGGAAAAAAATCTTTAAAAAGATATTTTAAAACTCATCATCGAGACGCTTGAAAACGCTTGTCACAAATACTGAAAAAAATGTATCAACTTGAAAAGAGAATTCGAAAAAAATGCATTGAATGCGTCCTTTTTGACCTCTTTTAAATACACGCATTAAAAAATTATAGAAAAGCAAAGGACACGAAATGAAAGATATTTATATAAGGAAAAAGTAGCAAATAAGACTCTAGGGTGCAAGCCCCTAACGCAAATACCACCCTAACGTAACGTTCAGCCCATATCCCACCCCAACGTGCGTTAAGTGAAGCAAATCCATCCCTCCGTCTAATTCCTCTTTAACGCCGTTAAATGCAGAAGCATGTGATGCTAGCCCAACACGCACTCTCAACGGAGGCTGCAGCCGTGCTCAAGCACTCCTTCAGCCTCGCCCGCCGCCAGCACGCCCAGCTCACCCCTCTCCATGTCGCCGCCACCCTGCTCACCTCCCGCGCCAGCCTCCTCCGCCGCGCCTGCCTCAAGTCCTAGCCGCACCAC
This sequence comes from Mentha longifolia, assembly GCA_001642375.2. Taxonomy (NCBI): domain Eukaryota; kingdom Viridiplantae; phylum Streptophyta; class Magnoliopsida; order Lamiales; family Lamiaceae; genus Mentha; species Mentha longifolia. The sequence continues at coordinate 9,180 of LSBG02000285.1, forward strand.
CAGCCATCCCACCACCGGCTCCAGTGCCACGCCCTCGAGCTCTGCTTCAACATCGCCCTCGACCACCTCCTAGCCACCTCGGGCCCTCTCCTCTCCTCCACGCCCAGCCCTCTCTCTTCAACGCTCTCATCGCCGCCCTCAAGTGCGCCCAGGCCCACCAGTGCCGCCGCTGCATCGAGCAGAACCACGCCGCCCCTCATCGCCATTAAAGTCGAGCTCGAGCAGCTCGACCTCTCCATCCTAGATGACCCCAGCATCAGTCGCTTCATGCGTGAGGCCGGCTTCTCCAGCACCGCCGTGAAGAACAACCTCGACGACTGCAACGCCTCTGTCTTCCACAGCTAGCTCCGCCACCGGCGGCATCTATTCCACCCCCAGCTCGCCCCCGGCCGCCGAAACCACTCGGAGCCCCCTCATAAACCCTACCGCTCTATGGCAATCCCATTTCTCTCCCACTGCTCCGACCAAAACCCTTTCCTCTTCTCCCCTCAAAAGAAACCTATTCCTCTCCTCTCCATGGACGACGATATCAAGCTCATCTTCGAGGTCATGGTCGGACGGAGGAAGCGAAGCGCCATCATCGTCGGCGAAGCCTCCTCCACGGCGGAGGCCGTCCTCGCCCACCTCATCACTCTCGTCGACAAGGGCCAAGTCCCCGGCGAGGTGAAGGCGGTGCAGGTGGTGAAGTTCAAGTTCTCACCGGTGGCGCCTCTGGCGTTGATGAACAAGGATGAAAGTAAAAGAAAAAAAAAAAACAAAAATTAATTATGAGTAACGGTGTTAGAGAGGAATTAGACGGAGGGGGTGGATTTGCTTCACTTAATGCACGTTGGGGTGGAATACGGGCTGAACGTTACGTTAGGGTGATATTTGCGTTAGGGGCTTACACCCTAGGGGCTTATTTGCTAATTTTCCCTTTATATAAAGAATGAAAACATATACTCCGTTCGTTCGTGATCTATGAGCTTAGAATCTTTTGTACAATTTTTAATTTTTATAACGAGTGGTATTAATGTGACATTTGGGTCTCACTTAATGTGAATGGTATCAAAGTGAAATAAATATAAAAATATTTTTTGGTTGACTTTTGAGATAAAAAGTGAATAATAGATGTAAGTTCTACGTACAAAAATTGATGAAACACGTATATCACGGACAACCGTAAAAAGAAATAAAAGTATGCAAGTTACGGATGGAGGGAGTAGTGTAAATAAAAATGTTCTCACGGTAAGATTGGTTCTCATAAAAAATGTCTTGTATATCTATGTATATATAGAGAATAGTTATGGTGGAAATTATTTTTAGTAATTCTAGTGAAATGGTGATGATTATACTTCTTACTATATAAAAATGGTATTATTGACCTTTCAAAATATCCACGCTCCTGCACAATCTAAAATTATGGCATTGATATACAATTTCTTTTGTTGGGAAAGAAACCAACAATTTTATTGCAAGATTAATTTGTAAACTAAAAAGAGATATCCTTCCAAATAGAAATAATATTGTATAGTAATGCCTACAAATTTTGAAATTGGATGTCAAAACGTGCAAAAATAATTTGATGAATTTGCGTGAATAAATTATGGTCAATGACTAAGAGAAAGTTGAAAATTTCCATGAAAGCTTATAGCCTTATAATAATGTGTTTTTTTTTATATAATTTTTGCATATATTCCCTCTATTTCGTCGAAAATGCTCTGTTTTTTTTGAATATACGTGAGGCGTAAAATAAAGAAACAAAGCCCTTTCTACGAAACAGAGGGAGTATGACATTTTGATTATATATGCATTTAATTTTTTGCAATATTGTATGTGTTTCTCAAATATAAATATGCAGCTAAACTTATTATTATTTGTTTACACAATTAACATAAAATTTAAAGACTGTGTCATACGTTTAGACCAACACACGCACATAAAGTTATACCAAATTCTATTTTTTGTTTAAAAAGAAATGTAAATTGTCTCAACATAAATTGCTGTAGGTGAACTCCTTGTCGGCGATGATGATGAAGCGCCGGTGATATTGGTGAAGAAGAATTAAGCCGCTGATACATATACCCTATAATTAAACGGCGGCGTCACCCTATAATAAATGACCTTTATTTGATGCAAAACAATAGAATTTTTTTTAATTTTTTTTAATTTTTATTTTTTTTATTACAGAAAATTAAGATTGATTAAAAACATGGCTGAAACTATAAATTACGATGATTACACTGGACTTGGAACAAAAATATGTTGTTTAACCTTGGTTGAGTTTAGATATTTTTTCCTTTTGTCATGAACTTGCGAATCATGCCTTTTTTCTTAGTAATTGGCTTAGACTAAACATAAATTTCAAAAGGCTACTAAAATTAAGAAGAATAAAAAAAAAAGAAAAAAAGATTAGGGTTATATAGAAGTCTCAATGTTGCATGCCCAACATAATTGAAACTTAAAAAAGTCATATAATTGGGCAAAATTAATTATTTGAATATGCATTGATATATAAAATATAAATACATACGCCCAACTTTTTAGATAATATATAGCTGGAACCAATTCGAATATATATATATTTTTTCCATTTTTTTTTCGCTTTTATAGTATTTTTCTCTAAAGTTCACTCATCACATCACACAATCACAACTATGGGCGGAGCCAGAAATCGTCAATGGGGTGGGCTGAAAAGTAAATTTTTTGATATATAAATTTTAAATATATATATATATAATTAAATATTTTGCTATTCACTTAAGTTATGCCCTACGAAATTTTAATACATAAAATTCACCAATAAATTCAATAACTGACTTTATATCCATATCTTTAGCAAAATCCCTCTAAATTTGTTCGATAAAAAACCATATGTATGTATATTTACATTAGTAAGATATTGTTAGCAAAATTTTATATTAAAAAGAGAGAGAGACATTTGACGGTAGTGAATTGATAGTAATTACTATGTACTAAACATGTAAACAAAGAATAATATTTCTATTAGTCTACTAAAATTAGATCTTTAGTCATTGGGCCTCTCATATTAAACTATTGGATTTGACTATTTTTATTTTTGTGGACTATTTTTGGGTTGGGCTAATATCTATAATACAATTATATAACATACTATATAGGTAATAGGTTTGCAATTATATAACATACTATATAGAAATTAAAAAATTATGAGAGGAACAAAATAAGATTAATATTGATCGAGGCAGAAAAATACAAACATATAGAATTGAAAAATTGATGTGTATAATTGATTAAAATTAAAATTGAGGGTTCCAATCGCACAGAGAATAACAGTGGCTTCACGTAGTCATATTCCCGAGTACAAAGATCGAAAGTGTCGACATGTGATGGGGTGTCAAATTAATTATCAACAAATGTTTTCTAAATAAAATATGGGAAATTATAAAAATAAAATAAAAATAGATATATATATATATAGTTCTTGAAAATAATCTAATTTAAATTATTATTTTTTTCTAAAATATAAATTTGGTGTTGCTGTATTTAGTACCCCACCTGCGCACTCACTCTTTTGTAAGTATTATACCTAGAACGTGAAGGGTAACCCTACCTTTCTCCCCACGCTCTGCTAAAGCTGATTTTTTTAAACAGATTGTTTGCTGAATTATATAGAGTGGTCCTGCCCCCTTTTTTTTTCTTTTTTTCTTTTTCTTCTTTTTTTCTTTCTGTAAAATAAATAATAATATGGGTTCTGTTTTTTATTTATTTATATGTATATGATTTTTTGTAAATAATATTAATAGTAATAATTAATAAGTAAATTAATAATTATGAATTGTGTTATTAATTGAGAACGCCCATCACTTTTTTGTTTTTTATAAATACCGTCATTTTTTCCTGCTTTTGTTCGCCACGATCCATTATATTGTTTCTTCTTCCTTCAATTCCATTTAGTTTTGCACACACACACCACACACACACAGAAATGTGGGATTAGATGCAGATTTCTTGAAATCCTTCAAGAATTTCAACAACTGTACGACGAGGGTTTTCGTTTTTTTTGCTTTCGGATTCTTCACTTCGTCAAACTCTCCCTCCCCCTCTCTCTCTCTCTCTAAAATACACATACATGAGATTATATATGGGAATCCATGTCATGCTTTTCCACAGCTTTCTTGAACTTCTTATTAGATGAATTATTTCAAGAATTGTATGCTATACCTTCAGAAGTTCAAGAAAGCTGTGGGAAGACATGGCAAAGTTTGGATTTTCTTTTCTTTTTTTCTTTTTTTTTATGCTCCATAGTACTCATGTATGGTGGAATTAAATGGAGAATTACACACCATAGCCAGCGCCGCCCTAGAATGGATTCCGATTTTTATATATGGTAATTCTTATTTTGCTTTCTTAAATGCATCAGGGCTTTTTTTTTTTTGAAATCTTAAATGCACTGGTTTTGTATTTCATCACACATTTTTCTGCATACTTATAGATATTAGTGTGTAGTTATGTTTAATTATATCCACTAAAATTTGTGTTGTATACTTGCTTCTGATTGGAGAAATGTAAAATTAACTATATTTCTTGCACATTTGTCAAACAAACTAAGGGTGTAGTATATAGAACCCTTTTTATTCAAATTGAGTCTATTAAGATAATAAAATAGCTTGGGACGGAGGGAGTAGTTATTAGTAGCAATGCACTAATATACCGCTCTTTTTCATTGTTGTTTGATGATGTGCTTATCTGTAATATGATATTTGTGTTGACTTTTTTTTTTTCTTTTTCTGTTTTTTGAAGTGTTGACTTCCATCTTATAGTCTACCATCATTGTTTATCTGCAAATTAATTGATGACATAATTTAATTGGTCATGTTTGAGTTTTAATTTTGGGTTTTCAAATCAAAAAGCTCCTTTTGATGGTGGTTTATTTGGTTGTATTTTGAAGGATTTGCCTAAGTAATGATCTGAGGTATGGTTTGTGTGCTGCATATTGTAAATTAATATTCTCGTGATGAATTTTCAATATTCAAGTACTCTTAATTAACATGTATCTTCAGAAATTAAGTTCCTTAATTCTGAGTTAATTGTCGGGTTTCGAATTTATAAATTCAATGCTGTCAGTTCTAAGTGATCATTTGTAACTTTTTTTTTTTTTTTTCCATTAATCATTATCTAGTTTTTGTCAAATGATCAAATTACCATATGGAGGGATCACTACAATAAAATGCTCAAATAGTAACACAATTTTAAAGGAATTGTGACACTTATAAATGTCACTAAAAAAAATTATGACACTTTATATCGATATACGCATTTTTTTTATAGAGGAATTAATTAAATCTTACTCTTTAGGTCTTTGTTTCACATTTATTGTAGCAATTAATGAATTAGTTACACAAAAAACAAACTGCTTACCACCCCCTCCCCCCTAAAATGATATTGTAATAAATAAATATAATAATTTAAAAAAAATAATTGGGGGCAGCTAGTTAGCTAGGGACCGACAGCTAGGATAGGTTGAATTGTGTACTTAGAGATTTGTATACTCTTAACCCTTTCTGTTTGTTGTCTCTCAGTAGATTCAAGAAAGGCCATATTATTCATGCATGATTAAACACTAATTAATTGTAATTAGGTTATCGAAAACATGATTATAATTATACATAAATCTCTAATTAAGATAAACAAAGGCAATTTCTAACGAGTAAATAATCCAGCGGTACAAGCATCGATGTCGTACGTACAAGGTTAGCTGCTGCTGGATCGAGAACACCCGTGCGCAGTGTAAATAATTAATAGTGTAGTGAAGAATTATTACTGCATGCATGAATCAAGAAAAAGTTTTATAACAAGAGTGGGGTGAAGAATGTCATTTCAGGAGTTTGGTTTCTATCACCAAAATACCTTATTATTGTTTGGTCTATAGCTACTCCTCACATCACAATTTATATATGTACGTACAAAGAGAGAGAGAGATGGTGGAGAGACAGAGCTAGAGTGCGCTTTTAAGTTTTGATTCTCTCATTTCTTTATTGTTTCATGTAGAAATAAATTCTAATGTAAGAAGATTTGGACTGTTGATTTTAATATGATCTAAGGCTGATATCCATGAAAGCATGGCTGCAGTGGCATGAAAATATTTGAAGTATAAAATTGTACTCCCTCCATTATTCCACTTCAGTAGTTCACTTTCATTATTTTATACCTTACATATATTCAATCTAGGGGATTACCGAAGTGGGACAGAGGGAGTACTTCTTATGTCTCCCGTTCAAAACGTTACATTTTATTATTTTATATCTCATATCTATTCAGAAATTGTAACATCTCGAACGGGACGAAGGGAATATATCAATACAATTAGGGCATGTTTGGTAGACATTACAAAGGCCATATAGCTTATTATATAGGCTTATAACATTGTTTGGTAGTATATACTATAATACTTGAAGCCTAGTATAATAGTAAGGCCCGCTCCTATTTCTACTTTTAAGGTCTGATACCAATACCTCAACACCCCGCATATAACAATCATATATGAACAGTAAATTGATGTGGGCATTCCTTTTTCTCTTCCTTACCCCTCAGTGCGAATCCTCCATTAAACGTGCAAATTTTTTCCTCCAAATATTTTCGTCCAATTCTTGCTGATCCCACCAAAACCAATCATCCTTTTCATCAATCAGCGATGATGGCGGCAGAAGGTGGACCTGCAGCTTGCGGCGGCTCTACGATGGCTGTGGGCGCAGGGCGTCGGGGTGATGTTTGAGTCACGGCGCCGGCAAAGGTGAGGAGCTGACGGTAGTGGTCGTGCCTGCCGGCGCGGTGTGAACGTCGAGATGAATAAATTGGGGAAGAAGAGAGATTGGGTTTTGCCGAGTGAGGGTGGGCTGGGGTAGATTTAGGCTGAATCTCGAAAGAAAAATAATTTACTAATTTTATGATTTTTTTTTTTTTTAATTTTAATTTTTGTATTAAAACTAGAAGTGTTATTTCACAAATATAAAATACATAACGTTTCTTTTGAAATTGTTAACGATTACAGTAGTCATAGATTACAGTGATGCTATTTTTGATGGAGGATATATCTATAATTTCAAAACTAATACTAAACTGTGATAATTGAGCCAATGAATCGACGAAAGATTGATATTAGATGAAAATAGGATATATTTGGAGTACAAGGTTATAATAGTCAATAAACAAGTTAGTATGATTTTAATCAAATCTACCAAACAATAATTTAATGTTATACAGATTTTTAATAGAGTCTACCAAACACTCAATAATTTTGTTATCATAGCCTGAACATATATTATTATCATATATATTGTTATCAAGCCTTATCTTAACACCCTTACTAAACGGGCCCTAAACATGATGGTATGTATATTTAAACACGGTTTCGTATAGATTTAAGCATTTTTCATATTTTCCACACTAGGACTTATTTTTCACACACACACACACACACATATATATATATATATAGAGAGAGAGAGATCGGATCATATGAGAACCAATCGTGACGTGAGAATTAAGAATCGATATGAACCGCAGATTTTTTTTCATGATCAATAGACAATAGCTATCCTGATCTGAACATGCCATATACATATTACACATGCATACATATATACATATGTATATATATATACATATATTATGTGTGTATCGATCCATGCCCGTTTTACACGGATCTCTCGTACTAAAAGAATTCAGAAACCTATACTTTTCCATAGCTAGCTTTCTGCGACCCACTTTAGTCTGTACATATTTCTTTTGAAATATTCATACTTTGATGAATTATTGTATATATGTATATATATGTGCAGGCAGATGTAAAATATGTGTTCGTGCTCCCAAATCATCATCATAAAGGCAACTTTATGTTTATCATCAATCTTTTTCATACTTCTTCACTAAAGCTTTATGAATTTTTCTTTCTGGGGTTCCTTTTCTTTCTTTTTTTATTTATTTTTTTACTAGAGCATGAACCATGAACACGTTTGGATGTTGAAAGAATCTTGATCAGATTCATTAATTGAAATTCTAACATTTAATTAAATATGTTAATTTTTCTTATTTATGAAATTTTTGTTTAAAGGGTGACAAGTTTTGATTTTTATAAAATTTATGAATTTTCAAATTTTGATGATGCAAAATTTTCGGTCATTTCAAGACCTAAAGGTTAACTACGATATACTATTGTTGTATAGTAGTACCTCTTAATTTAGAGAGAACTGGAGAATCAAAATATTTCAGCCGAAAGTCCAATTCGTGCAGTGAAATTCAGGAAGTACTACACGTTATGACAATATTATTCTGTTCTATTATATGTAGGGATGGCAATGAGTCGTGTTTTTGCAGTTACCCGCCCTACCCAAACCCTAATAGGACGGGTTTGGATAAAACTAAACGGGTTTGGGACGAGTTTGGGTAATAAAATTGATACCCGCAATGGGTTTGGGTTGGGTATGGGTAGATAGGTTCGGGTACCCACTACCCAAACCCATATATGTATCATTGTATGTGTGAATTAAAATATTAATAATTATTATATTTTTTTTATGTACCAAAATTAATATTTTATTGGTATTTATTGAGATTTGTTTTATAATTTTGTTAGTTCTTATTTATAATAAGATTTGGATGTTTAAATAATAGTTTTGACTTTCGATTGGTATATATATATAGTTATAATTTTTGTTATATAAAATTTTAAAGAACTATTTATATATATATATATATATATATATATATATATTTTTTTTTTTTTTTTGATCGGACAAAGTTAGTAGTTAGTGGTTAGTAGTTAGTACATCTCCCAGACTCCCAGAAATACTTCTCCTAGAATTCGTTCCCTCCAGGGATCGAACCCGGGACCTCTTGCTTTACAGGCAAGTCCCGTGGCCATTGGGCTAAACCCAATGGTTAACTATTTATATTAATGTTGTAGAGTTCGAGTTTTATCGGGTAATTAATGGGTATTACCCGATGGGTTTGGGGCGGGTATAGGTATCAATATCAAATTTTAAATGGGTTTAGGACGGGTATGAGTACGAAAAATTTTAACGAGTTTGGATTTGGGAAAGACTAAATGGGTGGGTACCAGACCCATTGCCATCCCTAATTATATGTGCTTTGTTTCATTTTTTTTTCAGAATTTTATGGAATGTTAAAATAACTCGTAAACTCGCATCCATGCATAAAAAATACTAACATTTTGTAACTTTTGAAAAAGTAGTAATGTTTTATTCAAATAATATAAATTCAATTATATATCCCGGCCCGCACTTCGCATGGGTGTATTATTAGTAAATACTCCGACTGTATATAATAATAAGCTGACTATTTTTATTTAGCATGAGTCCATTATAATAAATTATTTTTATTCAATATGAGTCTATTATAATAATAAAATAACTCGTCATAAAAATGGACCGCGAGAGTACTAATAATATCTCCCGCTTACGTTTCGTGGGTAGCTACACATCTTTGTGCTTGATAGTACATGGGCTACTACGATAGTAAACATGTTAAATCATCTAGGGAGCCAGAGATACATCTAGGGAGTATATCATTGACCAATAAGAAAACATTTCAAATGACATCTTGTGTTGAATTATGCAAAAGAGATATCGAAATTGCAGAATGAAAGATCGTGATTTATCGTGCAATTTGACCTTATAACATGGAAAATGAAAGACGATTTGTCGATGAGTTCTGATTAAACCAATTTGGAGAGAGAAAAAAAAAAATCACCAATATGTCCATGCTAATAATATTTTGTTGCAATTAAATAGTACTTCCCTCCGTCCCACTTATATAGGGATAGTTGACTGCCTTTTTGTGAAACAAAAGTGCAGTCAACTATCCCTATATAAGTGAACGGAGGGAATAATATTCAAAGGAAGTAAAGACTAAAAAGAGCCATCAACATCTTAAACCGTTAAACATTTTTTCAAGTGCAAGTATATCATGATTAGAGTTGTTAATTACTAGCCGAGCCGGCATCAACTCGGTCCAAACCCACAAATGAAGAGCAAGCCCCACATTGAAACCCGACTTGAGCCTTGGAAATAAAACCTAATAAAGGTTCATTTCAAAGAGGCCAGTTGATACCTCTAGCCATGATCTATGCAAGTATAAAGAAAGAATCTCAAATTTAGCTTTCGTTGTGAATCGGAATCCAATTGAGATGAAGGTTGTGCTCGGTAAGAACGTAGGAAATAGTAGAAATAATAAAACCTAGACAAGTAATCTATACCCTATTATTAAAGAGATTTGTTTTACAAAATTTGATTTACCTATTATACCTTTATTATATACTAGTATTAATTGTAATAGTTATGATATAATTATATATTATAATTATAATTCATAATTGTGATATTAAAAAATTATAATAATCTTAGAAAGAATTATTATTTATAATACCTCGTTATCAATATCTAAATATTATTATTGGGATATTCTCCAAAGTCATAACTCCAATTGTAAACTTTAAAAGCTACAATTCAGAATTCTTAAAAAGTTTGGGAATATACATGTACGAAATTGAATATTGATATAGATAATATTAAGTGTCTCAGTCATTTAAAAGTTTTGTCCCCAAATAAAGGTCGTGTATAATATTTTTCTAGATAAAAAGTAGCTTAAACTATCAAATTTACCCGATAATCATTACAAATTTCTTACTTTTTCAGTTTTATATGCAATAATTATGGGTAAATTATGTAATGTTATTTAGTTTCTTGGTTTGTGTGTGTTGGTGGCTTGTGACACTTATAAAGACACAAATGGAGTATATAATATACATATTTAATTTAAGTTAAATATTGCAATGTGGTATTTATAACTCTAACTAATTAATTGAAAGTGACGCTTTTCTTTTGATAAATTTAATATGTGGTAAATCTATTGTTTGAGTTAATTTTAACAAAGAACTAATTCCTACAAGATTTAATTCGCGAATTATATCTACAAGATTTAATTTGAATTATGTGTTCACGGATGATATGACACTGCCACGTTAATAATATTTCCTTTTAAGATTTAGTTTTTTTTTTGTAGGATTTAGTTTTCTTAGGCAAGTTTATTTTTATAATGTATACTAATTAATTTTTTCCTTAAATATAATGCTGCCACCTTAGCCGTCGGCACATTAAGCATACTCATGATGGGTATGGAAGCATTACTCTAAATTTCAATAATTTAAACATGTGTAAGAAAAAAACATCGACAAAGTATTGTTAAATTAGTAAATCCAAAATACAAAGTTAAAATAACAACAAGAACAATAAGATGAGAACAATATATTCTGAATTTTAAAATTTTAGTTCTCACCAACATATCTACTATTTTTTGTTTTTTTTTATAATTTTTTATCAACCAACATATATACTATTTGACACCTATAAAATAGACCAAAAAGAATTGAGAAATTGATACCATAATAAATCATATACACACTTTAACATGGAATTTGATATTTAGAAGACAAGACCAAGTTGGCTCAAAAAATAAAATACTCATATTAAATTTCAAGTTAAAATAAAGAAAATTGATAGATACTATATAATGCATAATGCATTCGTATATCAACCACGACTTACTTTAGAACTATTTGAATTTTTAAATTATTTAGATTGAAATTCTAGGATGAGAAGCATTTATGGATATGAACTAATGGTCAATATGACATGTCTTGATTGTTTGGTAGTAGTATGTTGATGATACCTAGCAAATTTCACTTCTCAACTAATTATATTTTTAGTTTTATTGCCCTCTATTTTAGTAGGATTAACATCAAACTTTTCATCTTAAGCCGTTTGGATGAAAATATGGGATGAAACTATGACAATATAAAATATCAATAATATTTTTGATTAGATGTATTTAATTGTCTGCAATATTTACAGATTATTGCAGGAGAGCAAATTATGAAAAGAATTAACTATAAAACCGTCTATAATTGTGGCTTATAATTACTTATCCCACATAGAAGGTGGGATACGTAATTCCATAAATTCATATTATTCATAACGTATCATTGCCTTCTACCAGGCCTCGTGCTTTGAATCAAACAAGATATTAGGGTCTTAGAGATGTATTATACACCCGAATCAATTTTACAAAACAAACACTAAAAATGACATATATCGCGTCATGTCTAAATTTCTTCACGTACACGGTTTATTCAATTGACTGAAATTGCACTATATATACTCCTCTTCCTTTTATTTGATTGATTATATTATAATAATATATAATTGATGATTATCAATATTGTATGATTTTCAAAAGAAATTAAATAAGATTATAAAATATATTTTGTTTACTACGGTTCATCTTTTGTCAACTCTTCACATTTACTTGCCAAAATTGTGCAATTGAAGTTAATATTATATATTTAAAAAAAAAGTATTTCACATTATATGATTACTATTTAAAATAAATTATTCATGTACAATAGAGGTTATGCGTGTAACGCACATAATCACTGCTAGTACAAATAAAATAAGAGTATATGTAGGTGTTTGATATGAACTATTGAAAACCAATAGTATAAATTAAATAGGTGTTTGGGGTACAATTCAAACTTAATAACTTATAAATTGGCAAAAATAATCTTAAAATCAATAACAGTTTCTACATTTTCAGCATAATGCAACAACTGAACAAATCCCATATTTACCTTGAAATCAAATAACAAGAGGATTACTCTCTTACCCACCGTAAATATAATTAATGTGTCTATGACTGATGTAATAGTGATATATTTAAGAAAATTTATTATAAATATATATCTTAAATATAATCCTTATTAATGAAACTAAACTCTATTATAAAAGTCCAAACCTAATAAAAAATAAATTATTAATGTAACACTACTACATCGGTCGTGCAGGGTATAGGAGAGTTTTTACAAATGCCAAATAATTTTGTGGTCACTTTTGCTATTAAAAAGTAATGGGGATCAATTCAGAATATTCTTGTTTCAATTTCTCCAAAGGCTTTCTCACTCTCACCGATCGACAAATCTTTCTAGTTATACAAATCTTTTCCAAAATCACCCAAATTTCCTCACAGTTACTTCATGCCATGGATATGTACGGCTTCGATAGCTCGCTCTTTGAATTCGGCTTCAATGACCCCTCCCTCATCGAGTCGATTTCGAGCTCCCACTCGATGATCACCGATCGAAGATACAGAGAGAGAGAAGAAGAAGAAGAAGAAGAAGAAGAGAATTTACTCAAACTTTCGAATTCAATTTTGAAAAATCTGAAGAGGGATAGCAGTCCGCCAAAGCATCGGCACGACGGCACTTCGCCGCTCCCTCTTGGAATGGATTGGAGCCCTCCTCCTCGTAGTTGGGTAATTTCTAAATCTATGGTGCTGAAATTTTTATTAGGAAGATGAAATTCTGTTTTGATGCTGGAGATACTCGCATGTTGAATAACGCAGATGATGCCTTTTTCACTTGGTTAGCTGGTGATGTTTGAAATGATTGCATTGATTTGTCAGCCATTTTGAATTGGGAGTGTTGTTCTGCTTTTAAAGTTTATATTATATGATTTGTTTTTGGAGTGAATTTATCCCTTTGGCTGTTCTTTTGATATGTGATGGTGACTCTTCCACACCACACACACACGCATAAAAGTGTATGGTAATTGTAAGGCAATGGTAAGTGAATACGATGTTAGTATCTATCTTTTCGGCGGATGTTGTGCACGTAATGATGTTAGCTTTCTGTATTCCGAACTATTGTTCCACTTTGAGTTCAAATTTTAACATGGTAAAGAGTCTGAAGGCCATGTTTGGCAGCATAAGGTGTATTCTATTGTATTCCATCGTTCTAGAACTTGACTTTATTTATGACTTCCACAGCTTCTTCCTTGGAACATGTTGCATTACCATCCTGCAGCTTGGCTCTTTCCATCATATAGATTTTCAACCACAGATAATTGCATGTCACGCATTCATATTTCCATGCAGTGAACTCTTTGAATAGTGAATTCATGTTTAAGTTGAAGGAGAGTGTGAGAGGAAAACAGATACTTATGTGGCATCCCCCGATTGAAATACATGACGTGCAAAATTCGGCATGCTCTGATGTTGAAGTGATATGCTCTTTTGATTATTGTTATTATCAAGTATACTATAAAACATAGGTTATCATTGTAGTGGATAACACACTTAAGCATATGTGTCAGGTTTGTTATTACTCTTTCTTGCAGTTGATTTATGCTGCTCATGGGCTTTTCCAAATCATAGTCACATCATTCATTACTAGTTTCACTTTAAATCTTCAGCCACAAACTTAGTATGTCCAAGACTTGTTTAGAGATTCAATTATCTTTAAGTACATTTCTATGACCATCTTAATATTCAATTTGAATGGTACTTCAAAGAATTAAATTTTTATACTAATCAAGGTAACCACTGAAGCAGTATATAATTTGATATTTCTGCTTTCGTATCTGCATTTTTGTAGTAAGAATACTCATTTCCTATTATTCATGTGCATTGTGCTGTTCAGTTATGTGAGTAAGCAGTCATTGTACCTTTATACTCCCTCCATTTCGTCGAATAGGCCTCATTTCAATGACACGCTTTTCCACGCTTCTTGATGATGTTTTTTAAAATGGATTTTTGAAGAATTTTTCTTTTACGGGATACTCTGATAGTCGTAGTATCCTGTAAAAGAAAAAATCTTCAAAAATCTATTTTAAAACCCATCATCAAGAAGCGTGTCATTGAAATGAGGCCTATTCGACGAAATGGAGGTAGTATGAAGTAACAATAATATATGTTTAGTTTCTTTTGGGCATTTTATTTGTGGACATAAATGAAATGACCAATCTTCCCTCTTCAATCCCAATTTAGTTCACTTTTGCATTTTGACTTTTGCATTTTGGACTTGGATATTGGTGTCTTGATTGTAGTTTCTAATATATATAGGTTTAGGTTGTTTCTTAGAGTTGCCATCTTGTATGAATCTTCCCGGGATTTCAGCAAAATATTATGTGCTGATGGACGAGAGTGGACTAAACAATGTTATGTCTGACTGACAAATGTGATCTGCCAATAATACCATTTTGAGTTTCAGATTACCAAAATTAACTATTTGGTTATTGATCTACTAGAAGGAGTGAAGGACTCTGTTGTCCTGATGATGAGGTTGATTACATTAAATCTGTGTCATAAACGTTTGAAGAAACTAAACACGCTTGCTGGAGTAACCAAATTAGGGTTTCTGCTTTTTTTTCCTCCCTCTAGAACCAAGAAATGATTCATAAACCTGATTCTACATCATATTTGTTCCTGTAATGTTCTTATTTTTGGCTAAGTGTGATATACATAAAATTGCTTTTACTGTTTCTTGGAGTGCATGTATTCTGGTCATACTCTTTAGAATTATGAACCTCTTTTTTGGATGTAGGATGGGGCACACACAATCTGGCCCCATGATTTCCACACAGGATGGAGTTATTGTGTCACAATTCCTTCATGGAGCATCTTGGCTGAATCAAGAGTTTCCGAATCTGTAGTGGTAAAGATATCTATGTGGCTTATTTTATTAGTTGCAGTCCTTTATATAATACAAAGCTACACTTCAATGCTTGATGAAAATTGGTTATGTAATAAAAGTGTTCAATATATGGCATTCTCCTCCCTTCCATTGTAACATGAAACTCAAAAAATTTCAATTATTTGTTAGGTCTCAGACTAGTTTCTTGCATTTTCACCTCGCTCTCATCCTCATCTATCTTTTCCGTTGTTTCTATTTATCTTCGAGGACTTGATCTCCACTCTCCCATCTCAAACTTCAAACTCCGACACCCCAG
>LSBG02000286.1:0-24997 GCA_001642375.2 Mentha longifolia
GCGTCAACAACCTCCAATGCGCAGTTTTACAGTTTTGCCTCGTTCTCCCTCGTCCGAACTCCGATTCTCGATCCGCTTTTTGCTATGGCTTCCTAACGAACTCCTCTTCAACATGGAATGATCAAAGTTGCCAAATGAGTTCTTCATAAACCTGCAAAAAGACACAAAGAAACTCGAGAGAACGAGGAAAACATAAACGAACTTG
This sequence comes from Mentha longifolia, assembly GCA_001642375.2. Classification (NCBI taxonomy): domain Eukaryota; kingdom Viridiplantae; phylum Streptophyta; class Magnoliopsida; order Lamiales; family Lamiaceae; genus Mentha; species Mentha longifolia. The sequence continues at coordinate 206 of LSBG02000286.1, forward strand.
AACTAGTGAAAACCTAACTTTATAAATTCAATTTCCACATTTTTAACCCTAGGTTTCACCCTAATTAAGCTCGATTCTTCCTCAATTCTAGCCTCCGATCCTTAGCCACATGGATGCTCTTTCCAATTCTTACAAAAATGGATCGAAAACCGAAAAGAAACGAGAAAAGTAGAATGTATGCTACAAGTTAAGAAAACCTAGCATTTCTAACCTTTAAGCACATGAATCGAGACTTAAACACACGTAAAACACACTCAACATGCACATAAAATACGTGTTAATCACTCCCCCAAACTTAAGCCATTGTTCGTCGCGAATAATGAAACAAACAATCAAAACACTTAACACGTATGGGGTGTGCATTTTGCGTTCCTCGATGCCTCATACCATCTCAAAAACCATTTTAGTTCAAGGAAATTCTCAAGTCAAGCCAAACAGTCATAAGATCACTCACCATCCTAACTTAGAAATCAATCACTCAAGTACATTTAACCCTAGACCTCACAAGAAGTGTATCACTCGATCACTCAATATATGGAAAAGGTAAGCACTCATCGAAATCATGCAAAACACATCTTTAACCATAAGCTTGCCTATCAACTCAAGTTCCTCATACTACAATGCATGCACAAATTAGGATCAAAAATGTCTTTCTTAAGCTTGTAATGTAGGGACATTGGTTAAGGTAGGGAATTTTAGGCTAAGTGGCTTAAATCTTCATCTAAGCTCCTTCACCTCTTTTCTTCACTTCTCTAAGTATGAATTTCTTCATCTTCCACCTTATCCAACCCCTTTTTATCAAATGAACCCAAGCTTCTACCAAATATCTAAAGAAACACTCCTTTTTGCTCTTATTCTTTTCTTTTTCTTGTAAGAACTTTGTTCTTACTACTATTTTTTTTTTCTTTTCAATAAGAACTTTGTTTTCATTCTTTTCTTTTCTAACATTGAGCTTATAGGAGTGTTCTTTCATTTCAAAACCAATCTTAAAACTCTTCACCATCAACCACCATTTCTCATGAATTTTCAACTTCCACCAAGGTTCCCTTAACCATCATTCACCCCCTATCGTCCGGTTCAAGAAGAAAAGGCTCTATTCAAGGCTCAAAATGGGACGACAATGGTAATGAAAGATAGGCTAGTGTTTAGGGAAAATGGGCTATGCAATGATGGCCTAAGATCATCTCCTAATCATGCAAACATGTAATACTTCTAACAAGAGTATTAAGGCAAGTTCTAGTAAAGAGAATGCAATGCAAGATCAAGCTCTCAAGAAAGGATATTCACTATGTAAAATGCATAGTTTAAGGCTCAAAATCCTCTCAAGCTTTTTGTCTAGAGTCTAAGTGCCCAAGATCAATCCTTCCAAGATATTCAAGTGAAATAACCCTAATCATGCTTAACTTAAAACTTGAGAAATTTCAACAAAAAATGTCACCATTTTAGCATCAATCATTGGCATCTCACCCAAAGCACTTGAGAAATTAAACACGTTTTTTCACATTCAAGCATGCAAGCATACATTCATTATTCAATTCAAAAAAAATTCAATTTTTTCAAGAATTTCGCATTCAAGTCCCAATCTCAAACAAATCCATTCAAACCAAAAATTCTTCATTAAAGCCCCAATCAAGCTTCAAACTAACAAACAAATCAATCAAAATTTTCATCTATTCACCTCGTCTTTTCACAAACATCATACACTAAAAATTTCTCAATCAAACTCCAATCAAAACCAACAAAACTTTCAATCAAATTTTCCACTCACATGATAACACAATCTCTTTTCAAAAATTTCTCACCCTCTTCATCAAACCAACACCTCACAATCAACTACCAACCAAGCACTCATCCAAAATGACCATCCAAAACACACATATTCCACCAAGATAAAATCACCAAACAAAGTACCAAATCCAAACTAAATCCAAACTAAACACCAAAACACAACAACTAAATGAAAGACAAGTAAAAGATGGAAACACATGAAAATTAAGTGATTTAAATTCCTTAGCCTACCCCCCTCTCCCAAACTTATTTTAGAAAATAAATTCGAAAATAAGTTTGGAGGGAAAGATAAATAAAGAATTTAAATCACACTCACAAATGGTCCAAGCTAAGAGGAGGGTGCCGGGGGCCATGTGACCCCTTGAGAGATTTGATAATCTCTAAATGTTCCAAAATCTCCCTCATAGAAGTGGTGTTCCTTTCTATTCTTGTGTTCCTTTCAACCTCTTCAAGTTGAGTGCTTCGAATCTCGGTGATATCTCCCCTCATACCGGTCACTTGATCTTGAAAAGAATGGAAACTTTCTTCCATGTGATTCATCCTCCTCTCTAGAGCATCGATCCTCTCATTATTGGCTCCATACGATCCTTCTCCCATCTCATCATGTGGTGCTTCCATCTCTTCATCATCACCTTCACTCTCCACAATAGCAAGGCTATAGGCATTTTCCGCATCATAATTGAAGATTTTATTGCTTATGATGCTCAAATGAATTGGAGTATCCAACGACCAATAATCCATCTCCATCATGTTTGTGACCAAGATCCTCCTCTCATTAGGTAAAGGAAATCTTGAGCCATCTTTGAGAATAAAGAAAAATGGAGCCTTCTTTGTGTGAAGAAATCGGATATCCTTAAGCTTGGAAAAGTCGAGAAGGTGACATTGATCAAACGGAGGCCATCCAAAGACATCTTCACTTAAACTCTTGGCCAAAGGACTAAGCATCCCTCCAATATTCATCTTTCCTTTCAAAGCACTTGCTTGCTTTAGGAGTTGAGGAATCAACAAGTGGGTAAAGTGGACTTTAGTGTTAGTAAGCATGAAATGGAGTATGAAGAACTCTTCACCTCGAATGGAAGTGTTCTCCCGCCTTGCAAGAATGGAATGGCTGAGAATCTTTACGACCATGCGAAGGACGGGATTTCGGATATCATTTGACTTTGATTGGCCCGCTCGAAACTCATTATCTCTTCCAACCAAGTAAGGCCAAAAATCTTCAACATTGGATAATCCCGCATAGTACTTGTTACCATAGTGAGGCACATTAAAGATATTATTGAATCTACTCTCCGAGAAATTATGCCTCTCTCCTCCAAGTTGAAGTGAAATGCCCGGATTTCCATTCACCAATTCATCGGAGTAGACTATGGTGCTCAACCCTTCAAGAATGATCTCTTTATAAGTGTGTCTATCATAAATCTCATCTTCAAGGAAGTCCGCCCAACCAATATTTGCAAATAAAATCTTCACATTATCAAACAATCCGAGCTCCACTAACACCTTCTTTGATGGAAATCTTGTTGACTCAATTCCTCTTGCCAAAATTTTAGCAAATTTGGCTCGATATTCGGGTTCATCAATGAAGAGATCATAGAATTCCGGAGTGGTGGGATCCGAGCTCCTTGAAGAGGTGCTTCCTTTCAACTTCTTTAATGGAGGTGCTTTGGAGGAAACCTTGGATGATATTGCTTTTGACTTTCCTTTGTCCCTACACAATGAAATTAATGAAAATGAATATGTTGTTTTCATCAAAGCACTTCAACATCATCTAGGATTAACCATTCCTCAATGAATATTCAAATATTTTCAAGGAAATCTCCCACTATGAACCAATACCATCAAAGATTCATAGAGAAATTCAAGCTAAAAATTATGCTAAGTACTCATTATGTGCCCAATATCATCAATGAATTTCTCTACTCATCACCTATGAAATCATTCAACATGACAACACTCAAACCAAATCCAAATGAATCATTAACTCATGGTCCCTTCAAGCATTAAAGCATTCAAGAATTGAATCCTAACCAACACTCAAGCATATCCATTCCAACATGTTCAACATTTATGCACAAATCATTCAAACTCATTCTACCATTTCAAGAATATATACATATATAGCATAATGCCTAAAGATAAGAATTAATGCTATGCAATTCATGCTTATATCACATTTCTTGTTCAAGAATGCCTCCAATATTCAAGAAATATCTAAGCTTGAATTTCTACTTAATTCCAACAAATGATAAGCTTAAAAATCATGCCAATGCATAGAATGGAAGTAGAAATTCATAAAAACAAGAGTGTAGAGCACATTACCTCATATTCTTGAAGAAGTTAGAAGAAACTCAACTCTTTAAACCCAATAGTGAAATCCTGCAAATAAAGCAAAAACGGGAAAGAAGGAGTTAAGTGAGGAGTAGAGAAGTGTTAGATAAGAAAAAGTAATTTTCGTTTTTTATTAAAAATGGGGTGAAATTTTGATTTCTTTGGCTCAAAATGTAGGTTTTGGAATGGGTAATGAGTATATGAAAGGGTTTGGCAAGATTCAAAGTAGAAAAAAGAGGAATTTATGATTGAAAATGGAAGAATTTTGGGTGTTTTAGAGTGAGAAATGAGTGGAAATGTGTTAGAAATGGGGGTAGGAGTTGGTCTATCTCGGAAACATAATAAGCACATTTTCTTCTTTCCATCAAATTCTTGTCCTCCGACCATGGAATTCCATTGTTGAGCTTCATCCTTTTATGATATTCATGAATCTCTTCCTTCGACTTGCTTTCAACGTCTTCCAAAGGAGGCCAATAATCCGGGACCATCACGGAGTATATATCATTAGCAAAACTCTTTAATGTCCATTCCTTCTCATAAAGGCTATGATCTTGAGACGGATCCCAAGGAGGGACACTTTGACCTCCCCACTTTTTCCTCATATAGAATGGCACATATGACTTCTTCTCCTCTTGGATCTCTTATGAGGGTTTGGAAGATATCTCACTCACCACATGAATTGCATTGCATTGTTGCTTCAGATTTTCTTGAGCCTTGCTAGAGGATTCTCTAAACTTGTGTTGAGTTGTAACTTGGTTAGCCATTTGGGTAATTTGGCCTTCCATCATCTTGACTTGCTTTGACAATGAAGTGAGTGAATTCTCCAAGGTATTGACCTTTTGGCCGGTTTGAGAGATAAAAGCACTTTGTTGATTCGCCATTTGTTGAACAATTTGCTCATGAGAAGGGGATGTCTTCTTAGGTTCTTCAATCACCCCTTGAGAAAAGGAGACTCCGGAATGTGGGAATTGAGCATTGTTGGGATTTCCATAGGAAAAGTTGGGATGAGTTCGATTGTTGGGATTATAGGGTTGATAACCTCCTTGTTGACCATGGGAGTTGCCTCCTTGATTCCCTTGAAACCCCCCTTGATAATTTCCTTGAAATCCATCTTGAGCTCCTTGAAATCCTTGCCTATTGTAGTAATTTTCATAAGGCCCTTGATTGACATATCTCACGTCTTCAATTCCATTGAACTCCTAATTCTCTTGAGTTTGAACCCTTTGAATTTGAGCTTTCCTTTCATCTTCATATGTTTTCTTCAAGTTGGCAAGCTCCAAGGCTAAAGCATCATACCTTGCATCCTCAAGAACCGAGTTCACCTTCTTGGTAGGACCCCTTTGCAACGGCCATTGATAACTATTGGATGCCATCTCCTCTATGATCCTAAGAGCTTCTTTGGCGTTCCGATTCACAAGGCAACCATCGGAGGTTGCATCAACTATGCTCCTCGTGTGTGGAGAGATTCCACTATAGAAGTTCACGATTTGTTGGGCTTCACTAAAACCGTGTTGAGGGCACTTGCGTAGCAAGTCCCTATACCTCTCCCATGCTTCAAATAATGTTTCATGAGAGATTTCCGAGATGAGCCTTTGTGCTTTTGACGGAGGGAAATACTTGGCGAGGAAAGCTTTGCATAACTTCTCCCATGTAGTGTTCTCGCTCTTATCAAGGTTTTTGAACCACTCTTTGGCACGATCCCTCAAAGAGAAGTTAAAGAGCTTCATCCTAATGGCATCCTCCGGCACTCCATTATACTTCACCGTATCACATATCTCAAGAAATGTGCTCAAATGAGCATTAGGATCTTCATCGGGCCTCCCTCCAAATTGTTCGGATTGGACCATTTGGATAAGGTCGGTCCTTATCTCAAAATTATTTGCATTGACACGAGGTCCCCATGCTCCTCCTTGAAATTGATCCGTGGGAGATTCAAACATTTGGTTAAGAGGAGGTTGTTGAGCCTCATTTGCCCTCCTTTCTTGCTCCTCTTTCCATGCTCGAAATTCTTCAATCTTTCATAAGAGCCTCCATACCTATAAAACAAAAATAAAAAGAAACAAATGCTTGAATTAGTAACTTAATAACCAAATCAACAATTGAAACTCAAACTAAACATTCCCAGGCAACGGCGCCAAAAATTGATCCGCCCTCACTTTAGGGGTGAGGGAGAATGCAATAATAATCGATGTAATATAATCGAGTCGAATCCACAAGGAATGCTAGGTCGTTTAAGATTCAAGTAGTAATCCAATTATCTAACTACTATTCAAGCTTACAAGTGACATGTTTTTGTGTTTTTGATTAGCTAATGAGAAATATAAAGTAAGTAACAAACTAAATAACAACTAATATCAAGAATGAACAAACAATAGTAGAAAGCTTGGTTCCAAATATAATCCGATAATCACTAGAGGCCTAAGTTTTAGGATTTGCTTGGATTAGCCATTTTAATCTAATTCACATGGGAGTTCTATATATAGTAAACATCAATTCTTCTCTCGAAGCAACCAATATTAGTGGATGTTACCTATGACATCTATCTCCGACTAGGACTCAAGATGCAAAAATTAACTCCAAATAGCTCAAATAATATCTAGAAGCTCCTATTAGCAAGAATTACTAATATGTTGTGATTTGATGCTAAGTGCTATGAATTAAAGCCTACTAAGCATTTAACCAAACATCTTGTATGCACTCAATGATGGCCAATCAATCATGCAATAAAATTAAGTCCCGAACCACAAGACATATGAATTAGAAGGTAAATCCAACAACAAAACCTAAAAACCCAAGGATCTAGATTATATCTTCTTATATTGGAACCAAAAGGAAATTTAGCTAGACATAATTAAAGGAATTAAACCATAGAAAACAATTGAAATCATACTTAAAAGATAGAGAATTTAATAAGGAAGAATAAAATGGTCTTGAATCTTCAATCCACAAAGTAATGCTCTCCAAATCTTCAAAATACTAAAAAGGAAATAGGGAAATGTTTCTAGGGTTCTCGGAATATTCAATGTGCAAAAAGATATTCAAATGGGGTGAATTTTTGGGATTAAATACATTGAAAATCATCAAAAATCCAAAGTCAAACGGTCAAAGCCCGAAATAAAAGGGGAAGAAGGGATCCACGCGGGCCAGGGCGCGGCCCAGACTGCGTGGTTGGACAGATTTGGGGCGGATTGGACGCGGGCTACGGCGCGGCCCAATGGGCCGCGGCCCGGTCCGCGTCAACAATCTCCAATGCGCAGTTTTACAGTTTTGCCTCGTTCTCCCTCGTCCGAACTCCGATTCTCGATCCGCTTTTTGCTATGGCTTCCTAACGAACTCCTCTTCAATATGGACTGATCAAAGTTGCCAAATGAGTTCTTCATAAACCTGCAAAAAGACACAAAGAAACTCGAGAGAACGAGGAAAACATAAACGAACTTGAACTAGTGAAAACCTAACTTTATAAATTCAATTTCCACATTTTTAACCCTAGGTTTCACCCTAATTAAGCTCGATTTTTCCTCAATTCTAGCCTCCGATCCTTAGCCACATGGATGCTCTTTCCAATTCTTACAAAAATGGATCGAAAACCGAAAAGAAACGAGAAAAGTAGAATGTATGCTATAAGTTAAGAAAACCTAGCATTTCTAACCTTTAAGCATATGAATTGAGACTTAAACACACGCAAAACACACTCAACATGCACATAAAATACGTGTTAATCAGTATGCAAACACAAGCTTCACAATCAATAAAACAAACACAAACTTACCACACAAAAACTGACTTTGGTTGGGTGTTTGGTTTTTGAAAGTTCTAACTTAGAGAATCCTTTTACAATGAAGAACACGTAAAAAGGATAAGGATTCTCCTCCTAGATTTGAAACACTGGTTTCTAGTCTATGGATGAAGGGATTTAGGTGCTGCTAACTTAGAAACTTTTTAGGGTTTCTAAGGACTCAACTAATTCTAGAACTTAAGAACTTTAAAAGTTTGAATGAGAGAGAGCTCAAAAGTTCTCGCTGTATACTTGTGTGCGAGAGTAGTTTCGTAAGTCTTCAATGTTGAGTATGCAGCCCTATATATAGTGGGAGTCGACCATCTTCCCGTTAGAGAGGTTGGTGGCACGTGCTCTTCACTTCCCTTCGGTCAAGTGACAATAACGGTGGGTACACAGTGCTTTTGCAGAGTTTAGTCTTGTTTTCTTTCTGAAATGGGTAACTTTATCGCTTCACAGGTTGTTGCCGTGTCTGTCACGCCCCGATTCTCGAAGGAAGAGAAAATCGTGAATTAGGACGCGACTGAGGTTGGAGAAAAGAGGCGGGGAAAGAAAGGGGGAAGCTTATCTTATATAAATAAACTGGATAATGTGCCCAAAGAATTTGACAACATTTCCGTTATAAAATTAGGAAGGAACCATACGTTCATTCATAGCATAAGGATCGTTTAAGTTCAAATGGCTCAACCATAGATATAAAGGATAGACTCAATACATAAAAAGAAGTTAAAGAGTCTAAGCTCTTATCAAAAGACATAACGACTTTAAGGAACAAAGTCGGGAGTTGAATACAAAAGATGAGCAACTAGAGGAAGCTTATTAACAAAAAGGAGAACCCTCGCCTCAGCTCTGCCCCGTCAGCACTGTCTGTTTAACCTGAAAACACTTGGAAAATATTTGGGCTAAGTACTAATGTACTCAGTGGGCTTAGCATTTGATAAACAGTTTATCAAAACAAAATACAGTTTATCCATTATCATAAGACATAACCTGGAAGGTTTTGTAAAAGAAAATACATCCAAGTATGTCAAAACATCATCATTTTCCTTTGCGCGCATTTGTCACACTCTACAGTTACTCTTACTGTGACCCCGGACCTCTAGCCACTGTCGGGTCCATTAACATTCATTTTAGACTTTGGATCGAAACCCAGAGAGTCCCATTCATCATTCATTTTGGACTTCGGGTCGAAACCCAGAGAGTCCCATTCATCGATAGTACACGAGAGAGATCAACCAATCGCAATACTATCAGGGTGTATACACAGTTCAAAGTTAGTGTTTAAGACTGAACTAAGAACCTCGATCGATTAACTTCAGAGCATTAAACATTAGAGCGCACAAAAACATTTTATGGATAAAAAGTTTTCATTTTGTAAATATCAGAGCATAATATAACTCAAAATAGTTTTGAAAGTAAAGTCCACCTTGATGGAATAATTCCGTAGATAAATAACACAACTCGGTTCCGGTGATTATTGATCTTCTCCGAAAGGTCCTACAAGATAATGTCTAAACTTAATGGTTTACCTTGATGGAATAAACTTTCTAGCAATAAGAGTTTGATCTTCTGGAATTAAGGGGTTCATTAGATGCAAAGCCAATAAGTTCTACATTCGAAGAGAATTTGGAAATTCTGCGACCCTCTAGGAAAATAATTGTTTCTCACTCATTATAAATCGAAACAGAGCATATGATATTGCTTTGGAAAGATAACACATAGGGCTATGATATGTTTAAATTTCAGAATTTTTCCATGAGTGAGCTGGGAGTTTGAATCATTTATTTCCAGAACTCGGAATCTGGAAATTAGAAATTTGGCAGGTTCTGGTATCAACTTTGAGTGAGGGTTTCTCACTCGTTTCTTGATGGATTCGAATGAATGAGCTATCAAAACTGAAGTTCAGAAAACAAGGAACAACTTTCTAGTTATACTATTTTTCATTCGACCAAAGGAAAGTGGTCAAAACGTGGTTGGAAAAACGGGACAGAAGTTGTTCGTCGGAATTTTCAGATTGGAGATACAAACTTTGAAAAATCATAGTAAATTCATACGAACTCCGTTTTGAGTAAACGAGATATTTATAGAACGCTAATGGAACGTACTTCGACATGGATGAAGAATAAATGTCGAATTTCAAACGAGCTGTTCTCAGTTTAGCCCGCAAGTGGGCTGATTTCCAGATTTCAAAAGAGATGAGATTTAAATTTCAATTTGTCATAGCCGATTCATATGGACTTGGATCGAGACGAAATTTGGGCTACGGATAGCTGAGAACATGAGCTAAAACTTTCATTTAGGACAAGAAAAGAGATAGGGTCGGGAACATGCTTGAAAACGCTGAACAGAACACGCACACCAATTGTTCGATAAAATGCCCGAATCAAAAACGTGAAGAATGCTTACGGGTTCGGCTCTAGCTCATCTTAAAACATCATTTGAGCTCAAGAACATGAAGATTAACCGACTTAGAGACTTATATAGAGGCTGGACAAGTTTGATTCATGAAGAAAAATATTTTCAATCGATCAATACATGAATCATTTCTCATTTGAAGAGTGGAACAAGAATTCATCAAGAAAGAAGGGAGATTACCGATTGATACAAGAAAAATCGAAGGGTGCTCCTTCTTCAAGAATTCGGCCCTTGCATGCCCAAATTCTCCTTCTCCGATCAACTAGTTTTCACCACCATCTTGTTCCTTGATTCGGATAGTGAAGATATGCAAGTTTTGGAGTGGATTAATGAAGTGGAAAATGAGCTCTTGGTGAAGGAAGCTCTCGGTGGTGATGGCGGTGAATGAAGGAAGAAGATGAAGTTGAAGATGATAATGATGAAGTGGAGGAGAATATGATATTTTCTTCTTTCATATTAGGAGGTGTGTGGTGGTAATGGTGGTGATGAGTGCTAAGTATAATTGTGAGGTAGGAGAGAGGACAACACCCTCTTCTCTCTCTCTCTCTCTACACGTAACACACACACACAACACAAATTCTTCATTCTCAAAATTCTCTAGATTTCATTGGAAATAATTCCAACATATTATAAAAATTTCCATAAGCTCATTTTCGTCCGTGCTCGATCTCAAATACTCGAAAAATTTTATTTCCTCCTTCGAAATTTAAATTTTCCAAATACGGATTTTTACGGCTATTACAGTGTCTTCTAGTGAGAACATCTTCTGTGCACTGTTCCGGCGACTGCCATTGCCTAATAGTGATCTTTCGCGTGTCCTTTGACTACCGCGCCGCATTTAATAAAGTGTACAAACTGTTGCAGAGTCAGAATTTGAATTTCAAACTCCAGTTCGCTTCGTCGCTTCTCGTGCTTTCTCATGAGTGCTTTATCAGTAATGTAGAGTGTTGACTTAACGCTTGTACTGATGTCGCTTTCTCAGAATAGCTTTGCACGTTCCTGCTGCTCTTCAAGTTGCTTTTACTGTAGTTGCTTCTCACTTTCAACAAATTGATCGCTTGTGACTTGTGCTTCTAGCGAACTTGAAAATAGTAAAACCTTCTTCGTTTTTCTTCACTTCGCTTCACTTCACTTCGCTTATGTTATGACTGCACTTATAGAATATAGCTCTCTAACAAGTGAGCTTATCTAATACATTAAAAATCAAATGAAGCGATACTGGTTTTTATCAAAAATACTAAGGGAATGGTCTATGGGGTTTTGGAATCTAATCAAAATAAATTTTATCTGCTTCCCCCTTAATAAATATTTCAACATTAAGTAATGTCACACATGAGTCAAGAGAGAAAATATAATACTTTAAATATATATCGTCTCATATCCATCTAAAAATAACTTTTACTATGATAAAGAAATAGTGATGCTCCCTACCAATCGTAGACATACTTAATATGACAACGGTTGCGGTGACGACGTTATATTTAAAGAAATTACAATTAATAGTATACTTTATCAAAATAAACCCTACCAAAAAATATTAAATCATATTAAAAAATAAATTAAACCCTAAAGTAAAGATCATTAACATGACATTGTTACGTCAACTATGAACACATTAAATGTGTTCACGGTAGGTGAGGGATCGTTTCTAGAATGATCGACTTTTATTTGATGAGAATCATCGAAGAATCATGCATGCCACCAACTTGTATAGTTTGATGACGTTAAATTAAAAATAATAATAATAAATAAATAAATAAAAACAATTTTAGCCTGCAATGATTAATCTTTTCCTAAATTATTATTATTATGGATACTGTGCCAGTACTAAGGACATGACTAATAACAAACTTACTTATACGATCTATATATTTATTTTTATCGCATAAATCAATTTATACCTAATCAGCAATACGATAAACGAGAAACGCATGTTTACACAGTCATCGGTTAAGAAATGTCGGTGAAACCTAACCTTAATTATATTTCTACAAACTCTTTTGGATTTTTTTTAATTATTATGTCTCTTTCGGAATTTTAAAAATATACTCCCTCCGGTCTTTTCAAGTAGTATCCCGAAAAAGAAAAAAATCTTTAAAAAATTATTTTAAAACTCATCATCAAGACGCTCGAAAACGTTTGCCACAAATGCTGAAAAAAGTGTAACAACTTGAAAAGAGTACAAAAAGAAGAATATACTTTTCGGACACGACACTACATCTTATATTAAAATTTGTTTCTTATTTCTTATTTCATTGTGAAAGGTTCATTAAAACAAAAAAAAAAAGACATTTTTAATCACATAATTATTTTTATTGACATCATTTCCTAACATATAGTACAACGTTAAACTCTCATTGGGGGTGATGCATAATTTGATTTTTTAATTGGTAAAATTCGATTTTTTAGGTTCTGATTCGGATATTTTTCCAACCAAAAAAACCCGAAAAACCTAAATATATAATATTATTATTTATATTAATAGTTTATCTATTTATAGTTATATGTGTATATAAGTAAAAAAAATAAAAGAGATTAAAAGAATAATATTAAGGGACTGTGGATTATTTTGCATGATTTTATTCACTCTTTGATTGTTATGTTTATTTTGTATACTTTCGGTATTTAATATATGGCATTTATTATTCCGTATGATTTTATAGTAGCAAAATATTAATAGTATTGATTTGGATGAAGATTATGTATGTCGATTAAAGCTAGAATATAAAAAGGCAAAACATATTTTTTTGATAATTTTTTAAAACAATTTGGGAAAAAGGTGAAAAAACCAATATTAATTTCGATTATTCAGTTCGATTTTGGATTTTAGAAATATTTTATTGTAAAATTATATTTTCCGTTTTTTTTCCGATTTTATGAAAAAACCAAACCGAACCGAACCCGAGTACTCATCACCCTTACAACTCATTACTATTCCCACTAAGGGAAACAAAGAGAAATAATTAAAATGAAGAGCCACATAAAATAGTTAGAAATTAATTATCTCTTTTATAGTACTAGCATAGGTTACGTGCATTGCACGTATAAACTCTTATTTAATAGGATTAGTATATTATGCCGTTTGTCCATGAAAAATGTCATCTTTTCTTTATTGAAAAAAGGACCCCACATAGATTTCTCTATATAATCTCATCTGGGTGAACTTTATATATACCCTAAACCGTTAAATATATAACTTTTATACTCAAGCATATAAAAGTATAAGTTTTATACCCAAAATTAAATGAAAAGACAAACTTACCCTAAAAAAGTTACTGGTTTTGACGGTAATAACATATTAACCCGTGAGATCACATGATTAACCGTGAGCTCACGGTTTGTAAGAAACTAACGGTTTAAAAAGACCAAATACCATGAGTTTAGTATTAAACCGTGAGCTCACGGTATTTTTAATTCGAGACTAAAAAAAATGTAATAATTAAATTCATTTATTCACCAACAACCATCGTACGAAAAAGGTATATTTCATTAATTGAATTAGAGGTGAAATTGAACAAAAACCCTTGAAGAACAACAAAAAATTAAAATCGTGAAAGCAAATTGAGTTAAGCTCCCTAAATTTTGTTGAAATATCCGCTTGAATTTGGTTGATCTTCGAAGAAATTTACCGCATTTGGTCCTTTGTCGAAGATATTTTGATCATATTGAAGGTACGCACCGTATATTTTTTCATATTTAGTTGTTATTATTGTGTAAATTTGGGGGAAATCATATAAATGTGGATTTTAGAAATTATTGAATCTTTTTTCTAGAAAATGATGGTTTATTTACTTTTTTGTTAGGAAGAGAGATTAGATTACATGTTTGGTAACCTATTGATCGAGAATCAAAGTAATTACTTCCATGTAATAGGTTTAAACTGCTAGATTTGATATTTAGGCTTGAAAAAAATAGTTTCCTTTTTTAACGGTTTGTTTTAATTGAATTAAATATAATGATGGTTTTAAAATCGTGATTTATTTAAAAAAAATAATCTCACGACATGAAATGAGTATAACGGTATAAGTTGTGATTTAACCATGAGTTGATGGTTTAATCACAATTTATACCGTTAACTTACATTACAAATCGATTTCTTACCGTTTTAGTTACATTTTTAGTGTATTGTCTTTTAATTTTGAATGCTTGATCGTTTTTATGCAGATATGTCTACGGTAAAAGTATATATTCGTCACGGCGGGTATTTTGAGGAGGAAACTCGTTATGTAGGTGGCGATCGTGTTTTGGTGCATTTGGCTATGAATGAAGTTACACGTGCAAATTTATTACAAGAGATTCGTAATGAAGTAGGCGAAGAATCCGATTTTTTGCTCTACTACGTGAGCAATGCCGATGGTGAACAAGATAAGGTCGCTTTGAGGAGCGACACTGATTTGTTGCGATTAATTGTGGAGCAACAGAAGAAGGCAACTGTTTACGTTGTCAACAAAGATAAGGGAATGGCCCGGAGCACTCCGATGACACAAGGTTCTAGGATTTTTACGAGTGTGAATATCGAGGAGCCGAGCTCGGAGGCTCTATATTCTGAAGAAGAAGAAAGGAGCGAGGAAGACGTCGAGGTTAGGGTTGAGGATGATGAGGTCGCCCAAGATATGGCTGAAGAAGCACGGGACGCAGCGGATCGCACCAACTTATTTGAGTCACTTACGAAGGAGTTCGGTGCATGGATCCGAGAGCCGAGACGGCTTCATAGGATCATTGGGCATCGTAATATTCATTCAGAGTCCCAACCTACCCAAGACGACGATGCCAGGGCCGATCTTGAGACTATCCGAGATTGGTTGATTCCTCACATTCACCTAGACAATGCGTTGCCTTTGGGGGTCCTGGATCCAGATTATTACACGCCTGTAGCTGGTGAATTGCGAGAGGGCGGCCTATTCAAGAGAAAGTTAGATGTGTTGGTAGCAGTTGGATTGCATCAAATGGAAAACCGGCAGCAATACAAAGTTGAGAATTCAGACAAGGGTCGTGTCGGGTTTAAATGCAGGATGGAGGGGTGCGAGTACCTTGTGCGGGCAAAGAATGTGGGGACTATGTGGCGCATCAGTACATACCAGGGTAACCATACATGCTCCGTCGATTTAGACAGGACTACACCGCGCCAATACCCCGCCAATGTTCTTGGAGCATTCTATGCACGGAGGTTGATCACTGATGGTGTTGTGCTCAAGCCGAAAGAGATGGTTGACCAAATGCGAGCTGAATACGGCATTCAGATCGATTACAGTTTTGCTTTGCGAGCGAGGAACATCGCTATCGAGATGATGTATGGAGGATTTGTGGAGTCGTACAAGAGGCTCCCATCTTATTTGTACTTACTGCAGCAGAAGAATCCAGGTACAGTCTATAGTATCTCGACATCCCCCCTCGATGATCGACTGTGTTATATGTTCCTCGCTCTAGGACAGTCATTGCAGGCATTCATGGGGGATTTACTCCGTCCGGTTATCGTAGTCGACGGGGCACACTTAAAGGGCAAGAACAAGGGGACGTTATTCGTCGCTTGCACGAAGGATGGGAACGAGCAAGTGTTTCCACTTGCCATTGGATTCGGCCCGATCGAGGATGATGATTCTTGGACTTGGTTTCTGATGAAGTTGCGTAACTGTCTAGGACATCCTCAAGACCTGTTGATCGTCTCCGATGGCCATATCAGCATTGGAAATGCAGTGAGGGATGTCTTCCCCGGTGCGCATCACAGTCTTTGCTGGCATCATCTGGCAAAGAATATGGTCACATTTGGAAAGCACGCAGTCGGCATATTCGAAGCTGCGGCCTACTCATATTCGGATTCTAAATTTGACGAATACATGGGAGCCTTGATGGGTTCTGGAATTTATCAGAAGCTGTGTGAGATTGACATGCATCGGTGGTCACATAACAAGTGCCTTGTTAGGCGCACGAGTTTCATGACTTCGAATGCTGCTGAGACGATGAATGCAAGACTCCTATGGGCCCGTCGATTGCCCATCTGTGCCATGATTGAGGTGTACAGGATTATTGTTGACAAGTGGTTCGAGGAGCATCGGAATGCCGCTCAGCGTGGGACCCACGATGTCACTGAGACAACGTACCAGAAGATGGCCGTATCTTCTGAATAGGCACGTCATTACACCACTCGTGGGACAACAGTGCCCAACGTGTACAAGGTCGATGGTGATAATGGGACTTACCTAGTCGACATTCAAAACGCAACGTGCGATTGTCGTGAGTGGGAAGGGGATATGATGCCGTGTCGACATGCTTGTGCTGCCATTAGGTATGCATGCCTCATATTCATTTTTTATGCTATGATTTTCCATTTTAAAATATTTGGTTTAATGCTTTCATATTTCATTACTATGGTTGTAGTTTTGCCGGAGGCCGTACTACGGAGTACGTGAGTCATTATTTCAAACAATCGACGCTTGTGGCAACCTATTCGCCAAGCATTCATCCGGTTCCCGATCCACGGTCTTGGACTGTGCCCGAGCACATTGCTGCTCAAGTGGTTTTGCCGCCCAAAGTCGAAAGACAAACGGGTAGACCGCGAAATAGCCGAGCGAGATCAACGGTGGAAGATCTTCCGGGGAATCCACAGAGATGCGGGCGGTGCGGTGGATACGGTCACAAGAGACGCACATGCAGAAGTTCTTTGCAAATCAGTTACGCGGATCCCAGTGGACCCTCGAACGAGGATGGTTCGCAGCGACGAAGGCCAAAAACTTGTAGCATTTGTCACGTGAAGTGTAGATGCCCGATGAGAGTTGTTGATTAGAGTAGAATTGTTTATGTAGAAGTTTACGGTTGAGAGTTTATGGTTATGGTTATATATAGAAAGAAGTTTATGTAGAAGTTTATCTTCAATCCGTTAATAATGGGAAAAATAAAATAAATTAATTAACGGTTTTTTAGGCATTTATACCGTGAGCTCACGGTATAAATGCTGTGCAAACCGTTAATTAATTTATTTTATTTTTCCTATTTTTACTAATTAAGAAGAATACTTGCACTCATTTGAACGTAATAGTGTTGTGGCTACTTCACACCTTATATTTTAGCAAAATGATTAACTCAATGTATATACAAGGTGGGAAAGTAGCCACAACACTATTACGCTGCCGTCGCCATGACAACAGCAATATAAATTTACTGATATTTTGAGAAAAAGAAAAGTAAAAGAAAAATATATATAGGTAGCACCTTCTCAATTTTTGTCTTATACTTTCGATGTGGGACACAACCGACGGTTAGAATACATGTTAAACCGTGAGCTGACGGTTAAAAATATAAAATTACCGTGATATTATATAATTTGTATTCTAAACCGTTAACCCTGTGACCGTTAACCCTCTGACCGTGAACCCTTAATTGTGTAATTTTGCCCAAATTAAGGCCGAAAAGTTTGATTTTATTGATATAATTATGCTTATTACATATGAAATGTGTACATATGTTATCTAAATTATCTAAATTAATCACTAATTGTTGTCTATGAATAATGACAAACGTATCTTTGAGTTCAAATAGACCATTCAAGTATTGTTCACTTGTACACTTGTAGTTATGTTCACTTATACATATGCTAGTCATTTTCAAATTTACATACGCTAGTCATGTTTAAATTCAATGTTTAATTTAAATTTTAATTATTCAAATAATTTATCTAAATGTAATGAAGTTTACAAAAACGTTATAACTTTGCGTAGAATTAAAAATTAAAAAAAAACATACAAGTGATGTTCTACACAAAGTCATACATACATAATGAAAGATAATGTTCACAACTCGACACCTCGCTGTGAAAGTGAGAATATCCGTTTCGCCACCTCTGCGCGAAACCCGGAGAGATACTTCAGACCAGTCCTCTCAAGGCGCGGCTTTTTCAAGGCGAAGAAACAATCGATGTACATACAAGCGAAAGGGCCGCATGAACATTCGTCCCTCTGTATGTATTGTTCGGTAAGGGGAACCCAAACAATATGCAGGGCATCAGTTTGCTTCTTCAGCTGCCAATGTCGATCCCAATACCCAACTTGCTGCAAGACTTTGGGCCACAATTTGAGGATCGGGTAGAGTTGTACCTTGTGATGCATTTTGTCGGTTGCATTAGGCATCGTGTGTAGTAGTGAGTCGTATACCTCCAAGGTCCACTCGTCAGTCAGTACCCGGCAGATGACCCAGTGGTCGTCGGATACGTGACAAACAAACACAAACTGCATACAAGGGTCAAGGACTCGTCTCAACATATTTATAAAGCACTAATAAATAATAATACCGTTTAAATGAAGGAACTTACACAAGTTGCGCTCATCCACTCATCGTACGACCCCTCGCCGTTAAACCATTTACGGAGATCATCTGACGGCCTGTAATCACGGTACTTCAGCTTTGACTTCTCCAGTGCAGTTTGATCTCCCCCGTGATAATCTAGCAGTGTTCTCCTCAACTCATACTGTGAAATGATATATTCATTTAGAGATTACACAAAAAAATTATAATTATAATTATTATTCATTAAATATGTCAATAAAAACTCACGTATACGCCCAATCCAAGCAGAACAGTGCCTCTTTCATTCAGAGACGGGCACAAAGACAGTCCCTGTTGGAGCCGACTCCACCAGTAAAGCACATACAGCTCCATTACCTAAAATCCACAGATTATTATGAAAACATTAAATGACAATTTATCAAAAATAATAACAACACAAAATAAGGATGTGTCTCACCTCGGCGTTGAACAAAACCCGGGGGTGTTCGATAAGATCGAACAAATCCTGCGTCATACGATGTGGCGGGTCCTGCTTGTTCCAGATTTCGGCGTCCGGCCCGCCTGCTCTGAATGCCTGATATATCTCCTTCATCGACGAGCCCAAATACGGTGTGGGGATATTTGGTACAAATGGGCTCTGTAAAGCAGCCGCTGGCCTCACAACCCGTCCCGCAACACGAGTGCGACGCACAGGCGTCTCTCCTGCCACGTCAGACTCGGCATCACTGTACTCATTCCCGGTTCCCTGTTGCGACTGTTGAGGATGAGGCTGCACATGCTGCAATTCGGGATGCACCCAATCATCCAGTGGCATCGCATCAATCTCCCGGAAAAAAGACGAGTGCGACGACTCCACGTCCTGGACCTCAGCCTCTCGAACCGGCTCCGTAACAAAGCCGACCATGTGCTCGAACCCCGGAGCAGCCTCGGGGGTAGGTGGTCTATCCTGAATATAGGGAGCTTCCTGATCGTCTCGATCTCCCTGGGCCCTGTCTACAGAATGTCGTCCACCAGAGGGCATGTGGCTAGCCTGTGATGGTGCTCGACGATGAGAATGAGCGCTACGGCTCGAGGAACTCTTCGACTTCCCCAAGAACCCCTTGATGTGCCCTGCCATAAACTTGGCAATACGTGCCATAACCCCGGTGTCCGACTGGTCTTGGGCCAATCTCTCCATGACCTTGTCGGCCCACGCATCGTTATCACATCCTCGGGACAAGGATCCCCATGCACGCAGCAGACGAGGCCCGGGGACCTCTCGGGATGTGAACTCTCCACCCTTGGCCTCTTCGACGTACTCGCACGAGCCGTGGGGATAGGGAGAGGCCCTCGACCCTCAGAATGGGCCCTCGTGGCACGTGGCTGGCGACCTCGAGGCCCGGCATCTCTACACCTCAATTTGTCGAAAACTCTCACCATAGTTCTCGATTCCTTCGTCTGCCTCTGCGGTATAGGCGCTTTCTTCCAAGCATGACGTGTATTGGGATTAAATTCAAGCACCAAGGGATCTTGCTCTGTGAATAGGCTAAGATAGTAAGACTGAGCCATTTCTTCCGTCATAGGTTCGAGGCTCGGGATTACTTGGAGCTGAAAAAGACAAAGGCAAAAATTTATCAAAATCAGTATTCAAATCTAAAAAAGTGTTCACTAACGGTTTGGGAACACATCAAACCATAAGCTGACGGTTTGATATATCTCCAAGCCGTCAGCCAGCTATATTCAAAAGCTAAATAAAGTAGTCTCACGGTTTGGAGATATATCAAACCGTTAGCTGACGGTTAGATATCAACCGTGAGAGAAAGCTATATTTAATTAATTGCTAAATAAATCAGCCTCACGGTTTGGAGATATATCAAACCGTTAGCTGACGGTTTGATATCCTCCTCAACCGTGAGCGAAAGCTATGTTTAATTAATTGCTAAATAAATCAGCCTCACGGTTTGGAGATATATCAAACCGTAAGATGACGGTTTGATATCCCTCCAAACCGTGAGGAAGCTATATTTAATTGCTGTCCCAAACCGTTAGTCCCAAACCGTTATGCTAATTTTCTATAATTATCATAATGAAACATAAATCAACTAAATAAATTAAATTAAACAATTTCTAATTATTAACCGATAATCCACCCAAAACAAATCCAATTCATTCTTTTTCAATCGCCATAGATAATAAACGAAGCCTTAAGAGAATGATATTAGAGAATGACATACCGTCGGTTTGTTAAAAAAGTCATGGAAGTCTGCATAGTTGTGTCCCATTTGCCATCTCCTTAGTCGAGGGTATGCGCTCGGGCTAATCATGGTGGCACACTTTTCTCCTAAATCCGGAAGGGCCTCGAAGGCCCAAAAATACAAAGCCCAGACGGGCCCGTACAGATGGTAGACAGCATTAGTGTCGGAGCCTCCAATTTCTCTAGGGTCCTTCTTTGCCACTCCGAGCTGGTGGCACAGTATTTGGAACGACCATGACCCCCACGGAAATGTCGCCCAGCGCTCCCAATCCTCTACTAAAGTCCATGCCCAATCATCAATGCTTCTATCGTAGTCACGACACAATAGCATATAGTAGTAGACGAGGAGGTTAGCGGAGGCCAGGTATTGATCCTCCGTCCCTAGAACTATGGCGGGGTTATTGAAATCCCTAAACAACTGTTTCACTTGCACCTTATTGCTGTTATAGTAAGTATGGAAGATGCTCGTCCTTGGGATGACATGATTCTTGCCATGAGGATTAAAAGTTGAAGAACCGAATCTCAATCCAGTCACGAGGCAAAATTCTTGCGCCCCAAACCGAATATCTTGCCCATTCACATGAAAATATCTCTCAAATTGATGCTCGTCGCCCCTCCATAGCTCACGGGACAACAGCTCGTGCAAGGCACGCTTCGCGTTCCCATTCTTTTTAATCGACAAAATGAATGCGAATGGAGATTGGGTAACGAATCGGCCTAACAAATCACGATCGCCAACACGTAGTAAAGTGTTCATAATGGCCACAGGTGCGGTGTCTCTATAGTAGACATTGATTTCACCCGGAAATCCTTGCATGAGAGGCCGGTACCATTGGTACCTAGGCTGCAATCACCCAAAAAACATACATGCAAAATTAGCATTTACATTCGAATTAATTAGTTTTACTGGAAAAAAAAAAAAAAAAAAAACAAACTACTAACGGTATAAAAATGAAAAAAACCGTGAGGTGACGGTTTTAATTTAGTCAAAACCGTAAATTAAGTATACCTCACGGTTTGACTAAATTTATACCGTGAGCTGACGGTTTTAATTTAGTCCAAACCGTGAGGTATACTTAATTAACGGTTTGGACTAAATTAAAACCGTCAGCTCACGGTATAAATTTAGTCAAACCGTGAGGTATACTTAATTTACGGTTTTGACTAAATTAAAACCGTCACCTCACGGTTTTTTTCATTTTTTATACCGTTAATTTGCAATTAATCGTCTAATACATACATAATTCAAACTTCCCCATGTATAATTAGCACAACAATGGCATAAAATTAGCACAAAAAACGCATAAAAATCGCATAAAATTTGCAATTACCGTCTAAATTATTCGCATAAAAATTCAAATTATTCTATAAATTCATATGAGTTTAAATAATTGAAATCAACAATATAATTATTTTTAAAAAACAAAGGAGAGTTCGAAAAATTACCGGCGCCGGCGGCTCCGGAATATGTTCCCGTTCGGCCCTCGTCGGAATTGGGCGATGTACCTCAACTTCTTCGGATTCGGCACCCGAGTCGTGGTCGTGGTTAGATGAATCAGCCATTGTTAACGGTTTAATTTGTTGAATTTGGTAAGGGCTCACGGTTTGTTAGAGAGAAAAAGGGGGAGAAGTCGTGAGGAAGAGAGAAGATGAGAGTGACGGCGATGATAATTGAATGGGATGGGGTAGGGTTTGATTTTATTTATTTGATATATGGTAAAAAGTGGGGCCCACATCCTATTTTGTTTTGTTTAAATTGTAAGATAAAGTAGAGGTTATTTTTGTCTTTTCATTGACTTTTGGGTATAAAACTTATAGTTTTATTTGCTTGGGTATAAAACTTATACACTTATCTAATTTGGGTATATTTAAACATTCTCACATAATAGAATGGTATATAAAGTCATTAGACCACTAATTATTGTTAATATTTCATTATTTATTTATATAAATATGAATAATAGAATGGTAAATTCCTATAATGTGGCAGTATTACATTATCTAATTCAGTTTTCTCTTTAGTCCTAGTTTTCAATTTTGATTGGAGTAGTAGGTCTATATATTTTTGTAATTTTTCTTTATAAATTTGTAAGTTTATATACAATTATGAGTAGTGTCAAAATCATGAAGTGGACTAATCCAATCATACTAAGAATATTTCGAGTTAAGTTGTCATGAAAAATTGAAGTTCCCTCTAATTTTGAAGGCATAATTTATCACTTCTTGAAATATGAATAGGCATCAGTCCTTTGCTTGTTTTTTTTATATAAATATTTTTCCTACCAAAAACAAACAAGGATCAATCATTCATCATTATGTTTTGCAGTGCAATCATCCACATATTGCCAAGCTGCAACTGAAAATCAGTTCTTTTTCCAACATTGAAGAATCTTAATCTAACCAACATTTTTCCAAAATAAAATAAAAATAATAATTAAATTACCCAAAAAAAAGTGATCACTATAGGCTGTGTTGCCTGTATTCTTATCATCATCTTTTGCTAGCTGCAACATCCAATCATGTAGATTTGGCCTCTTTTGTCCTCTCTCTCTCTCTCTCTCTCTCTCTCTTAAGGCTGTGAACTCTTTCAGGCTTCTCTCTCTTGTTATATCAATTTTCTGCATCATGAAAATTCAATATATATAATGATATTATTATTTGAAAAAACATAAAAATAGGGGAGGGGGGGGGACTCTTAACTCTTTCTCTCTGGACTATCTACAGTACATAGTAGCTAGCAACTTTTTATGATTTGAACAAACGCACCTTCTTTTAACTATAAGATTCTGGACTTGTCTCATCAAACTCATCGATCCATCATAAATCTATTATTTGTTTATGGACCATTTTACCCTTCAAACCATTAAATTTTTAGGGATGGATTACAAATTTAAAAAATAAAAAAAAATAAAAAATAAAAAATAAAAAATCCCAAAGTGTATCGATTTTAATTTTCAATACGTACTCTTTAGGTATTGACAAAAACAAAACATGATACGAAAATCTTATAACCCTTTGGTTAGCACAACATTATTATGCACAAACATTTAGAGCAAAATTATGCACAAATAATACGTCCAAAAGATGATGTCATTAATATATAAGACTATGATCTTTTTTCTTTTCTTCTTTTAATTTAGAAAAGGATAGAGTAGTATTAATCTTTGTTGGGATAAATGGGGGGACCTTTTTTTCAGTAAATGACAAAGTAGCACTATTTAACTAATTTATTTAGGATTCCTTGGTTTCTTGATTTTAAATAAATACTATGTTGCTCGCACACTATCAGTCTATCACACGCATTTATAGTTATATTTATTACATTAACACAAATCCTTAGTCATTACACACACATATATATATATATATAGTGAAGAGATCACATACAAAAGACTAGTTCCGTAAGAAATGAGAAGTAATCTGGACCATTGATCTTGGTGTGATCTATGGCCCAGATTAACTGGTGTATTATAATTGTACTGAAAATGTATTATGATGACTGATGCATTATGATAATATTGACAATGCATTATGAGCACAGTGCATTATAATTGTACATATCGTGCATTATAATTGTGCATATAGTGCATCATTTTTTACTTTTTACGTGAAACCTGCAACTCATCATAAAATGATGCATTTCGTGCATAAAATGTTGCATAATAAAATATATTATTTTATATTATTTTTATGCATATAATACATCATCATGAGAATTTGCATAATAAAATATATTATTTTATTTTATTTTATTTATATTATTTTTATGCATATAATGCATCATCATGAGAATGCAACATTTTATGATAAAAATGCAACAATTTTGTGCATAAAGTGCAACTTTTTATGATGAGTTGCAGGTTTCACGTAATAATTAGTTTTCACCATAATCTATCCCTATATATATATATATATATATATATATATATATATAAAATTCTTTACACATATATTTAAGCATGACTATATGTGTATA
>LSBG02000287.1:0-24997 GCA_001642375.2 Mentha longifolia
GAAATTGTACAAGGAAATCGTGGGTTGTGTGGGCAAAAATGGTGAGGTGAGTGAAAGTGATGTTGAGAAAATGCCCTACCTTGGGGCTATTGTTAAGGAAACCTTCAGACGCCACCCTCCCAGCCATTTTCTGCTCTCTCATGCAGGTTAATTTCTCTCTCTCTCTCTCTCTCTCTCTCTATCTTACAAAATCATACTCATGTCTATAAATTAATTTATTTGTTAAATTTAGTTTAGTAAGATATCAAACACTTTTTTTTTTTATACTAGATTTGTAGGTTTGTGAACGAATATATATTTTTGTTAATTTAACAAATAGTTTAGTATTGGTCGAAGTACGTAATTAAATAAACTCGGCTCTAATTAATCAGCATTTCACTCAAATATTTTAAATGTACTATTATACTATATATATTAACCTTATATGCATGTACAGTATATGCATTTATTATATATCATACAGAGGCGTCTATATATATATGACATGAGAATAATAAATGTAACGTAGTGGAGCAAATTAATTGCATACACGGGAAAGGTCATAAAGAACGAAATTCCGTAGGGCTAATGGTGGACCCCTATAGAAATAGTAGGAATATATTGGACTATGACCACCCACTTGCCTTAACTAAATTAATATTCATTTAATCTGTTTCATGTATATATGCATTGAGAATTCCTCGTTTGCTCATATTACATTCCAATATTAAAGTTAATATTAATACATGACCGATTGTACATGTCGTGTCTTCTATTTTATCAGCATCGAGCATCGATTTTACTTGATTTTGATTTTTTTTTCCCTCAATTTCGATTAAATATTATTTAGTTAATATTATAGCAAATCAGATTCCATCGATGATGTTCCTATATATACATGCAGTGACGAAAGAAATGGAGCTCGGGGGCTACACGATTCCGGCAGACGTAAACGTCGAGATCTACACGGCATGGCTGACGGAGGACCCGGAGATGTGGGAGAACCCTACGGAATTCCGACCAGAGAGGTTCCTCACGGGGGACGGAGTCGAGGTGGACATAACGGGGGTGAGAGGTGTGAAGATGCTGCCATTCGGGGCGGGTCGGAGGATTTGCCCCGCTTGGAGCTTGGGCACACTGCATGTGAATATGCTGCTGGCACGAATGGTCCATGCCTTCAAATGGATCCCCATTCCGGATAACCCGCCCGACCCGACTGAGACTTTTGCATTTACTGTTGTTATGAAGGATCCCCTCAAAGCGATAATTCTGCCCAGGACAAAGATCTGAATCCGTGATGACCGCCACGTCATTGGATCTCAATCTAGTTCTCAATATATGTAATGCATACGTGGCTTTAGTTTTAGCTTTTTTTGGCTCCGTGTCTCTCTCTCTCTCTTTCTATCAATGTTTGCTAACCAGGTCATGAGATTATCTAATATGTGAGTGAGTACCTAAGAGTTTGACCAGAATGTGCTTCGATATTTCCTTGTTTTATCTATATATAAATCTATATGAGTGAGTTTGGATATTTATGGTTCATTGTTGTTGATACATAAATGCAAAATAGATCTGATTCAAGATAAAATCATTAACACTCAAACTCATAATTTGTTTCTTATATTGATTTTTATAATTTATGTTTGCTTTGATGAAATAAGAAATAGAGGGACAAGAAAAGAGTTAATATCCAAAAATAGTCATTATCATAATATAACACTTAAAAATAGCCACTTTTATTGTTGGTTGTTTGTTATCGTTCTTCATAAAAATATATCCGCCAATTATCAATTGATTAGTTCAAATTGATGATACGAACATTCCTATTTATATTTCAAATCACGGTATATTATTCAACCATATTCATTTTGTGTTAGTAAACTAGAAAAAAATATATTCATTATAGTATTGACAAAAACTTGGGTGAGGTCGGTCACATAGTGTGGCCGGGTTAAAGTGAAAAGTGATAATCTATACAAATAAAAGTGGGGACACACTTGGGTCAGCCGGAGGCACCGTGCGGCCGGGCTAAAACAATGACACTTTTATTCATATAGATTGACACTTTTCTGTATAAAGATTGACACTTTTAAAAATTGTCATTTTATTCGTAAAATAATTATGTTAAAGATTGACACTTTTATTCATATAGATTGACACTTTTCTGTATAAAGATTGACACTTTGAGCCCGGCCGCACGGTGCCTCCGGCTGACACAAGTTTTTGTCATAAAAGTGTCAATCTTTAACATAATTATTTTACGAATAAAATGCTAATTTTTAAAAGTGTCAATCTTTATACAGAAGTGTTAATCTACACGAATAAAAATGTCAATATTTTAGCCGGCCGCACGGTGCCTCTGACTGACCCAAGTATGTCCCTATAATATTTAAGTTGACAAAAAAATAAATTTTTTTTATTATCACATGAATCATCACTTTTATTCAGAATTGACACTCGTAGTCACAAAAATTGACACTTTTACTAAAGAATTTACTTTTCTAATGAAGGTATGAGTCGGGTCAATTAGGTTTTGATGCAACCTTGATTATGATCTGGCCGCATCATAAAGCGGGAGTGACCAGAATTTTTATCTTGCTATGTATTAACGTACATGTTAATATTAGGGCGAATTAGGTAAACTATTACATAGGGAAATGGTAAAATTTGGTGGTGTTCTCCCAAAACGAGTGGAACTTCAAACGTATTGAGGAGGAGATTTTATGACGTTTTTAGAGTTGGAGTATGATGAGAGGTGAGGAGGCCGGAAACATGAGATTTGGGAACTGGTCTGGGAATGATCTGTGTGGTTTGTGGAGATGAGTATGCGGTTCTTTCTGTACTTGAAGGCACTGCTGGTGCCATTGTGATTTTGTATTTTGCTTCTGTCAATAAAAATTCTTTTTGCCGGATAAAAAAAAAAATACATAGGAAAATATCGATAATTGTGTTTAATTGTCGGTTTTAGAATGTTGTACGTATTAGAAACAAGTATATATATATATATTTTTTTATCAAAATACTAGTAACTTCTAATTTATATGTAGGGACACTACTTATAGGGATAAAAGTGGATGGACTAACTTTATCCAATATAGTACTCCCTCTGTCTCAAGATTACTGACCGCATTTTCCATTTGGACCGTCTCACTATTTCTGACTACTTTCCCTTTTGGGAAATAATTAAAGGAATTAAGCAAACTTAACTTACTTTTATTAAATATCACCATCCACTTATCTCTTAGCACGCATCCCAATATAATTTAAATTCTAAAAGTTTAAATGATCATAACTTGCTCGTTTGTTATCCGATTTTATGATTTTTATACCAAATTAAATGTCCTGATACGATCTTTCATTTAAGATCAGACTTCATCCCTAAACACAATACACTTAAAATACTAAACACTCTCGTCTTAATTTTCGTGTCGAAAAGAAAGTGGTCAATAATCTTGAGATGGAGGAAGTAATTAATTAGTACGATTGAGGATGATTGTTGTCTCGAGACTAGTAGTATGCCCTTACTTTTACTTAAGATTTCAGACTAATTATGAGATTTGAATCTAGTCTCATCTCATATCTTGTATCAAACTTTATCAATATATCAAAGTAAACGCCCCTAAAGTTCTAGAAATATATATATATATATATATATATATATATATATATATATATATATGGCTCTATCACCGCTCACTGTTGTTTCTTTTGATAAAAAAAATAATAAAAAAATACAAGAGGCATTCGAATTATTTACAATACCATTTTATTTCAAAAAGACCGTCTCATCTATAATCAATACACGAATACTCAGAAAACAGACTATGGTATCTATCACAATCAATATTTCAAAACCTGACGGGTCGACCTGACGAGGCTTCAAGGTCATGGTTCAATTGGTTTAACCGGGATTGAACTGTTTAATAAATAAATAAAAATAATAATAATAATAAATACTTACTCCGTCCTTCAATTCTTGACCCAAAATCTTGGGCACAAAGTTTAATGTATTTTAATGATATATTAATAAATTGAGTGTTAAAGTATTAAAGTAAAATAATTGTGGGCCCAAATAATATTTTTAATAGTATTAAAATGTTAAATTGTTAAAAAATAAAGTGATAAAGTGTTAAAATGATAAAGTGATTGTGGGACCTATGTCCCAAAATAGAAAATGTCAAGAAATAGAGGACGTCCCGATATAGTATTAGTGTCAAGAAATGAAGGACGAATGAAGTATATGATAAACATACAAAATATACATTTTTTTTGGCACTTATAAAGTAGAATTCTATAAGAATTATACTCCTTCCGTCCACTCCCATTTGACCCATTTCTTTTGGGCACAATTTTTTAAGAAATAAGAGATTATAGGAGTAGTAGTATAATGACCTTCGATTAGTAATGCTAAGTGATTATATTTGAATTTCGCACCAAATTTAAATGTAAATTTTGTTTCCACAAAACTTATATTACAATATTTTTCTACCCAAATTATTAATGATAATCTGTATATATACAGAGTAAAATGCAAAGAAATAAAAGGCAAAGAAATAAAGTCACCACAAATTTCAAACTTCTCGAAAAGACACCTCTTTTCATTCCAATACTTAGTTTAATTTTTAGGGTGAGTGTTAATTAGGGGTAAGTGGATTCATTAGAGGTAAATAGGTTGATTTGGTCTTAATAAATGACCCAAAATAGAAAGGGGTCAAATGAAAAAAAAAAACACCACAATACGGAAAGGGTGTCAAATAGAAGTGAACGGAGGGAGTAATAACTAGACATTAAAATTTATAGCAAATATATAATGTTGGAGTGGCCAAGTTATTAGCTTTCCTCTTAAATTAAGGTCCTTGGGTGAAACGGAAGAGATAAACTCTTGTGTGTAATTAATATGGCAAAATCATATCACACCTGCCAAACACGTTTTGTGTGTACGTAGTAGGTGGTTGCAATAAATTCTTGGTTTGAATGCACTACTTATATACTCACTCCGTCCCTGTTCAGTAGTCCTGTTGATTTTCGGTACGAGATTTTAGGAGAGTATGTTTTAAGATAAAGTGTAGTGTTTGATATTTTAATGCAAATTTTATTATTTTAAAACTAGAGCATCATAGAAACATAAAAATATATTGATGTCTGGTCTTAAATAAAAGATCGTATCAAGACCTTTAATTTGGTATAAAACGTTTAAGATTTAAATTATATTGGGATACATGTTGAGAGGTGAGTGTATGATGAGCTGATTAGTGGTGGCTAATTCTTTTTATTTTAGGAAACATGACTACTAAAGTGAGACGACTCAATATAATATGCAAGACTAGTGAATGTAGGGAGTATTTCCTAAGTTTCTCTAAATTATATCCTTGGATTTGGTTGGGGTTGTGTAGTAGAAATAGCATCTGCGCCAAAACACAATAGATGAGCTGTTTGGCCATTAAAAGTTGAATCCCCACTGGCCATAAAATTTACCATTACTATTGGCCTAACATATTTCAATTTTCTTTTCATAATTAACTCAACCACGCATACAGTAGCGAAGCCGGGGCAGTGGGGTCCATGGGCCCCACTTGAAATTTAAAAAAAATAGTATATTTTTAGTATTAAGCTTATATAATTTGTTTTTTCAGTTCAGTGGTACAACCGTACAACCTTTAGTCTTAAGACCATTTCTCCTCACTTACCCGAGTTCGACTCCTATGTGCCTCATGGTTTATCCTTTTTTTTTTAATCTCTCTTTCTCTTTCTCTTTGTTTTTTCTTTTATATCTTTTAGTGATATTTCCTTCTTTTTTTCTTCCCTTTCCTTTACTAATAACCCACCCCATATTTTTCTATTTCTCTTTCTTTTTTTCCTTTCCTTTTCTTTGTTTTTTTTTATTTCTCTTTTGTTTTTGTATTTTTTTTTTCTCTTTTAGTGATATTTCCTTCTTTTTTCTTCCATTTTCTTTTACTAATAACCCACCCATATTTCTCTATTTCCCATTCATTTTTTCCTTTCATTTCACTAATAACCCACCCATATTTTTTCAATAAATATTAATGTTCCTTCTATCTCTAAATAATTATTTACTTTTTTCATTCATATTTTTATAATTCTAAAGAGATCAAGTCATTCGTAACTTTTTTTTAATAATATGTGAAATTTTCGGTGCTCAAACGAGAGCAAAAGGGAACACATCGTCATTATTTTATAGTACCTCACATATATTTAAGTAACATGACCTATTCAGCGGGACGGAAGGAGTATAATATTTTATTTTAGACTATAAGAATTTGGACCCCCTGGAAAAATATTCTGGCTTCGCCGCTGCACGCATAGCAATTCTTATTATCGCTTTCTCAAAAAATAAAAAAATAATACTAATATTTTTTTTTTCTTATTTTCGCATTTAATGATGGACTCAGATTTTGACTCGAAAGCTCAAATACACGAGATCTTTCGTAATAAAATTAGAGATAAATAAAAAGTATATATTTGAATACAACTATAATGCAGTTTAATATTAATTAAATTTCAACGCTACGAAAATATATAAACCAATTTAATAAGATGTTTCGATAGGCAAATTAAACAATTTGAATATCCTAAGATGTCGAGTTAATGAACAAAATGATGTGACTCTCAATCTCATCAGAATAAAAAACTAAAATTCTAGAAAATTATCATTCTTAAAGAAATATAATATTCCCCAAGGGCAGAGCCAAAATTTCTAATGGAGGGGCTCGTATTATGTAAATATGTCAAAATAGTATATTAAAAAAATGTGGTATTGTATTAAAATACTTACTTTTCATAATGTATTTATAAAATTAACCATTTTTATAAGGAAATTGCAAAAAATATCTATGTTTTTAAGTAATTAACTATTATACCCTTCCATGTAGACAAAAAACTTGAGTTGTTGTGTTGATAGTGACGGTTTCTTATACAATTCTTATACATTGTACATTTGTTTGAAATGTTGTGCAATAATTTGGAAAATTAATAATTAAAAAATTAAGGTCCGCGATAGAAAATTGATTGTTTGATGAACGAAAAATGTAACCAAGTGGCTGGAACATTAAAACTTTAGAAATTATAAATCAAATATCAATTATGATGAAAATACATAAATAAGAGTTGAAATTTCATCCGAGATTACAAAGGGAAATAGGTAATTCCAGAATGTAAAATAGCAAATTACGATTGAAATATATATCTCCGGGCTGAAACTCAAAAAGAAAAAATTGCTACACCACCAGCTTTTACTTTATGTCAGCAAAAAAAAGGGGGTATTTTAGGGAATTTCCCATAAAAGTAGGTATTTTTATAACTTCCTTATAAAAGTGGATATTTTGAAACTCCCTTATGAAAAATGGGTATTTTTGTATATGCCCCTTAAAAAATTACAAAATTAAAAGTAACAATAATGTATAAATATGATACACAATAAACTTGTAGTAATACATTAGAGTTATATACTAAAATAAACAAACCGCGATGGATGGTCACAGTTGGGGGTGCGGCATATCATTTCTTTATATATATTTGAATATACATGATTAAGTTATCATTTATTCACTCATATTTTATTTAGTTTTGCATATAAGGTAAAAAGAAAAATGCTACTATCAATGTATTTAGGGCGTACACAATTTTTATATTGATAAAAATATAATAAATGGGGCTACAACCATAATATCTCAACCTCGGCTAGCCTTCCTTTCATCCCTTCGCTTCTAGTTAACCTACACGTTTATAAATACGTACAGGGACTAAATACATTGATTATACTTAGTGAGCTCGTCGTCCAAAAATAAGGCCACAAAGGGCTATACACATAGACTTGCCCAATTTAACAATCTCAGTTATTTTGGAAAATAACATGAGTTGTTCTTTGAAAACATCATTTGCATACTCTTAATCATTCTCTAATATGTTCATGCTTTAACATATGCGATCTCAATAATTACATGACATACCCAAGTCTACAGAGAAGGGTTGTGCTGAGAGGTTGGCCAGCCTCTCGAGCACCTTACCATTCTTGTGCACACACCCAACTGACATCTCGATTAAGAAAGGCCGATATTGTTCAGCTATTTGTAGACTGGTAGTGCATGCATGAGAAAACTTGGCAAGTCTCACTTTTCATAACATACTTTCATGCATAACATGCATATCAAATCATAAGAGCTTTTGTAAAACGTCTTATAAATTGAAAATAAAACTCACAGTTGATGATGCATAAGCAAGCAATCAATCTTCGGCTCTCTTTGTCGCCATATCTCCGTAGCTAGTACCATATTCACATATAACACGTTAATACTATCTCATAATCATACATGTACTTGCTTAACATCTTAATAACTTAGCCTCTAACTTATGCTTACACTTGACCCTTTAACAACTTAGCCTCATCATAACTTAATTCTTTACCCTCATACATTTTAATACCTTATCAGATTAAATGTGTAAAATGGATGATAAGAAGTTATTAAAGATTAGGAATGAGGATTCATGTTTAATCAATGGATTAGGAACTCAAGTTCCTATACTTAGCCAATTGACAGACTTGACATGCTTCAAAGGATTAATCATAGAGGCTTCAATTGATGATCAAGTGATGGTCTTTGAATTCTAAAGGGAGCTTGAACTTGTATCTTTAATATGAGAAATGATTCAATGAAATGGAATATGCAATTGATCTTAACACTTCAATCTTTGGAGCTCGATACATATCATGACTCGAAGGTTTAGGTTCAAAGAATGATGTATAACTTGAGCAATTGAACTTCAGTTGAAATGTAAATCAAGGATAGAAAGTAAAAGATTAAGCTTTCTAATGATTTCAATTAGAGGCCCTGATTGTAATCAAGTCATGGGTTAGAACCATTCTTTAGCTCAATTTCAACAAAGAAGGTATTCCGGCGATGCCTTGGAAGAATAATTGTTCTTCTTTCATTATAGCAACATGGCATGTATTAGGGTTTTGCAAAGCCAAGACATAAGTCTACAACATAATTAAATTTCATAATTTATGAACGTGGGAATCAAGAGCAATGAACATTTCTTTAGAGAACTTAGGCTCTGAAAACTGAAGTTAGACAGAATCGGGTTACCAACTTTGAGCTAAGATAACTCACTCGATATTTGGTCGATTTGGATGAAATTTATATCAATAGAAAACTAAAATAATGAGGAAAAACTTTCATGTTTGAAGTTTCTTGATTCGACTAAGGGTTCATGCTCAAAATTGAGGATCAAAACTGAGTGCAGAAGGTGTTTTCATACATAATTTTTGGGCAAAGAATTAGTTGGTTAGCAATCCAACTTTGAGCTAGCATAACTTGCTCATTACTTAGCCATTCACAGAGTTTGAGTTATGGACATAAAGTTGAGATAATAAGGAACATTTTTCATGTTTTGAGGTTCTAAATTCGAGCAAAGGAACACGTTCAAAAATGAGGATGAAAATCATTGCTAACACTGTTTTTCGCAAATTCACAGATTTAACATGTCAACTTCTAAGGGTCATATCTAACTCATACGAACTTGGATCAAAGGCACAGTCAATGCTAGGCTAAAGTTTTCCATGTCTTCATCTAACTGCTTAGAGGCTTATGCTGATGTTGATTGAGCTGGCTGCCCGGATGGTCGCCAGTCAACGGGGGGTCATTATATTTTCTTTGGATCAAATCTTATTTTTTGGAGTTCTAGAAAACAGGACGTTGTTTCACGAAGTAGTGCGGAGTCTGAGTATCGGTCTCTTGCTAATGCCTCTACTGATTTAGAGTGGCTGCATGATTTGTGTATTGAGCTGGGTAAAGTTGTGCAGATGGTGTGATAATACAAACATAGTAGCACTTACTTCTAATCTTGTCTTTCATGCTCAAACCAAACACATCGTAGTTGATGTTCACTCTATTCGAGAGAAAGTACCAACAAAGCTAATAGAGGTAGGACATGTTGCTGGTTTGGAACAAGTAGCAGACATCTTCATGAAGCCTTTGACTGAAGAACGTTTTCGGTTGCTGTGTCAAAAATTATGTTTGCATGGTTTGGAATGACGGGATCCCTAGCTTTGCTTCAATCGAGGTGTATTAGTGAGTATTAATGTTGTTAGTTAGTTAGTTAGTTAGTTAGTTAAGAGTTGTACTAGTTGTAGATTAGTGAGCATGCCACGTCAGCTCATAGTAAGTCGGTAGGTGATGAAGCACATGAGTAGCTTGTGCTCAAGCTTCTATTTTTGTATAAATACTACAGCTCAAGAACGATAATATAGTTTTTGGTTTCCTTCTAATAGAAAATATCTTCATCTAACAATGGGCGACGCCATCAGCAAATTTATTTCCGGGTGTCGTAGGGTTCTGTCAGTTGATGGTGACGAAGCCTATGACATCATAACAGAATCACTGGTGGATTCACTTCCAAGAGTTCTGAGCAGCGAAGCATATGGCGCCTAGTTTAGTGATTGGAGTAAGTTTGGATTGTACAAAGCTGATTTCGGGTGGGGAAAGTATTAAGGATAAATAATATCTTCTATTTGTAGTATAGTATATCTTCTATTTTGTAGTATTTATCTTTTCCTTGTATAGCTTGATTTGATCCATGATTTTAGGATCTATTGTTGTATCTTTGTATTATATATTGTGGCAATAATACACAGATATTCAAGGCGTGAATTACACTTGTTCTTTCACTCTTTCATGGTATCAGCTTGAAACACCTCACAAACCCTAATCTTCTCCCATGGCCGTCACTTCTTCCCCGCCTTTGATTCTCTCCCCATTGCCACCATGATTCATATGGTGTCGATCAAGTTATCCTCCACCAACTATCTTCTTTGGAAACGCCAAGTTATTCCGATGCTTACTAGTTTCCAACTCGAAGGATTCGTTGATGGCTCCGAACCTGCGCCGCCTTCCACCATTGTTTCTCCCTCTGGTGGTACCATCGACAATCCCGCCTTCATCAAGTGGTTCTCCACCGATCAGCGTCTTCTTGGTGTCCTCTTCTCCACGCTCTCCGAAGAGGCCATGACGGAGGTCGTCGACTGCACCTCCTCTTGCGCCGCTTGGACTGCACTTGAGTCCGCATTTGCTCACTCTTCCGCATCTCGCACTCACCAGTTGCGGGAAGAGCTTCTCTCCCTTCGTCGAGGCTCTCTCTCTGTCAAAGAATATGGCAGCCGCTTCAAGGCACTCTGCGATCAGCTCTCTGCTGTCGGCAAGCCCGTCGACGAATCGGATAAGAGTCATTGGTTCCTTCGCGGCCTCGGTGCTCCGTTTGCAAACTTTGCAGACACCCGCATGTCCATGTCGCCTCTTCCGTCCTTCCCCACTCTTCTACATCAAGCCATTCAGTTTGAGCTAATGTCGAAGGCTATGGATCTCACTGATTCTCCATCCACTGTTGCTTTCACGGTGTCCGATTCTCGATCTCCATCAACTCCGCCCAGTTCCGGCCAGCAGTACCACGGTCATCAGCAGCAGCCACACAGCGGTCACGGCGGGCGTGGTGGCCGGTCCAACGGTGGCCGTACTGGTGGTCGTTACCATGGCGGACGCGGACAGCAGCAACCACGCAAGCCTCGCTGCCAAATTTGCAAGGGCGAACAC
Organism: Mentha longifolia; assembly: GCA_001642375.2. NCBI lineage: Eukaryota > Viridiplantae > Streptophyta > Magnoliopsida > Lamiales > Lamiaceae > Mentha > Mentha longifolia. Next base: position 11,583 of record LSBG02000287.1, read on the forward strand.
TATGCCAATAAGTGTCCTTTGTATCTGGGTCGTATTTAGTCCACTCCTGCAAATCTTGCTGAAGCTTTCACTTCCTCTTGTAATGTTTTGGGTTCTGCATCCGATTGGTTCCTCGATTCCGGCGCTTCAGCACACATGACTTCCGACCCGTCGTCCCTTGACAACGTTCAGCCCTACTCCGGTAATGGTACTGTTATTGTTGGTAACGGTAACAACTTGTCCATATCTCATACTGGCTCTACTTCTATAAACAATACTGTGCACCTTCTTGATGTTTTGGTCGTCCCGCACATTACTAAGAACTTGCTCTCCATTAGCAAGCTCACCCATGATTATCCTATTGATGTGCTTTTCTCTGATCGTATATTTCTCATTCAGAATCGAGCCACAAAGGAAACTATCGCGCAGGGACATCTTGATCATGGACTCTATGTGCTGGATCGAGGCACGCCTGCTTTGCTTGCTGCAGTTGCTTCTAGTCGAAATAAAGCTAGTTTTGAGTTATGGCATCTTCGCTTGGGGCATGTCCCATTTCATATTATTTCTTTGCTTAATAAATTAGGACACTTATCTGTTACATCGGTGCTACCCACACCACGACTTTGCTCTCCTTGTCAGCTTGCCAAAAGCAAACGTCTTAATTTCACTTTGAATGACAAACGTGTTGCTTATGTTTTGGATTTAGTTCATTGTGATTTATGGGGCCCTGCGCCTATTACTACTGCTGAGGGTTATCGTTACTATGCTGCATTTATTGATGATTTTTCTCGTTTCACTTGGATTTATCCTTTACGAGCAAAATCAGAATTCTTTCATGTGTTCATGAAATTTCATGCCTTTGTATGTACTCAATTTTCTGCCTCAATGAAGTAATTTCAGAGTGATGGAGGTTCTGAGTTTCGTAGTGCTCGTCTTCGATCATTCATGGACACTCATGGCATTCATCAGCGTATTTCGTGTCCTTACACACCTCAGCAGAATGGTCGTGCAGAACGCAAGCATCGTCATATTATTGAAACTGGTCTCTCAATGCTATTTCATGCTCATGCTCATGCTCCGGCTTCTTTGTGGTTTGATGCCTTCGCTACAACCACTTATGTCATTAATCGGCTGCCATCGCCCGTCTTGGACAACAAGTCCCCATTCGAGCTTCTATTTGGACGTGTTCCCTATTATCCAAATTTTAAACCGTTTGGATGCCGTGTCTTTCCTTATTTACATGACTATTCTCCTCACAAGCTTGCTCCTCACAGCTCGCCATGCATATTCTTGGGATACAGCTCCATCTACAAGGGTTTTTGGTGTTACGATCATGTCGCTTCCCGCACTTATATCACTCGTCATGCTCAATTTGACGAACACTGCTTTCCCTTTGCAGCTTCCTCTTCCGGTGCCGCTGCTCCTTCGGCCAAATTGGACTTCACTTCTTTCTATGAAAACTGTCATCACGAGGAAGTGTCCTCCTCCCAACTGGCCAACTTCATTTCCGATCTCAGCTGCTCCTCAGCCTACTCATCCGATGATCACACGCTCCAAAGTAGGTATTTTCAAGCCCCGATATCCCGTCGATCTTGCTACCACTCCTCTCCTCTCCGCCTTAGTCGCCTCGACCGCTGCCACAGAACCACGTGGATTTAAGACGGCGGCCAAATTTCCTCACTGGCTCTCCGCCATGCAAGAAGAGATGGATGCTCTCCATCACAATCAAACTTGGGATTTAGTGGCTCCATCTGCAGACACGAATATAGTGGGCTCCAAATGGGTGTTTCGGACAAAATATAAGCAGGATGGCTCCATTGATCGATACAAAGCATGCCTTGTTGCTCAAGGCTTCACACAAATTCCAGGATCGGATTTTCACCATACCTTTAGTCCGGTTGTTCGGGCTGCCACGGTTCGTGTTGTTCTTGCTCTTTCCATCCAGTTTCGGTGGCCTTTACATCAATTAGACATAAAGAATGCCTTCTTGAATGGTGTCCTCTCTAAACCTGTATACATGGCTCAACCTCCGGGGTTCGTTGATCCCCAATATCCTAATCATGTTTGTCGTCTAAAGAAGGCACTTTACGGACTTCGGCAAGCACCATTTGCTTGGTTCCAACGGTTCAGCAGCTTCCTTCTTTCTCTTGGCTTTCGACATAGTCGTACCGACACCTCGCTATTCTTTCTTCATCGTGGCACTTCGATTCTCATTCTTCTCCTTTATGTTGATGATATCATCTTAACAGGGAATGACACTCCTTTGCTTCAACGGTTTATCGTTCGTGCTCAAAGAGAATTTGCTTTAAAAGATCTCGGCAATCTCTCGTACTTTCTAGGCCTCGAAATCACCTCAACATCGAATGGTCTCTTCATTGGTCAAGCTAAATACGCCTACGATATTCTCTCTCGAGCTAAACTTCTTGAAGCTAAACCTATTGCCACTCCTCTGGTTGCGGGAGATTCATTGTAGCACCAAGGAACTTCGTTTGACGATCCTTCCCTATACCGTTCATTAGTTGGAGCACTTCAGTATCTCACAATCACAAGGCCTGACCTCTCTTATGCAGTTAATCATGTGAGTCAATTCTTACATTCTCCAACTATAACTCATTTCGAAGCAGTCAAACGCATACTTCGGTATGTTAAGGGCACACTTCATCTTGGGTTATCTTTCACACGTCACCCGACGCTCTCCATACTCGGATACTTGGATGCCGATTGGGCTCGATGCCTAGACACACGCCGTTCTACGTATGGTTACTCCATATTCCTTGGTGGAAATCTAGTTTCTTGGAGTGCAAAGAAATAACCTACTGTAGCTCATTCGAGTTGCGAATCCGAATATCGAGCTCTTGCCAACACCGCCTCCGAGGTCCTTTGGCTCGCCAATCTTCTCAAGGAATTGCAAATCCCTGTTGCTGCCACACCTGTGCTATTGTGTGATAATCGCAGCGCTATCTTTCTCAGCCAAAACCCCATATCTCACAAGCGAGCCAAGCACATAGACATTGATTGCCACTTCATACGTGATTATGTGTCTGCCAGGAAACTAATCACAAAATTCGTACCCTCTCATCTGCAGCTAGCTGACATATTCATGAAGAGCTTACCACGACCAGCATTTGAATTTCTTCGGTCCAAGCTGTGTGTTCATTCTCATCCCACGCACAGCTTGAGGGGGGCTATTAAGGATAAATAATATCTTCTATTTGTAGTATACTATATCTTCTATTTTGTAGTATTTATCTTTTCCTTGTATAGCTTGATTTGATCCATGATTTTAGGATCTATTGTTGTATCTTTGTATTATATATTGTGGCAATAATACACAAATATTTAAGGCGTGAATTACACTTGTTCTTTCACTCTTTCAAAAAGGGAGAGTTTAAATAACTTAAACGTACAGTGGTTTAACCACGGGCCATGTACTAATATCGGGCCCCCGTATAAAATAATCTTCATTACCATACGGGTGGATAAGCCTGGATAAATACTTTATCTTGGCTAATATGCCCTACCAAACACAGCCTTTAGTCTTTAAGCATTTATTCTCTCTCTCTCTCTCAAATTATTCTGCCATGGCCGGAGCCACCACCATCCTCACTCTCCTCCTCCTCTCAGCTGCCATTTTCCTCCCAGCAGCAAATTCCCAAGAATTCTCAAGACGTCTCTCCAAACGAGAGTTGGGGCTGAAGAGGGAGAAGCTGAGCCACCTCCACTTCTACTTCCACGACATCGTCAGCGGCCGCAACCCCACGACTGCCAAGGTGGCGCAGGCCGCCACCACCAACACCTCCGCCACGGGGTTCGGCTTCCTGGTGATGATGGACGACCCCCTCACGGTGGGCCCCAACGTGAGCTCGAAGATGGTGGGCAGAGCTCAAGGGATGTACGCCTCCGCCGACCAGAGCGAGGTGGGGCTTCTCATGGTGTTCAATTTCGCCTTCCTCGAGGGGAAGTTCAACGGCAGCACCCTCAGCGTGCTGGGGCGGAACAAGGTGTTCACCGCCGTGAGGGAGATGCCCGTTGTCGGCGGCAGCGGCGTTTTCCGGTTCGCCCGCGGCTATTCTCAGGCGAGGACCTTCTTCTTCGACCCCAAGACGGGGGATGCTGTGGTTGAGTACAATGTCTATGTTTTCCATTATTGATTCATATTCCTACCTTATCTTTCGAGTAATCTTGTTGTGATTCATTGCAGAAAAATAAAAGTGGGACAATGTCTTTTGTTTGTTTGTTTGTCCATGCTATTGTTATTTTCTTTTGGTATCGTGTTATCATTCTTGATTATGGGGTTACTTGTCGTTTTGGGTTGTGTAAAATATTGACGAGTAGGTTTGTTTGGTGTAGATGTTGTCTGGTTATGAAAAATTGAGTAGTTAATTCACGTTGCCCAAAAGAAAATAATAATAATAATAATAATAATAATAATAATAATAATAATAATAATAATAATAATGAAAAATCTGATTTTATTCTATTTTTTCCGTTTTCGTAGAGAGTCGGATCTCATGTCAATCCTGATAATTATCAGGTTAGTTTGATTTTTTCAGTTTTCGTCGGAAATAGTATTCATTTTAGTCCTATCTTCCACAAACGCTGTATTATCATTTATTGATATATATAAAGGTTCCCCTCACACCTCGGGTGAGGTAAAAAATATAAAAAAATTCTTCCTACAAATATTTATTATTTTTCTCACTATTATGTTTGTCTTGAATGTCGGCATGTAAACCTACGTCCAATTTTTGTCCCCACCCCAAAAAGTGTAAGGAAAAAAAGAATCCGGCCCATTTTAACAAACCCACCCCACCTGTAGCCCATTTGAAGCTTATGAATCCAGCCCATTTTAACAAAAGAGTCTAGGCCCACTGCCTTCATGGCAAATAAAATTGTGCCAAACATGTAAATAAAATAAATAAGTACTAAATGATAATTTCTTTGTATTTATATTTTAGGAATTGATTACCCTGTGTACATTAAAATTTTGTAAATTAAAAAAAGGACCAACTTGTCAACTATTGACCGTTTAGTAAGCATATATTCTTCAATACATAAGCCACAACATGTGTAAAATTTAGATTATTTGAGGAAACCCCATCTTTAAACCATTGTTAATTATCCGTGCTTGCGTTACAAACTCTTCACCAAAATGTGTTAAGAAAAAGAAAAAAAAAAACAAAAACCTAAGAGCAGAAAATATACTATCATACAACTTATTACCGGAAAAGAGGAGAGAGAGAGATTCTCTCTAACTTTCTCATTCATTATTTCTTTCGATTTTCTAGTTGGCGCTAGTGGGAGACGGAGAAGGCGCAAATTCGACCAATTCCTTGGACCGCAGCCACGGCTTGACCACCACCACCGCGTCGAAAGTCTTGGGCGCTCCGGCGCGGGTGGCGGCGCAGATCTTGAGGTAGTACTTGAAGCCAGAGACCACCTGCGTCTCCGCCTCCACCACCTGAGAGAACACGAGCAGCCTCTCGGCGGAGGCGCTGCCGTTGGCCTTCTGCAGGCGGTTGTACTCTCCCACGCAGTATCTGCCCAGCTCTTGTATCTCCTTGTTACCCTCGATGTTCTTCACCCGCGTCCGCCCTCCCACTTTCCTCCCGATCGCGGTGGCGCGGTGGGAGAAGACGGCGGCGAGGAGAAGGAGGGTGAGGAGCTGAAGCGGAGAAGGGATTCTTGATTTGGCCATATATTTATGTGTGTGTGTGTGTGTGTGAGTGAAGTGTGTTTTGGGATGAAGATGAGGTGAATATATAGAGAGGATTTATTGCGTAGTTCGAGAGAGGGAGAGGACACGTAAGGACGGGGGTGGCGGCAGCTGCGAGGTGCCGCGTTTTCTGCAATGCAGTGGCTAAATTCCATAAGAAATAAGAAAAGTAAATGATATAGTTGTGCAGTGAGCAGAAGATAGAATTGTGTTCAGGTTTTTTTGTAGTGTAGTGGACGGGAGAATGGGGTGTGGGGCTACTACACATGATTGTGAGGTAACATCAACATCACTATTCATTTCGTATCCGTCCAAAGAACACCGTACCGTTCTTTTTTAATTTAATTGGATTTTCCAAATAATTTTACTAGTTCTCACTTAATATTAGTGGGAGCCCTCCAATTATTTTATTAATATATATATAGTATTTAATTAAAGTTGGAGGTTTCTATTTTGGCTGCAGTGGAGCTTTCTGACTTTTTCTTGGGCTCTGAATATTTTATATTATTTTATTTATTTATTTTTTAAATTATATTTTTTGACAATTTAAATTAATACAAGACCCTTTTAAATTTGATTATATTGCACATTTAGAAAATTACAATACAATGAAAGAAAAAAAAATACATAGTAAAGAAAAAAAAATATAATCTTCCGATGGGGGAGGGGGGGCATGCCGAGCTTCATGAATGCCCGCTACCATGTCAAGCCTTCGTTTGAGATCGGGAGGCATGTCGGAGGTATCTTTGGTGTATATGTCGTACATGGTTGCAAACTCGAAGGAGTTGGCTAGTTTTGTCAGACTCTCCTTCGCACTCTCAGAGGCCGCCTCGTCAGAGTCGGACACTTTCGACTTCCCTCTTGCATTCACCTTTGCCGCTTTCGAACCCTCAGACCGGGGTCTGTATCCGCCTGCGCTAGTGGAATCCGCCATCTCCGTTGAAGGAGTTGACTCTCTACTACTTTCAGTAGAGTATGAGCCGTCGATGCTAGTTTTGCATCATTTCACAGCATCGAGGGTCCCGGTGGCGGTTAAAAATTTGGGAGTTCCGCGCACCTTACCACATATCTTGGTCATTTCCTATGTTTGGTATCCAGGATATGAAATTCCTTGGGCCCGTGAGATTATGAGTGGCCCGGGACGCAAACAACTGTTTCTCTACGAAAATAAATCCGACCTCCCCCCTCCGATTCTTTTTCCCTTCTCTACAGTGTTTGTATCAATATATTATCTTCTCCGAATTTGCCCCTTCTTGGTGAATGTTTTCTTAGCTATAATTCATTGATCTTTCTTGGGTATGATTAACTTGGTGCACATTGCGGATGTAATTCAAGAAACCTTTGGCACAATACAAGTTAAATTTCCTGCCCCTTTCTTCAGTTTTATCAATCGCAAACAAGATGAGATGATTGCAATTTCTGCAGAAGCTTCCGAATCGACAGATCGCTTTCGGCGCAATTATAGGTAAGTTTTCGAATTTTTTTTGGGTAAAATACATAGATCTACACAGGTGTTTTTCAGCTCTACTCAAGTATTTATGGCAATTCATGGTAATTTCTTAGCTAGTTGGTTGCCTACTATCCTTGCGTTTTAATAGACGATTCTAGCTATTGATTCAAGTTTTGGGTTAAGAGATATGTAGAGTAAAAATTGCATTTTTTGATACCCAAATTTGTTGAGAAATGGATGATTTTAGTAGCTATTTCGTCTTGTCTATGATAATCTTTGAATGTGAATAATCGTCCCAGAATTTCAAGGTTATATTTTCTGCTCCAGTGAATAGTTTATTTTTACCCACAAACTTAGCAATAATTCAACATTCTTTGTCGAAGCTGCGAGGATGGATCGGAAAAACTCTGACCCACAAACTTCTTGAAGTCAGTGAAACTCAAGAAATGAAGTGGAATTGGGTTCTTTTGATTATAGTTGTGAGTTTCAATGGAGAGTGGGAACTGAAATTGAAGAAGAAGAAGAGAAAAATAGATATCGGAGTTCAGCGGCGTCGAATTTGAGGTGGTGCGTGTTGTTCATATTATTCGAAGTTATGCGAGGGATTCGCTGGAAAATTTTGTAGGATCTAACCTGTTTGTGTCGATGCCATTTCCTTTCTTGGATTCTTCAAAGGTTGAACGATGTTCACGGCGCCGATTCAAGATTCGGAGAAAGCCGATGGCCGCTTCTGCATTTCCCGCGTGTATGAAAGAGTGTGAAATGTTTAGTTTAGGGCTTTTATTTCTATGATGTGTAATATTCTAATTTTTAGAAGGTTAAGTAGGTAATTTCAATGTTTTAATCCTTTTCTACACTAGTATACTAAACATGTAACCCATGATAGCATCAATGCTAATCTTATGTACCAAACACATGATATATGACGGGCCCACTGAATTTTGTATCTTGGTTTAATCATATTACCAATGATATCTTTTCCATTCCACACTTATCTCATCTCCCCTATCAAACACAAAGGAGCTTATATTACGCTTATTTATTTATTCAAAATAACCTCAGTTTTGTTAAATTCAAAGACATGCTATTACATCTCGGATTTCTAGAATCACAGAATGATTAAAAGCTATACGTGAACAACAATTAATCTGAAATATTTTGTCGATCATTAGTCTTAGGGCTCGTTTGGTAGCAATACCGAGAAAAGGGCGGATAAGAAAATGTGTGATAAGTTGAGATAAAAAAAGTATGATAAGTTGAGATAAGAAATATATTGTGTGTTTGGTACAAACATAGATAAGTTGGGATAAGAAATATAAAAAAATTGATAATTAAAATTGAAAATAAAAAATTGATAATTAAAATTAAAATAAAAAATTGATAATTAAAATTAAAAAATAAAAAATTGATAATTAAAATAAAAAATAAAAAATAGATAATTAAAATTGTAAAAAACTGATGATTAAAATAAAAATAAAAAATTGATAATTAAAATTGAAAATAAAAAAATTCATAATTAAAATAAAAAATAAAAAATTCATAATTAAAATTGAAAATAAAAAATTCATAATTAAAATTGATAATAAAAAATTGATAATTAAAATAAAAAATAAAAAATTGATAATTAAAATTAAAAATAAAAAAATTGATAATTAAAATTGAAAATAATTTTTTTAATTAAAATTAAAATAAAAAATTGATAATTAAAATTGAAATAAAAAATTGATAATTAAATTGAAATAAAAACTTATCACAACTTATCCAGGGGTAGAGGCGGTATAGTATATGCCAGTGTAACAGTGAATTTAGTCCGGGCCCAAGCTTTTTCGCGGGCCGATGGCATTATTTTCTCGGATACCAAACACTGAAAAAGCTGAGATAAAATTTCTTATCTCGACTTTTCCTGGATTATACCGGCTACCAACGGCCCTTAGATCATTAGACAGTCACTATCCTGTGAATGGGATGATACCTCTATACCAAAAACTATGTCCCAATGGTGTCTCAGAACCTAATTTTTACTAATTTTATATTATTTTTATAAAATAAATAATAGTATAATATAGAGATAATTATAGACATTTATAAGAAAAAAATGAATTTTTTTGAAATTATATACTTGATTTTTGAATTTATCAACTCTAATATACTAATAAAAGTGAAATTAAATGTAAAAAAATAATTATAAACCCTAATTAGGATGGGTGAACCCTTAAAAATAATCATAAAATTAAACAAAATTATTATAAAATAGATAAATAAAACTAATAAAAATTAGATTTTGAGACACTATTGAGACATAGTTTTGAGGATAGAGGATCCCAAGTAGGGTTGTGCAGCGGTCGGTTCGGTCGGCCGACCGATCAGAATTTCAGAAACCGACCAACCGATTATTTTTAAGAACTAGAGCCGACGCCGACCGAATCAAGACATGTAACCGGTCCGACGCCGACCGTGAAATTTCGGCCGGTTTTGAGCTCGGTTCGGTTTCACCCGACTCTGTTTAAGCTATACCCCATTGTCGAATCAGAAAATGAGAAAAGAAGATGCAATTTACAGAGATGTATAAGACGAAAATACAAGGAAGGAGGATAATCAGTAGATACGCGATAGCTCAACACCTTTTGAAGGACGTAGACAAATTTCTTACTTCTCAATTCCCAGTAGTCAAGAATCGAAAGAAAGAGTCAATGAGAAAATATGAACAAGAAAGGTAGAAGACGAAATGTTGGAGAGCAGAAATGGAGGGTTTGTTGGGGATGGTGCTACTGCTACCTCTAAATGGAGAGAGAAATAAAAGATACTCCCTCCGTCCCCTTTCAATTGTTCAGTTTGACTTATTGACTTTTTGATACGCATTTTCACCGAGTCGGAAAACGAGTTATAAAATATAATTTTGAAGTATTGTTTCTTTTACGGGATACTATGAGTGTCATAGTATCCCGTAAAAGAAACAATACTTCAAAATTATATTTTATAACTCGTTTCCCAGCTCGGTGGAAATGCGTGTCAAAAAGTCAATAAGTCAAACTGGACAATTGAAGGAGGACAGAGGGAGTATTATATTGCTTGTGAGATGTGTAGATTAGTGGGGCCACTCATGAATAATGTGACAGATGATGCGTGTGAAAGTGGATTCAAACATGCAACAAAAGTAGGATATATATATATATTATATACAGAATATGTATGCGTGTATGTATACATTGTTCGGTCGGTTCGGTTTGACCGAATGCATTTTTTAAAAAACCGATGGCCGACTGAAAATAATTCGGTTTTTGAAATGTCCAACCGAACTGCAAACCGAAGCTCAATAAAACCGGCTGAAACCGACCAAAATCATTCGGTTCGGCTCGGTTTTTTCGGTGCGGTCAGTTTTTGCTCACCCCTAATCCCAAGCCCTGTCAATATCTTGATCTTGGTTTTGTCAATAATAGTTTATTATAGGTCTGAACCCTTAAATACAAATTAAACTGTAAAAAAAAAACAAAAAAAATAAAAATGAATAATTGCTTTTAATTCTCATGCAGCTAGTACTCTATATCAATTCTATGAGATGAGTTGAATCAATTTGTCCAACGACTTGTGTAAACTCGGAGTATTTTCATTAAAAACGAAAGAATTGGATTTCCAAGGAATATATTCAATGAAGTTGTAATGCAAGATTAACTTATGCTTCATGTAAGGGATGGAGATGATTGCATAAAACCCCACGGCTGCTACGAGGGGGGTAACTATAAGGTTAGCAAAGCAGAGCAGCATACCATGGAACAATTAGTAATTAAAGAGGCAAAGACGCACAAATCTGCTAGTGATATTAATTGGTAGCTCTTTTCAGATAAGTGTAGCTAGTTTTGCGTATCTGAAGAATGTGCAGGAATCGAGATGATAATACTTAATAGCTTTAGAGGGAGACGAATTTGAAAGGACAAAACAAACTACATAAAAGGAATGGTTAGCACCAAGTGCTGCAGTTTCTTCAACAGTTGAAACAAGAAATATACAACTTTAAAGAACGCAATTGTATAAACATCACTTCTCCTTCTCCTAATCGTTGTAATGAGATAAGAGTATAACCAAGCTACTGTTCGAATTCACTTCAGAATCCACCTTGTAGTAGACTTGTTACAGGGAAAGAAACGAAGAGAAGCATAGTTGTGAAGTCATTAACCAATCCGGAGAACGGGAATGTGGGCAATGTTGTGCCAGTAGACTCCGCTTCCTCTCTCGCACCGCCTCTCCAGTTCTGGGCATTTCATGACAGTAAGAAATTCGAGATTATATAGAATGGCAGGGGGAAGTGATACAAGCTTTGGGCAATCTACTAGTGCCAGGAACGTAAGCTGGTGTAGCCAGTCTGGGAGCGACTCCAGCTCATGAAGACTGTTTAGGGCTAGATCTCTGAGCAAGGAGAGGTGTTGTAAGGCTTCAGGTAAGCACGCCATCTTCGGAAGATCACTTAATTGCATCAATTCAAGATTGTGGAGATGTTTGATCTCTTCTGGTAGTTCTTCTAATTCAGGGCAGGAATGTATTCCGAGACGCTTGAGAGCACTAAGGTGTCGCAACAACCCTTCTGGAACGCATCTCATTCTCTCACATTTTAATATGGAAAAATGTTCAAGCTTTTTAAATATTTTCAGACCTTCTACTGGCACTGAGATCCCATTTGCCCTGTCAATCATCAAGTCGCGGAGATTCGCAAACCTTACCAGCGTCACCATTGGAAAAAATGCCAGATTCTCCTCAACCTTCACTCTAAGTAAAGTAAGAGAATCTACTTGAGAGAATAAATCCAGAGTTGAGCTACTGCAACGTAGACGCTCCAACGTTTTGAAGGATGAGAGTGGTCGCAGCACTAACGAAGAGCAGCCGATAATACATAGTTGTTTAAGATTTGGGAATGCTTCTTTACTCTCTTGTTTCTTCCAGAGCCCTCTTAGATTTGGGAGACCAGTTAAGTTGAGCACTTGCAGAGCCACGAACTGTATCATTACTTGGTTTACATTTCCAACTTCTTCATCTTCAATTATGTACTCCACTCCCACGTTACTTAACAACAAACTTTTAAGATGAGGTAGCTCTCCCAGTTTTGGAAGACGCTTGCAATTTTCGCAATCCACTATTTCAATCTTAACTATTTTCCCAAGAATTGAGTTTGTCATCCAGAGTGGAAAACATCTACCACTATAGCCTTCTACACTAACTTCTTCAAGATTTGGTGGAGGTTCGAATGCTTCCAGAACTTTTTCATCGACATCTTCGTCTAACTTGGATGAACTGTTCCTTTCCCAAGACAAGATCAAGTTCCGGAGATTCTTTTTCTCAACAAGATTTGCTCTCTTTGCATCCATATGGTCTCTTACTCTCTCCAAATGTCGGATCTCAAGACTTCCGCTAAGATTCAAGCATTCAAGTTCCTCAAGTTGGTTACTTTTATTGATACCCACTACAAACGTATCCAATGTTTTGAGGAGAGTTAATTCTCTCATTTTAGAGGGCATCTCAGATAATGACTTGCAATAAGTCAAGAATAGATGTTGCAGATTACATAAGTATCTCATGTTCTTAGGTAAAGCCACAAGGCTTGTGCAGAAATTTAGGTTGAGGATTTCCAAATTCCAGAGACTACATAATGAGTTAGGTAGAGTGCGAATTTCAGAATGAGACAAATTTAAGTACCTCAGATGTTTGAGATTGCCTATGGTAGCAGGCAAATGCTTTATTCCAGTACAATATGCATCTAATACTCTTAAACGTGTGAGCTTCATGCTTGAAGAAATGTTCATGTCCTGTAGAAATATTTTAGGAAAGAAGACATTTCTCTGTAGCAAATTTACCTGGCGGATAGTAGACCCACTAGGGATATTTCTTTCACTTTTTATTCCGGGGACTTTGTGCTCCATGATTGATTGCGCCAGATCATGAACAAGATCATGCATATTGATCGTGTTCTCATAAAGATCTAGTTGGAAGAGAGATCTGAGTAGCAACTCATTACATATTTCATTTCCAACATCTTCCACTTGTAATGTTCCCCTTGATGAAATGAACCCATGAGCCATCCACAGAAGGATCAACTCTTCTTTGTCAACTCCAAAATCTTTAGGAAAGGTTGCAAAATAAGCAAAGCATTGCCTGAGCTCCAACGGAAGATGATGATAACTCAGTCTTAAAACAGGCAATATCAAACTGTCTTCTGCTGATAGTTTCCATATTTCACTTTCTCTCACGTAGATCCAGTCCTCTTCTTTCCTTTTAAATCGTAGA
>LSBG02000288.1:0-49997 GCA_001642375.2 Mentha longifolia
TTCAATATCTCTCTTTTGAGATTTTAAATGAGCCACTGCAAGAAACTAGTGTTTTAGCCACACATAATCAGCTACACATAATTATGTATGGTTAGTTTAGTGACACATAATCAAAAAATATGTAGGTAAAGTTTTAGCTATACATAATTATGTGTGGTTAGTTTAGAGACACATAATTTGAAAAATGTGTAGGTAAATTTTAGCTACACATAATTAGCTACATATAATTATGTGTGGTTAGTTTAGCGACATATAATATCTTTAATTGTTAACATTTATTGCATTTATGATTAACACGCATGTTTGAGTCTCGATTTATATGCTTAAATGTTAGAAATGCTAGGGTTTCCTAACTTGTAGCATAATTTTTACTTTTCTCATTTTCTTTCGGTTTTCGATCTATTTTGGTAAGAATTGGAAAGAGCATTCATGTAGCTAAGGATCAAGGGTCGGAAACAAGTAAGAATCGAGCTTAATTAGAGTGAAACTTGTGCTTAAAAATGTGGAATTTCAAAGTTATAAAGTTAGGGTTTCACTAGTTTGATTTCATTTATATTTTCCTCATTTTCTCGAGTCTTTTTATGCATTTTGCAGGAATAATAAAGAACTCATTTGGCCAATTTCATCATTCCATGTCTAAGAGGAGTTCGTAGCAAAAAGCAGTTCGAGAATCGGAGTTCGGACGAGAGAGAACGAGCGAAAATGAAAACATTGCGCAAGAGAAGACGGATGGGCGGCAAACCGGCGACCCAAACTGTCACGACCGCACTTTGCTAATCGATAGCTCAGTTTGGTATAAATCGTGACTATGGGTAATATGAAGTAAATTCGGGAATAAAGAAAGGGTTAACACGAATCGACTCATTAACTTGGGACAAGATTTCATATAATAGAGATAACATTTGATAGGGAGTAATCTGTCAGCTCCCTAACACGCTTCTGAAACACAGGGACAACAGATACGCAGACGCCGGATTCACACCAGATCACCAAGGATCTGATGTAGGATCTGATGAGTAGGAGAATTAAGTATAGCGGATCCAGATCGTTCCTTATCCTGGATCCGGATAGGAAAGGCGCTGAGCACTTCCGTATGGGATCTGAGTATATGAGATGCAGATCACCTCCCGTTGTTATCATTCTCTTAAACCCAAATCCCTATATGCGGTGTAGGAAAACGTGACCCTGGGGACCACTTCGGGGACCACTAATCATAACTAAAATATTCTCTTTAACTACTTTGTCTCCCTCAAAAAGACTAACTTAACCTCATAGTATAGATGTAATTACCCTTTTACCCTCACTCTCTGCGCTACTATAAATATGCAACCTTCTTCACCAAGGAAAGGTACGCCTTCTTCATTAGCACTTTACCTCCGCTGCAAGCTTTGCTGAAGCGGATTTTTACAAAAACTCATACTGACTTAAGCGTCGGAGTGTCTTCCCGGAGGACCCCTCCCCATTCCTCCGGTGCTGTTTTGCAGGCTCATAGCTGGAAGGCGGTGACCGGAAAGGCGTTATTCAGGTAGCAAGGTTAACGAAAAGGAAAGAATTAATACCATAAAGCGAAACGGTGGAAAATCATTCGGAATGATTTTCTTAGCGTCTTTCATTTATTTGTATTACTGATTATTGTAAAAATTTGTTGATGGAAAATAACCCAATCTATCAACTGGCGCCGTCTGTGGGAAACTCTCTGGTTAAGGCGTAGATTTCCCCTTAAAATAATAATGTGCTCTGAGTTTTGATTCAACTTCTCTGTGAAAGAACGGAAAATAAAAATTCAGATGTTCATACAATTTGTGTAATAGTAATTCCTAATTTAATCCACTTGTGGATTCTGATGAAGAATTTGCCTAAAATATGGATAAAAAGGGGCTCAATTGTTCTTGCATCTCATGTAGGATCTGTGGTGAGAAGCAAGAAAAGAGGATTTACGCAAAGTCCTAACTTCGGCAAAAGAGGAATTCGATCATAGTAAAGATCATTCTCTTAAAATTCTTTCGTTTCACCCATTGAATATTCGCCGTGCTTCTTCAAGGCATCAGTCTGGGCATATTCAATGGATATTCATATATATATATATAAAAACAGAAAAAAGGAAAGTTACATATATGATGCATATTGATTTCTCTCTTTCTTATTAAAAAAACAACAGAGTATTAAAAAGTTATAATTGAAGGCCCTCCGTATCTCAGAAGAATCTCGAGAGAAGGAGAAGAACCTGCAAACCTTATACTTGGTGAGTAGAAATACATCACCTACACATATACTAAGCGATTTGAGAGATTTCTTGATATATAAAAAAAAAAAAAGAGCAAGATAAGCTGATGGTAAGCCCTGGCAAAAGATCCAGGCACAGAAATGCTGTCTTTACGCTTACACAAGAAATCCTCAAAATCGTTTAAGGGAAATGGTCGGGAAAGTCCCATCAAGGGCGCCCGAAGCTCCCTATCCTCTTAGAAAAGGAGAAGCCCTAATCTCATATTAGGCACTAATCAAACAAATGATGCGTATGTCTTTGCAGATTTTCCTTGAAAATGGATCAACATTCCAGCATAGCCCAAATGATGGGGTCATCTGCTGAGGGACAGGCGAACACGCCTCATCCTACCCCTGGTTCTGACGCCAATCCTAGAATCATGTCTATAACCCAGGGAATGAATGTAGGAGAATCTGGTTTCTCTCCATTAATGCTGCAACAGATGAAAGCAATGATAGACGGAGCCCTGGAAGGAGCTCTGGAAAAAAGACTAGCTACCATTGGGACTAGTACTCTTGCAGATCCTAACAACCCATCTTCACTTCCCGAAAACAAGGGAAATCAGGAAAAGGCCAAAGGCAAACACACGTCCAGATTGTCAAATCCTAAAGTCCTTAAGGATGTTATTACCAAGTTGCCCCAGATCCAAGAAGATGGGCAGTTTACAGATTATGGGTCCTTTGACGATGAAGTGCAAGAAACAAGCACTGATCAGGAAAAAACTCTAACAGATGTACTCCAGAAGCGAATCCAAGATCAACAAGATCAAATGAGGGTCATGGCCAAGGAGCTGGAAGAGCTCCGTAAGGCACACCAAGCATCTGAAAAGAGGAACGCGGATGAATCTGTTCATCCAATAGAAGATACAACGGGCACATCTGTAGCCCGCACTGGGAAGGAAAGCAGATCTGGATGCGGTCCTGATTATGTTAATGAGAACAGCCCTTTCTCGGCAGATATTCAAACTGACCCTATCCCCAAAAACTTTAAATCAGTCTCTTGTGAGTATAAGGGGCAAGGGGATCCCGAAGAACATCTCATGAAATTTGAGAGTTTGTGCCTATTGCACCAATACTCCGAAGGAGTCAAATGTAGGGTATTCTTAACCACTCTTTCTGGCCCTGCCCAGCAGTTGTTTCAGCAGTTGCCCAGGGATTCAATCCACTCATTCAAAGACTTGAGAGAGATCTTTCTACACCAATTTGTGAGTTCGAAAAGATCCACCAAGAATTCGTTGTATTTAACAACCATCAAGCAGGGGGCCACTGAGAGCTTGAGAGAGTATATGACCTGATTTAATGAGGCAATACTGGAAATCCCGGGTGTAGGAGCCACGCTAAAGATACATTCTTTCGTGGAAGGATTAAGGCCAGGACATTTCTTCGCCTCACTAATGAAGAAACCTGCCGAAACCTTTGATGAGCTCTTATCTCGAGTACAGAAGTATATAAACATGGAAGAAGCCATGAGTGCTAAACGGGCAGATGTAACCTTCAAAAAAGACAAGAAGCCTGATGATAGAAAAAGAGGAGCTCCTGAAGGAAGGAAGCCCGAGAAAAATGAAAGATTTCAGCGATCTCTCACTCCACTTACCAGATCCCCAGCTGATCTGTTAGAAGTTGTGATTAAAAAACAGGGGGTACAGATCCCCCCGGGTAGGGACCAGCCTCCAAGGCGACCTCCCTCTGATAAGTTTTGTAAATTCCACAATGATTACGGGCATACCACTAATGAATGCCGTAATCTGAAAATAGCCATTGAAAAACTCATACAAGAAGGACAACTGTTAGAGTATGTTAAAAAAGAATCTGGCCAACCCAAAAGGCGTAAAGATGAAAGGGATGGCAAATTCCCGCAAAAAGAAGCATCAACAGAAACTGCAGCCAATAAAGGCGTAATTTCCATGATCTATGGGGGACCCACAGGAGGTGACTCCAACAGAAGCCGCAAAGCGCATCACAGAGAAATCCAGATGCTGGAAAGGCATGACATGATGAAGATCGAAGGGGGAGTACCTCATCCTGAAATATCTTTTGGGATTGAAGATGACAGATCCTTAATTCATCCTCACGAAGATGCCCTGGTTATCACGGCAGGGATCGAACGATATGAAGTGAAAAGAGTATTCGTAGATACAGGAGCGGGGGTGAATGTAATCTTTGAAGATTGTTTTCTGCAAATGGATGTGCACAAACCACTAGATGGGGTGGCCACAGCATCACATGGTTTTGCTGGAGGCTTGGTCATGTCGTTGGGTTCAATAGAGTTGATGTTGACTCTGGGAGATGGGGATTTGCAGATCTCTAAACCAGCTACCTTCTTGGTAGTAAGGCAAAAATCAGCCTACAACGTAATATTGGGAAGAACAGCTCTTAGTAATTTTCAAGCGGTAGTGTCAACCTACCACTTGATGATGAAATTTCCGGTGGGCAACCGAGTCGGGTCTGTCGTAGGGGACCAGGTCCTATCGCGAAGATGCTATGTACAGTCTGTGAAGGCTGGTGAAGCTAAGAAGCGGTCTGGGGACGAATTGAGAGATCCCCAGTGGGTAGCAGGACCTGAGGATAAACGAATGAGGTCTGAAGAACCTGTAGTAGAAAGCAATTCCCAAATCCAACCGGATGAAGAGCTGTTGTTGGTGGAGTTAAAGCCTAATGAAACAGGGTTTACTACGCGCATCGGGACGCAGATGCCAGATGCGATATCCAAAGCATTAATAGCGTGTTTACGGAAGAATGTGGATGTGTTTGCATTCTCATCATCTGATCTAGTAGGGATAGACCTAGAGGTCGCTCTGCACAGCCTGAATGTGGATCCCCAAGCCAAGCCGGTGAAGCAGAAGCTTCGACAATTCGGAACAGAAAAGGACCAGGTCATTAAAGAAGAGGTGCAAAAGCTGTTGAAGGCCAAACACATACGGGAAGTACAATTCCCAGAATGGCTATCTAACGCCGTTATGGTGCCCAAAGGCAACACTGGCACGTGGAGAATGTGCATAGACTTCAGGGATCTGAACAAGGCGTGTCCCAAAGATCACTATCCCTTACCCAGAATTGATCAAATGGTGGACTCTACATCTGGATGCGAGTTATTGTCAATGATGGACGCATATCAAGGGTACCACCAGGTAAAAATGGACCCAGATGATGTCAATAAAGCAGCTTTTGGGGTCTGTGTGGGAACTTTCGGTTTCCAAAGTATGCCTTTTGGTTTAAAGAACGCTGGGGCTACCTATCAGCGTATGATGGATAAGATATTCAGAAAACAAATTGGAAAAAATATGGAAATTTATGTCGATGACATACTGGTGAAAAGTATAAAAGCTGTAGATCATATCAATGATCTGGAAGAAGCCTTTGCTGTGGCTCGATTCTATCATCTGAAACTAAACCCGGCCAAATGTGCCTTTGGGGTACAATCGGGGAAATTCTTGGGATATGTGGTAACGCCCAGAGGGATTGAGGTAAATCAAGCCAAAGTGCAGGCTGTGCTGGAGATGGCCCCTCCCAGGAACATTCGGGAAATACAAAAACTTAACGGCAGAATCACAGCACTAAGTCGTTTCATTTCCAGATCTGCGGATAAGAGTCTGCCTTTCTTTAAAATATTAAGGAAAGGTAGCCAGTTTAAATGGACTCAGCAATGTCAACACGCTTTTGAGGAGCTCAAAAAACATTTGATCTCTCTCCCTTTGCTTACTAAACCGGCACCTAAAGAGGTTTTATACCTCTACTTTGCAGTAGGAGAAGAATCTCTGAGCTCAGTGCTTATCAAGGAAGATGGATCTGTCCAGGTCCCAATCTACTATGTCAGCAAAATGATTCAAGGACCGGAAACAAGGTATACTGACATAGAAAAGGCCGCACTGGCGATAATGGTCACCGCTCGAAGCTTACGACCTTATTTTTTATCCCATAAAGTCATGGTAAGGACCAATATCCCGCTTAAGCAGGTGTTGGGGAAGCCAGATCTATCTGGACGAATGGTGAAATGGGCCATAGAGCTCAGTGAGTATGATGTAGAGTTCGAGCCCAGGACAGCTATAAAGGCACAGGCCTTAGTTGATTTTATGCAAGAAACCACGCGAGGTGATGAAAAAGAAGAAAAGACATGGAGAGCCTACGTGGATGGCTCGGTTACCAAAGAAGGATCTGGAGCTGGGATACACATCCTCGATCCTGACAACAAGGAATACAGGTTCGCCATCAAATTCAAGTTCGTGACATCAAATAATGAGGCTGAATATGAAGCCCTCATTAGATCCCTACACATCCTGTTAAGCATGGATGCCAAGAGGGTGGAAATTTATTCTGATTCCCAACTAGTAACACACCAATTATTAAGAATATGTGAGAGGAAAGAGGAAAGGATGATAACCTATGCCTCTGTGGCTGAAACTTTATTGGCCAAATTCTCAAAAGCAGAGATCATCCAAATCCCCAGGGAGAAGAATGAAGAAGCGGATAAGCTCGCTAGGATTGCAAGTGCCATTGAAGGTGTATGGGATGGGGATTTGACTGTATTGCAAGCAGATACCAGATCTGGCTTAACTGAGGTTAATGCCATACATGAAATCAGAGACTGGAGAACACCCATCATCCAGGTCTTGAAAGATGAGGAACAAGGTGGAACCAACGTCGATAGACGTAAAAAAATGATTATGTCAAAATTCTTCCTATTTGAAGGTTTCTTATACCGAAGATCTTTCACACACCCTTATCTCAGATGCGTATCTGAGCCAGAAGGGGAATACTTATTGAGGGAGATACATGAAGGAGCTGCTGGTGCTCATACGGGATGCAAGGATCTAACCAGAAAGGTCTTGAGAGCCGGGTTCTTTTGGCCCAGTATTGAAAAAGATGCCAAGGAATTGGTTAAAAAATGTGAGTCTTGTCAACAGAATGGCAGATTAATTCATAAGCCCGCAGAGGAAATGGGAGTCATGTCTTCCCCTTACCCCTTTGATAAGTGGGGAATTGATATTGTGGGGAAATTCCCCATAGCCCCTGGTGGAAGGGTTTTCCTGATAGTCGCTATTGACTATTTCTCTAAATGGGTAGAGGCTGAAGCTGTAGTCAAAATCACAGAACAGGCCATGAAAAAATTCATCTGGAAAAACATATGCTGCCGTTTTGGTGTTCCCAGGATTCTCATCTCTGACAATGGAACCCAATTCACAGGTGCATCTGTGCAAACATGGTGTCAAGAAATGGGAATTCAGCAGCGGTTCGTGGCAGTAGCTCATCCGCAAGCTAATGGACAAGTTGAAGTCACAAACAGAACTATTGTATCTGGAATTAAGGCCAGATTGGGAAAAGCAAAAGGGAACTGGGCGGACGAGCTGGACTCAGTGCTATGGGCCTATCGAACCAGCCCCAGAACAGCCACAGGAGAATCTCCCTTCAATTTGGTATATGGATCAACAGCTGTGGTACCAGCAGAAGCAGAAGCAAAATCACACCGAATTTTAAAGTATGATGAAAATCAGAAACTGGGGTTGCTCAGGGAAAATCTGGACCTGATCGAGGAACATCGGGCGGAAGCTCAAAACAGAGCTGAAAGGTACAAGCATCAGATGCGGAATGCTTATAACAAAAAAGTCCAAGTGCGGCGATTCGATAAGGGGGACCTGGTGCTGAAAAGAGCAGATGCTCTCAAGCCCACAGGAAAACTGGACCCTAATTGGGAAGGACCTTATATCGTTACTAAAGCACTCAAAGGAGGAGCATATGAGCTCAGAGATGCAGAAGGAAGGGATCTGCCCAGACCATGGAACGTCAATAATTTGAAGAAGTATTATGTTTAAGGTGTTCTAGTAATATGATAAATTTAAAGAAAGGGAAGGTATGTCAAAACCAACCCATTATCTGTTATGATGAAAATTCATGAAATGAGAATATTTTCTTTGTTTTTTGTGTTTAAGAAATGATTTATAATTCATTCGATTTCTTATAATTCACTTGGGGGGGGAGTAGGGGTATACCCCCTACTACTATCCATCTACTCTTAGAGCAAGTATTTATTTACGAAAATTGATTCGCAAAATTTGCAAAATATGATATAATGATATTCGCAAACGAAAATAAAAGCAAGAAAAGATTAAATAACATCTAAAAATGAAAAAGAGAAGTACTGGTGGAGCCAATCCCACTACATGGCACATATGGGTTCTTAAAAAGATCCTATTTTTGTAACTTATTCCCGCCGCCGGAAGTTTGTTCGGGCAGGTCCTGATCTCCGCCAGGTGCCAAAATACCTGGTGAGTGGACGACTTGAGGAGGGACCTCGATGGAAGAACTGGCCGCCCCTGTTGTGCCCTCGAAAGTGCCCGCCATAATCTCCTCGAGAAGGTTGATTCCTTCCTCTACTCCTGAAAAATCTCCCTGAACAGGAGCCACGTCCACCGGGTCTGAAGAGAGGTGATCTGCGGGATCTGACAGGTGGGGAGGAGGCGGAGGCATCTGCGATGGAGAGGGGGATGAATTCTGCTGGCCAAGCACTGAGTCCCTCATCTGGTCGGATGTCGAAGTCGTCACCTGGTTTGTCATTTGGCTCGAAGTCTGGGTCAGTTCTGGAGCCATCATGGGGCTGGATGCTTGGCTCGTCACCTGATCCGTCAGAGGAGCTGAGACTGGAGAGTGGGGCTGAAAAGCTGGATCCTGTCTCCCAGAGGACTCGCCGAGCTCTAAGGTTCCTCTGCTGTTCAAGAGCCCACTCAATGTGGTCCCGCGCGGGGATTGAAGAAAAGACGCTTCCTCCGACGCCTGAATAGCCTTGATCTCTTGCAAGGAATCTCCCGTCTGCAAAAGGCGGAAGTATAAGTTAAAATCCCTTAAGTCATCAATGAGAGTGAAACAGGGAAGAGGAGGTGCCTTACCCATCGCCTGTAATAAAAAGGAGTCCATGAGAAGGACAAAGTAAATAAAGGCTTGCCGCCCGCGAATAATGAAATAAAATCTTATTATAGGGTCCGTATAAATACTTACCATTTTGAAGGCCTCCTCTAGCAACCCGAACATCCCAGCTTGAGGAGGAAGGAGATAGTAAGGAATTTCTTCCCAAGCAGGCAAGATACTCTCATGCTCCCCAGGGCTGTAGAGAATATCAGCTGCCGACCTTAAGCTCCGCATATACCAAGGATTGCGGGCATTAAAGTGAGGATCTAGTTCCAAAGAAGGGGTCTCCTTCTCCAGGAGATCCAGGATCTTATCAATATTCAGATCCCGCATCTTATCTCTCAGCCCGAGCTGGGTAAGAACCTCTTCAGTAATAGCCCCAATCCAAAAGGCTAAAGGAACACTCATCCTTTCCCAGAAGTCTGTAGAATGAAGGAAATCTTCGGGGAGATCACGCACCAAGGCGCGAAGGAAGGCCTGGCCGTAAGGCGTCATCAGTAGATAAGATCTGCAGCGATGGGCCCCTACTGCAGACCCAGTAACGAGCCCTTCACGCAGACCCGTTTCGACTCCTTTCTTGACGGCGTTATCACACGCCCGCTCCATGGCATCTTTGTGGCTCTCAGACGCCTGAATCAGATCTGCTTTAGCCTTGTCACAGGCTCTCTGAAGATCTTCGGCATGCGCCTTCTGATCAGCCAGATCCTTTTCCATCTGTTGAAAATAGCGCTCTCGTTCTTGGGCTAATTTCTCCCGATCCACCTCCCGCTGCTTCAGATCCGCTAGCTCTTTTTCCAGACGCTCTGCTCGATCATTCAGAGCTTTAATTTCGGCGGCGTGCTCTTCGCTACGAGCCATTCGCAGCCGCGTCACTTCCTCCTGCAGATGCTCGTTGGAGGAATGCATGCCGGACATGTCCCCTTTCATGGGATCATATGCTAACGCTCTAAGTGAAAGCATAGATCTGAAAGCTACGGCCTAAAATAATAAAGTAACAAGTCAACAAATAGTTAACAAAGATGACGAAGTGATGTCTTTCCGTACTAAAATTCCTTTCTAGTACCTTAATCTCGTGAACAGACGCTTGACGGATAAGCTCCACGGAGGATAACCTGTTCAGATGCCTCCAATCTTCGGCACGCGGGATGCTGTCCAAAATATTAGAGGCTGTACCTCCATCAATACCCCTAACCGTGCCAGGAAAACTCACATTAACCCCAGGCGCGGTATAGGAGGCAGTAGGGACATCCAAGCCTTTCATGCGCAACGCATGGAGCATAGCCAGGGTGGCTTCAGAAGCAGGACTTTCCACCATGGCTGGCTCGGGAGGATTAACCACCATATAGGGGTTGGCGGTGGCATATCTAGCCAAGGTGCTGGAATACCTTGGATGACCTACAACAGATGGTGTTGCGGATATAGGAGTAGGTGACAAAACGTTAGAAATGGGCAAACCCACCCTCCGGTCAGCACTGCTGGAAGAAATCTTTTTTCTCTTCGGAGCTGTGGAAGATGCAGACTCCGAGGGTCTCTTCTGGGGGACGGAAGGTCTATTCAGCCCTATGGGAGCTGGTGCTTCAGAAGTGGCGAATAAATCTGCCAAAAACCCCTCGGAAGACTGAAAGTCAGCTCCTTCGCCGGAAGGAAAAGCCACTTCCTCGGACCAGGTGGAAAGGCTGCGGTCCACCTCAGCAGCCAAGGGGTGAGGAGGGCGCGTAGAAAAAGACATAACAGCCCGAGGGGTGGGCTCTTCTCTTATGACCACCCCAGGTAAAGTAGTTTTTCCCCCGACTCGGGGAGCAGATCCCTTAGGACGGGCAGCACTCTCAGATCCTTGTGTAGGATCTGAAGGCGCTGTGGAAGGAGGGATCTGGGAAGCAGAAGAATATCCCGTTGTGGAGACAGAGGCTGGAACGGGAATTGAAGAGGGAGTTGTTGATGTTGTGGAGGCTGGAGAAGCCTGTTCAGAGGCCGCAGCCATAGCTGCCATCCGCTCCTCCATTTGTTTTCTTGCCTTTTCACGGAGAACGGATCTGGCTGACATATCTGAGAAAGCAAAGATAACTGTAAATCAGAAACATGATTGAATTCAAGATACATGTGTAAAAACACTCGAATCCAAAATATAAAGTATTTACCCATAGAGGGATCCCAAGGAGTCCCAGGCCTCAAACCAAAAAAAGACAACACTTCTTCACTGAGAAGAAGTGGCTTCAACATCCCATGACCTGTCGGATACTCCCTAAGCAGGTCATGAAGAATATCTTTTTCCCATGCAAACAGGGTGACTTTCTCGAAAGAAGGCTTATCTCTCTTAGGCTCAGCATACAGAGGAATATCGGGAATATTCCAGGAATTAGGAGAAGGAGCACCTACTGCCAGATACTGAGGGTGCCACTTCCTATCTATAGACTCGTATTGGCCATAGAATTTATGGAACCAACCTAGGGGAGAAAAATACAAATGATACCCGCGATGTTTTAGCTCATGGGTCCTAAAAAACAAGGACACTGGATCTTCCACGCCATGTAAAGTGGCTGCTATATAAAAGAAAATTGCTCTACGAAATGAAGCAGGGTTCAGTTGGTTCAAGGGGATACCATATTTTGTCGCTAAACTAGCCAGAAAAGGAGGAATAGGGAATCGCAGGCCTGCCTCCAATTGACGAAGCCAAAAAATCTTATGATTTGCTTGAGGAAGTAAAGGGCGCTCGCTAGATTCCGGAATATCTATAGTAAAGCCCCTAGTATTTCCTAATCTACTCAAAATTAAGCCCAATTCTAAAGAAGATACGGTGGAAGATTCATATTCACCGAGAGGGACAGGCGGCTGCGCGGCAGCTCTGCCCCTTTTTTCCTCTTCACCGTCAATTACCTTTTTCTTACCCTTACCCTGGGCACCTTGTCTAGAGGAAGAAACCATCTTTTCCTTATCGCTTGAATGTAATAAAAACTAAGAAATAAACTAAAGCGAGTAAAGAAGGAATGAAAAGCAAGGAAAAAAGGAGGTACCTGTTTGCAGGGAAGAGGGCTGCGGTGAAAAGAAAAGCAAGAGGTAGTTCCTAGAAAAACCACAAGAAAAAGCTCTTCAGGAAAAATGACGAAAAATTTCTAAGTATGGATTTTTTCTCTCTCTAAAGTATCTTATAAAGCTCTTTACAACCACTACTACCTGTAATTAAGAAGCACGTCTCGTCGGTTATGGAGACGTGGGTGCATAAGTTATGATGGTAGGGAGTGACGGCAGTTTCGGGTCCCGATAAAGAAGAGGAGGCGATAACCCTAGAAAGTCGCGAAGCGTCAGAAATACGCTTTAGTAATATAACGGACCTCCCAAGGAGGGATCTGCAAACAGTAGGACCTGGGAATACGGGTCCTCAGAACTGCCGGATTCTCATTAAAGGGTCTGCATGGATATAGGACCTGGCGACACGGGCCTAGAGAATCACAGAACCTTCATAAGAAGGTCTGTGTCTAACAATACATGGGAATCTAGATCTTGTAAATCGCAAACCCACATGGGGAGATATCTCCCCGCACCTCCAAAGTTTATAACAGATAATTTGCAATTTACAGACCAGCAAAAAGGGATCTGTATATCCCAAGATCTGAAAACGCAGAGCTTAGACATAGCTAGTTCTCTATAGAGTAGATCTGCACAAAGCAGAACCGGTGGTACTAGGACCGAGGATCTGACGTAGTGCTAAAGCTATGCAAAAGTGTTCTTTTATCCTACCGGGATGAGTATCACACTTACTATAATGGTGCAGATCTAAATTCAGAGCAAATTTTAAATTTTTCCCATCTTTCCAAGTTTTAAATTTAATCAATTAGCCCGTACATTTTCCGAAGAAACTTTCAAGTTTTACCCGGAACTTTGTTCCATTTTTATATATATATAACCCGAATATTCATTCGGTAAAATAGTCCGCATTAAGTAGGTATCTGGAATGGTGTCTACATATTATCCTCTTAAAAAAACCGAATATATAAAGTTTTTTATGTCATCAAAGCCCAAAAGTTGTGAAGCTTATTCAGAACCATATAGCTCGGGCATCTGGGTATGGTATCTGTTGTCAAGGCTCATTTTTGGTCCTCATTACCTCATTCCTTCTTCTTATCATATTTACCATTCATCAAGTGTGTGCTTGTGTGGTTACAAGTCTCTTAACACATCTCTGCAAAGGTAAGAAAATGACAAGTGCCATCATTATACCCAAGGAATGAAATTGGGGTAAATATATAAGAAATTCCGGGTAAAAGTATATATGCTTCTGGAAATATAGATAATATAAAGTGTATCAGATGTCGCTCTGACATATATATATGTATATACACATATATGTAAAAATAAAAATAAAAAAAATAATAATAATAAAAAAAATAAAAAATATATATATATATAAAGAGAGAAGAAAGAAAGAAGAAAAAGGAGAAAGAGATAATGAGCCTCAGAGAATTTTAATCGTTCATTCAGAAAGAATGAATGTCGACAAGAAGGAGTCATCATAGGCCCAAGAGAACGGACACAACCTCTGTTAAAGCATGGCATTTCTATCATCACAGTACCTCTTGCATAAAGAGAACCGCTCAAAAGGATGACATTACTCTACTGATTATCAGAGAGGAACATCCATGGCTGTAAGATATAATCTCCTTTCTCATCGAAGAAGATGAACGGACGATGAGGGGAATCTTCTATATTTATAGCAAAGGAAGTAGCGGGAAAAATAGACGGTTTAGATGAAGCTTAACAATAAAATCAAAGGTCTAAAAATCAAGGGCGGTTCGGCTTCCCAAGGTAAGGCCATCATTACTCCTCGAGAGTGAGGAGGCATATGTCAGTTGACAAGAAAGCTCCCCTCTCTTAACGTATTAAAGAAGCTAACCAAGACTTGGAACGCGTAGAAGTCATTCCAAGGACCTGGGGGGGGAGTAGCTGATAGGGAGTAATCTGTCAGCTCCCTAACACGCTTCTGAAACACAGGGACAACAGATACGCAGACGCCGGATTCACACCAGATCACCAAGGATCTGATGTAGGATCTGATGAGTAGGAGAATTAAGTATAGCGGATCCAGATCGTTACTTATCCTGGATCCGGATAGGAAAGGCGCTGAGCACTTCCGTATGGGATCTGAGTATATGAGATGCAGATCACCTCCCGTTGTTATCATTCTCTTAAACCCAGATCCCTATATGCGGTGTAGAAAAACGTGACCCTGGGGACCACTTCGGGGACCACTAATCATAACTAAAATATTCTCTTTAACTACTTTGTCTCCCTCAAAAAGACTAACTTAACCTCATAGTATAGATGTAATTACCCTTTTACCCTCACTCTCTGCGCTACTATAAATATGCAACCTTCTTCACCAAGGAAAGGTACGCCTTCTTCATTAGCACTTTACCTCCGCTGCAAGCTTTGCTGAAGCGGATTTTTACAAAAACTCATACTGACTTAAGCGTCGGAGTGTCTTCCCGGAGGACCCCTCCCCATTCCTCCGGTGCTATTTTGCAGGCTCATAGCTGGAAGGCGGTGACCGGAAAGGCGTTATTCAGGTAGCAAGGTTAACGAAAAGGAAAGAATTAATACCATAAAGCGAAACGGTGGAAAATCATTCGGAATGATTTTCTTAGCGTCTTTCATTTATTTGTATTACTGATTATTGTAAAAATCTGTTGATGGAAAATAACTCAATCTATCAGCATTATTGATGGTTTTTCACATGGAAATAGATGTCATGATTCAGACTTAGTACAACCAAATTGAAGAGAAATTTAAGAGTGTACGCAGCGGAAAGGTGTTCAACATATGTATGGAGACATATGCTACCAAGAGTTATTTCTTCAAATTTATTCTTGACAAAATCTTCGCTGGTCACTTCGCTTCAACACTGCTCAACCTGCACATCGGAAATAATGTACAGGGCGTGAGTACGAAGTACTCAGTGGACACATGCCCAAAATCATTTATTTATTGTCAAGTCATCACTTAGTGAATCATAGGGTTTTTCTTTAAAATGCCTATGTTCACAAAACATTTATTTTCTTGAAAGTGACTGCGCAGTCTCTTCATGTGTAATCTACCATATCTAAGCTGGTTGTGTCCGAGGAGTTGGCCACCTCACTCGGTCACGCGATCGGTCACCACGCTGAGTGACACGACCAATGTGTACACTAGTCCAAGTATGACTTCTAATCACACAAGGACCCGAATTCGATTCTTAAATTGGCATTTCGTCATTCAACAGATAGGCATCATACAAAACTGAAAACATTTAGGGCATGACAATTATAAAAGAGCTAATATCTAATAAAATATGCTTTTTGTTTTATAGAAAGCCCACCTTGCTGCTCTTCTCGATTATTAACAGACGGTCTTCGCCTCCGTTACTATCCCTCCTTCACGCAACCTTCGATTGAAAAATCGAAGTAAGGTTCGTATTCTAACAAATAAAATCTTATTTAAGATCGTGGGTGATTAGTTCAATCAGAGGTTATTCTAATTTCAGTAACGTGGTTACTGTTACCTATTCGAGTAATAATTTCCGTTATGTGAACGGTTTATGTGGAATGTTTCTTAATAAATCAATAATTGATTTATTACTAACTTGGAATTAATTGAGAAACTTCTCAATAATTAATTTTCTTAATTAATGATCGGGGCTAAGATAACTTCTAATTTATTTAACTTATTACTATAAGTTAAATAAAAATAGTAATAATCATAATTCACTTAAGAATTATAAGTTACTATTGGAAAAGTGTAATTGATTATCTTAATCAATTAGTCTAAATTATTAAATCTTAGTTAATTAACTTATCTTAAGTTAATTCTTTTAATAGCGAAATAATTCTTATGAATAAAAAAAAAATACGGGTAGTGTACGATTTAATTAGTGGCGTCTCGATCCATAATTAATCAGGAATTGGGCTCGTAATTTAATTAAAAGAATTTCGGTCTCCCAAGAATAATTTCCCGACCCAAGGATTCCGCAGTCCAGCCCACGACCCCTGATCCGGCCCGGCCCAGTTAGATAACTAAATAATTAATTAAGTAATAATAAAATAAAAGTAGAAGAATGAAATATAATCCCTCTTCCCCTTTTCTTCTTCACTCGACCGACCCTCTTCTCTGCGATATCACTCGCCCTCTCTGATTCTGGCTTGTCGTCGTTCTTGCACCATGCCGGCAGCAATAGTTGTCATCGGTTGCTGCCTTCTTCTCCTCGCCGTGGTTGATTCCTTTTCCCAAATTGGGATTGGGGAATAATAACCCTAATCGTGAAATGGGGCAGGGATTCTCCCACCTCCCTTCATCGATTTCCGGCGATATAACGATCTCCAGCGTTCTCCTCTTGTTGCGGTGAGACGGCGTCACTGCAGGGTGCCGTCCGGAAGTCATGGCTCTGAGTTCGACGGCCCTCGACTCCGGCGTGTGCATCTCGCCTCCGACAGCCGCCACTGCAGTGGCGCAACTCCTGCAACTCGGAGCCCCTTTCTCTATCTCGGATTTTGAATCCAAAAATAAAATCCCTAATTCGAAGAATCAGGGGGGCATTTTCTCTCGATTTTACTTGTTTCTTAGCATAGAGTTTAGTTAGTAATCGGGGTTCGATTTTATTTAGGAAAAAAAAATAGCTTCAGATTTCCGTCATTAAACGGACTTATCCCTCTCTGTTTTGCAGGTTCGGAAGTGACGATGATGACGGGAACGTGCTGCTGCATCCGTCGCCTTCTTCTTCTCCGATCAGAAACTTCGCCGTTGGGACTTTCGAGTCCCGAAGGAGGTTCGAATTCGTTTCTTTCTCATTCTCTCATTATTAATTCTGCTTCTTTATTTGTTTTAGTATGATAAGAGCTTCAGTAGTTTCAGGAAACTGGATAGGTGTTTTTGATTCTTGTGTTTACTGCTTCTTTTCTTATTAATGAGAATTTGTGGATTGATATAACAAGTCTTAGGCTGAGGGTGATTGTTTCATGATCTTAGGTCGATTTTTGATGCAATTGTCTATGAAGAAAGTTGGTTGATACTCTCTTTATTCTGTATATCTAAGTTCAGCATGCTTAAACTTTGGATTCTTGGTGGTATGCAAGAAGCTGGGTTTGTTTTCTTAGAAGGGAAGAGGAATAATCATGTTTGTTCTAGGCTAGAATTTAACTACATTATGCTTAGTTCTAGAGTGAGGTGTTGGTTGAAATACCTTGAAGAGATGGGGCTGTTGTGGCTTGCTACTCCCTCTCTTCTCTTCTAGCTGTTGCAATTCTCCTTCACACCCTCTCGAGTTCTCCCTCTAAGTTGAAGTTTCTGATTTTGGTGGAGTATTTGGGTGAAAAGAAAATGGTTGTAGAGAAGGTGTATATATATATGAAGAAGGCCAGCTCTTATTTCCAATTTTTAGTTCAATAAGTGGTTTATACCTTGGGTAATTGGCTTCCATAATCTCTTGGTTGATTTCCTCTTCTTCTTTTTGCAGGTTCGAAGGCTCAATGGATGACTGCAAGGGTAGCTGAGATGTTGGGGTATGAGAAGACAGATTTGTGGGCTGAAAGATTGATTTTTCTTCACCCTTTTGATTGATAACTAACGTGTAAATCTCCATTTGTAAGGTTATCTAGTAAAACCTTTGGTTAATGGTTGTATTAGTCATTTCTTGACTAGATGTAGTACTTGTAATAATATAATATTCTCCAAGGTTGTAACTTATTTAATTATTGTAAGTTCTAATTTGAGCACATGCTCTTTATTTAATTAATAAATCTAGAATTTGATTAGTACATGAATTTCTTTCGGCTGCTAAGCCTTCTTGATAGAGCATAGTTGGCTTGGCCCAATAGTTAACGGCCCACTACTTTAAACGATAAATGGGCCTCGGCCCGAACGAATAACTAATGGGCTTCGGCCCAAACGAATATGGTTTAGCCCGATCTTATTGTTCACTACTCATCCTCATGGATAATTAATCGGCATTCGCGTCGATTGTTTTTAATTATGAAAATTCAACACTAAATTAGTACTTAGCTGAATCTTCCAATCGAGCATTTAACCGTTATATAAAACGACTAGCAATTAAATTGCTATTTACTTGAAGTAACATAACAATTAGGAAATTGAAGTAGATTCCAAAGATTCCAATAAGTAATATAATAATTAGGGAATCGAATTAGATTCTAATTCCCTTTTAGCGTCATAAGATACTATTAACGATTGTTAGGAAAATGCAATCGAGCATTTAACCGTTATATAAAATGACTAGCAATTAAATTGCTATTTATTGGAAGTAACATAACAATTAGGAAATCGAAGTAGATTCCAAAGATTCCAATAAGTAATATAATAATTAGGGAATCGAATTAGATTCTAATTCCCTTTTAGCGTCATAAGATACTATTAACGATTGTTAGGAAAATGCCGGACATTACATCCTCCCCCTCTTAAAAAATTTCGTCCCGAAATTTGCATACCTCATATGAAAAGCTCAGGGTATTTTTCCTTCATTTTCTCCTCGAGTTCCCATGTTGCTTCTTCTTGTCCGTGGTGCTTCCACAAGACTTTCACTGAGGTAATCGATTTGTTTCTGAGTTGCTGCACTTTTCTATCCAGAATCGCTTCCGGTCTATTCTCATAACTTAAGTCTGAATTCAGGGTTATTTCATCTTGGTGAATAATGTGTTTTGGGTCGTACACGTATTTCCTAAGTTGTGAAACATGAAAGACGTTGTGTACGTTCCCTAGGCTTGGCGGTAGCGCTAGCCTATATGCTACTGGGCCTATTTTCTCCAAAATTTCATAAGGTCCGATGAAACGAGGCCTTAACTTTCCTTTGACTCCAAATCTCGTTATTCCCTTAGAAGGAGATACCTTCAGAAACACCTTATCCCCTATTTCAAATTGGATCTCTGTTCGTCGATTGTCGGCATACGACTTTTGTCTATCTTGGGCCTCTTTTATCCTTTCTGTGATTTGACGTATGGTTTCGACCATTTCACCAATTGCGTCGGGGCCTAACAGTCTTCTTTCACCCACTTCGTCCCAATAAAGTGGTGATCTACACTTTCTCCCATACAATGTTTCATACGGCGCCATATCTATGGTCGCTTGGTAGCTATTGTTGTAGGCAAATTTGATAAGTGGTAATACTGGTTCCCAGTGACCACCTCGATCGAGTACTACTGTCCTTAACATGTCCTCCAGGGTCTGTATGGTCCTTTCTGACTGCCCATCTGTCTGAGGGTGAAAGACAGTACTAAAATTTAGTCTGGTTCCCAATTCCCTTTGCAAACTCATCCAAAATCTAGAGGTGAACTTCGAATCTCGATCTGAGGTGATTGAGATAGGTACTCCATGAAGGCGTACTATCTCGCGAACATACAACTGAGCTAACTTTTCCGATCCGTGAGTTATTGGGATCGGAATGAAGTGAGCGCTCTTTGTCAATCGATCTATAATCACCCAAATGGCTGTGTTTCCTCATCTCGATTTTGGTAGTCCTGTCACAAAGTCCATGGCGATATGCTCCCATTTCCATTCAGGAATTTCTAAGGGTTGCAACTTGCCATAAGGTCGTTGGTGTAGAGCTTTCACTTGTTGACAAGCTAAACATCTTCCGACAAACGATGCTATGTCCCTCTTCATACCGTCCCACCAGAATTTTTTCCTCAAATCCTGGTATATCTTTGTACTCCCAGGGTGAGCGGTGTACGGTGTGTCATGGGCTTCACTCATAATCTCATTTCTAAGTTCTTCATTGTTCGGGATGCACAACCTCCCTTCGATCGTAATTGCATTGTCGGCTTCTTCGTGATAACCTCCCGGTTTCCCTGTTCTTATCTTCAAGCGTATCTTTTCTAGCGCTTCATCTTTCCTCTGAGCCTCTAGGATTTGACTTCTCAAGTCGGGTTCCAGAGTCAGAGTGGCGATAATCCCTTCTACTGTCTCAAGTGGTGGCACGATCTCCAAACTCATCTTGCCGAACTCTTGAATGAGTTTTTCTTCTTTGGTCAAGAGAAGTGCTACTTTCGATTATGTTTTGCGACTCAAAGCGTCTGCTACGACGTTGGCTTTGCCCGGATGGTAGTTGATTCCGCAATCGTAGTCTTTCACTAATTCGAGCCACCTTCTCTGCCTCATGTTAAGGTCTCTTTGCTCGAAAAAGTATTTGAGGCTCTTGTGATCCGTGAAAATCTCACACCTAACTCCATAGAGGTGGTGTCTCCAGATTTTCAGGGCATGCACGACTGCCGCCAGTTTTAAGTCATGGGTTGGGTAATTAAGCTCGTGTGGTCTAAGCTGCCGCGAAGCATAAGCTATTACCTTCCCCTCTTGCATGAGGACACATCCCAATCTATTTTTAGAGGCATCAGTATAGACGACGTACTCTTTATCCGGGTCTGGAACTGCCAAAATTAGGGCGGTCGTTAGTTTCTCCTTCAACTGTTGGAAATTTGTCTCGCATTCTGGTGTCCACGCGTACTTGATCCCTTTTCTTAGTAGTTGCGTCATTGGTCTTGCTATCTTGGAAAACCCTTCGATGAATCTTCGATAGTAGCCCGCCAATCCTAAGAAACTTCGGATCTCGTTTGGTGTCGATGGAGATTTCCAGTTCTGTACTGCTTCTACCTTTGCAGGGTCTACTTTAATTCCCTCAGCTGATACAATATGCCCTGAAAATGCCACTTCCCTAAGCCAAAACTCACACTTGCTGAATTTGGCATAGAGTTTCTCTATTCTTAAGGTTCCTAGTACTGCTCTCAGGTGTTCCTCATGTTCTTGTTTATTCTTCGAATAAATCAGAACATCATCTATGAAAACTAAGACGAATTTGTCTAAGTAAGGGTGAAACACCCTATTCATGAGATACATGAATACCGCTGGCGCGTTAGTCAAACCGAACGGTACGACTACGAATTCGTAATGACCATATCTAGTTCGAAACGCTGTCTTGGGTATGTCATGTGGTCGAATCTTCAGTTGATGATAACCCGATCTCAGATCTATCTTTGAGAACACACTTGCTCCCTTAAGTTGGTCGAACAGATCATCGATTCTAGGTAATGGGTATCTATTCTTGAGGGTTAGCTTGTTCGATTCTCGATAATCTATGCACATCCTCATAGATCCATCCTTCTTCTTTACAAATAACACGGGTGCTCCCCATGGTGACACGCTAGGTCTGATAAAACCCAGATCCAGTAGCTCTTGGAGTTGTACCTTGAGCTCCTCCAGTTCCTTAGGGGCCATCCTATATGGTGCTTTGGATATCGGGGCTGATCCAGGTTCCAAATCGATGGTAAATTCTATTTTTCTATCAGGTGGTAGTCCTGGTAGTACGTCTGGGAAGACATCTGGGAATTCACGAACGATATCAACATCCCCGATTTCCTTTTCTTTTTCATCCTTTGGTTCCTCGTTTAGGTAAACAAGGTAAGCCGGGTATCCTTTCCTTATCAGGGTTGCTGCTTGAAGGACGGAAATTATCGACTTTCGTTTATTCAAAGAGATTCCGTGGAAGGTTGTTGGTTGTCTACCAGGTACTTGAAAAGAGATCTGTCTTTCCTTACAGAGGATAGTGGCGTAGTTTTTAGCTAGCCAGTCCATTCCTAAGATTATGTCAACATCCTTCATTGGCATGACGCTTAGATTGTTCATTAGGAGTTTGTGTGGACCTAAGTTCAATTCTAAGTTCGAGCAACGGTGCGTAAGAGTAAGGTTTCCTCCTACAGGAGATGTGATACACATCTCTACTCCTATCGGTTCTGTTCTCAAACTTAGATTTTCTACGCATGCTGTTGCGATAAAGGAATGCGAAGCGCCCGTATCAAACAAAACTATTACAGGTATATCGTGGAGTTTGCCCATACCTGCCAGATTTCCTTGGTTCCCTTGATTCTTCGCGGGCTGCTTCTGCTTCATCGCATATGCCTTCGCGTTTTGTTGTTGCTGGTACTGGTGTTGACGAAATTGTTGATGCTGTGGCGGTAGTGGGGGTGGCGGTGGGAGAAATTGTTGCGGCGGCCCTTGCTGAGCTTGAATTGCTCGGAGTTGTTAGTTTTGGCCAGATTGACTCGACCTCGATCCCCCTCCTTGCTGCTTCTTGGGGCAGTTGTACGCGTAGTGCCCCTTTTGTCCGCAAGCATAGCAACAATCACTTCCAGCCCGGCAGACACCTCTGTGGTTCTTATTGCACTTGGGGCACGGAGCGTATTTTGATGGAGCGTTCTCTGGTGGCGCCGGAGCAGTTTGCTTTTCGACGCTCTGAGTACGTGGCTGTCCTTGCCATGGCCTCTTCTCGCTGCGATTTCCATGATTGTTTTCCCACTTTCGCTTTCCCTTATCGTGTTGTGGGTGAGGGTGAGTAGGTGCTGGTGTCGAAGCAGATACAGGTTTATCTCCGGGCATTACTGCCTCAATGTCGAGTGCTCTCCCTAAGGATTTATTGTATGACAAACCTCCGTGGCTCGCGAGTGTCATCCTAATCTCGTGCCTCAGACCGGCACAAAATTTTTCAGCCATCTTCTCGTCAGTGTCCACCTGATCAGGTGCGAAGCGAGACATGTCACAGAAAACCCTATCATATTCGGTCACTGTCATCTTCCCTTGCTTCAGATGGTAAAATTCATTTTCTTTCTTCTTGCGGTAACTTTTGGGAATATACTTGTCGTATATTCCAGTCTTGAACTGATCCCAGGTAAGGTTCTCTAGTTGTTCAGGAGTCATTATTTTTCGACGTGCCTCCCACCAGAAATCGGCAGATCCAGACAGTTGGAAGGACACGCAAGTCAAACGTTCCTGATCAGTGCATCGTAGAAAGTTGAATATGCGTTCCATAGCTCTTACCCAGATTTCAGCTTCTGCTGGGTCTCCTATTCCACTAAACACAGGTGGGTTCTGCCTAAGGAACAGTTCCTCGATTCTCCTTTCAGGTGGGGGTGGAGGTGGGTCGTTATTCCCATGAGTATCATCATCATGGTTTACAGATTCAACTACAGGTGCCCTTCGGGGACGTCCAACTCTGCGTCTTGGTGGCATTCTGCTAAAATGACGTTTGTTAAGTTCTAACTTTGAAAAGCATGTACATATACATATGCATTCATAAATATATAACGTTTATTCCTTCGCGTTCTACACGCAATTGGTATAATCGTTCTTATTTCCTCTTGGTTGGTAAACGATGGCGATTCTTGTACACGGAGAAGTAAACTACAATATACATCATATATATATATAAGGAAAATTGCCTCATTGAGGACTTTTAGTACAATAATGTTTGGTACAAAAAGATCTTAGTCATGGGACATAATGCTTCCGTACTAAATAATACATCATCATCTCAGAACGTCATCGCGTTTCCGACTAGCTACTAAATAATAATAGGGTCAGGACGGTCACTAAATACCGTTACTAACTAATACAAAAGATACATAGCTAATCACTCATCGTCTACGGTGTTGTGGTCCGAGTCGGGGTCAGGATCTGCTAGGAAAGCGCCAACATCAAAGTCGTCCTCATCATCATCCAGATCGATCAGATGTCCACCCTCCTCAGGGTCATCATCCTCATCGGGATCAATCGGAAGTCCCTCCTCCTCGGGGTCCTTGATTAACACGTATTTTATGTGCATGTTGAGTGTGTTTTGCATGTGTTTGAGTCTCGATTTATGTGATTAAATGCTAAAAATGCTAGGTTTCTTAACTTGTAGCATACTTTTCACCTTTCTCATTTTCTTTTGGTTACGTATTTTATGTGCATGTTGAGTGTGTTTTGCATGTGTTTGAGTCTCGATTTATGTGATTAAATGCTAAAAATGCTAGGTTTCTTAACTTGTAGCATACTTTTCACCTTTCTCATTTTCTTTTGGTTTTCGATCCATTTTTGTAAGAATTGGAAAGTGCATTCATGTGGCTAAGGATCGAGGGCTAGAAACGAGGAGGAATCGAGCTCAATTAGGATGAAACCTAGGGTTGAAAATCTGAAATTTGAATTCATAGAGTTAGGGTTTCAATAGTTCAAGTTGTTTATGTTTTCCTCGTTCTCTCGAGTCTCTTTGTGTCTTTTTGCAGGTTGATGGAGAACTCATTTGGCCAATTTGATCATTCCATGTTGAAGAGGAGCTCGTTAGGAAGCCGTAGCAAAAAGCGGTTCGTAAATCGGAGTTCGTACGAGAGAGAACAAGCGAAAACGGAGAAAGCGCGCAAGAGACGAAGAGTTGACCGGGCAAGGAAGAGGACGACCGGCGACCCAGCCGGCGACCCAGCCGGCCGCCGGCCCCCCTCCTCTGGACCGCCACCAGCCACAGAGATTTCGGCGGCCTGGCCGGCGACCCAGCCGGCGGTCCAGCCGGTCGCCGGTCAGCCGCCCTTCTTCACTTAAGGGGCGAGTTCGGCTCGTCCAAACTCGCCCCGGTTCGCCCCGTTTCGCCCCGATTCGACTCAAACTCGATTTTCAATGTATTTAATCCTAGAATTCACCCCATTTGTAGATCTTTGGTCTATTTTTTATTCCCCCAAGAACCCTAAAATATTTTCTCTCTTTCCTTTTTAGTATTTTGAAGATTGTTGAAGCTACATTGGTTGGATTTGCAATTGAAGACCATTTTCTTATTCTATTTTCAATTCTCTTTCTTTTAAGCATGATTTCATTTATTTTCTATGGTTTATTTCCTTTAATTATGTCTAGCTAATTTCCTTTTGGTTCCAATATATGAAGATATGATCTAGAAAACTAGGTTTTTGGATTTTGTTATTGGATTTACCTTCTAATTCATATGTCTTGTGATTTGGGACTTGGTTTTATTGCATGAGTGATTGGCCATCATAGAGTGCATACAAGGTGCTTGGTTAAATGCTTAGTAGGCTTTAGTTCATAACACTTGGCATCAAATCACAACATATTGGTAATACTTGCTAGTAGGAGATTCTCGATAATTAATTGAGCTATTTGGAGTTAATTTATGCATCTTGAGACCTAGCGGAGATAGATGTCATAGGTTAATCCACTAATATTGATTGCTTCGAGAGAAGAATTGATGTTTGCTATATATAGAACTCCCATATGAATTAGATTAAAATGGCTAATCCATTCAAATCCGTAAACCTAGGTTTTTAGTGATTATTGGATTATATTTGGAACCATATTTCTCTTATTGATTTTATATCATTTGCTACTTGTTATTTGTTTAGTTAAGTCTTAAGTTTGTTAATTACTTTTCATTTGTCATTAATCAATCAAAAACACAAAAACATGACATATTGTAGCTTGGATAGTAGTTAAATAGCTAGATTGCTAGTTGAAATTCTCACGCCATAGCATTCCTTGTGGTTCGACTCGATTACTATTCGATTATTATTGCATCTCCCTTACACCTAAAGTGAGGGCGGATCAGTCCTCCTCCGGATCCTCCTCATCATCTCCCAGAATAAACTCAAGACCTCTCTCTCCATCGTCGGAGTCAGAGTCCGAATCCTCCTATCCATCACCGTCCTCACCATGCACATATGGATATCCATCCAGCTCATCGTCCTCCTCATCATCCTCTAAGTGTGCCGCTACAGGCTCCGCCTCCGGCTTGGGCTCGGGCTCTATGAGCGCATCCACACGACGTAGTAACCCCTCGTATCGAGCACGATACTCAGCCCTACGCCTCAAACTCTCCTCCTCAATCTGTCTCATACGGCGCTCATGCTCCTCAGCCATCTGCCTCGTGCGGCGCTCAAACTCCTCATCCTGTCGCTCTCACTCCCCATCGCTCTCGTCAATCATCGGGGCTTTCCCCCAGTCACCACTCCGCAGTGGTGGGTCCTGTGTGAGTCCCACGAGTCGATCCATGGTAGCGGTATCAGCCGAGCTACTACCTCCAGATGAGGTGGCCTGAATAAGCAGCTCCGGGGCGACTCTCGCCCGAACTCAAGGGGGCTCATCCTCCGAATCCTCTCTAGCCCGTCGTCCTAAGATGGACGATGCGGGAGGAGCAGCAAACGGTGGGGGCGATCTCGGTGGAGATGGAATCACTGGTGGGGGTGAGCTCGGTGGAGGTGGAATCACTGGTGGAGGTGAGCTCGGTGGAGGTGGAGTCGCTGGGGGAGTACCGGGGTAACGGCGGGTACGCTCTGTGAATGAGGTATGGTCCCAACTGTGGCGTCCCGTTGCGGGTAAATGTACTCTGTAGCACGTCGATGAACCTGAAGTAGTCTCCTGTAGTCTCGAGACTGACGTCGTGCCGATAAGTATGCATCGCCTCCAAATCCCGAACCCAGTCCTGCCAGCTCTCCGGCATCAGTGGAACCAGTCAACGAATCCCCTCAATCTAGGAGACCCCGTGAGCATGGGCATCTCTCCATAGTCGGTGGTAGGTAGCCAAGAACTGGCCTATGTCGTCGCCATGACACATGCGATAGGTCCGGTAGTAGCGTATGATCTCCTCCGGTGTAGCTCTCGGGCGAAGAGGTCTCCGGTGGGTATACACTACGTGTGCCATCCTACACGAAATATGGTTCTAGTCAGGTTTTGATAACAAATGCGTATATACATATATATATAGAATGAAATGATAGGGATATCTACGTCCTTATCGCGTACGTAACTTTTACTTAGGTCGTTATATAATCTATGTAACTTATTGTTTTTCTTATTGCGGTCATGCGGTAACATGATCGACGTAGAATGGACTTATTTTATTTCGCCACAAGGTATGCTAAATTTAAGGCATTAGCAGCCTTGTTTGAACGAATGCATTGGCAAAAGATAACGATCGCTCCACGAATTCATCTCGACTTCTATGGTACTTCAAGCAGTGACTCTCTTTGCATCTCGAATTACTTCTTACTTCTCCCTTGCTTGAATGGGACTAAATATTTTCATTTTCTCGCTTAAGCTCAAGCTTTCTCCTTAAAGAAAGGGTTCAAGCAACTATGTTCTCTAAAGGAGTTCACTGTTCTTTCTAGTGAGTAGGGAACTAGGTTCTGTTAAGTTCTTGCCATAAGAAAAGACTTCCAATGTAAACAATTTAAGAAAACATTTTTCTCTTTACCTCGTTGAGCGTGTCGAGTTGAAGTGACGAGATTTTGTCAAAGACTTTACTTGGTCTAGCGATTCGAGTCTAGACTTTTTGGAAGAAAAAGACTCTTGGGTTTCAGAGCAACCTAGGGCTCTGATACCACTCTGTCACGACCGCACTTTGCTAATCGATAGCTCAGTTTGGTATAAATCGTGACTATGGGTAATATGAAGTAAATTCGGGAATAAAGAAAGGGTTAACAATGAATCGACTCATTAACTTGGGACAAGATTTCATATAATAGAGATAGCATTATTGATGGTTTTTCACATGGAAATAGATGTCATGATTCAGACTTAGTACAGCCAAATTGAAGAGAAATTTAAGAGTGTACGCAGCGGAAAGGTGTTCAACATATGTATGGAGACATATGCTACCAAGAGTTATTTCTTCTAATTTATTCTTGACAAAATCTTCGCTGGTCACTTCGCTTCAACACTGCTCAACCTGCACATCGGAAATAATGTACAGGGCGTGAGTACGAATTACTCAGTGGACACATGCCCAAAATCATTTATTTATTGTCAAGCCATCACTTAGTGAATCATAGGGTTTTTCTTTAAAATGCCTATGTTCACAAAACATTTATTTTCTTGAAAGCGACTGCGCAGTCTCTTCATGTGTAATCTACCATATCTGAGCTGGTTGTGTCCGAGGAGTTGGCCACCTCACTCGGTCACGCGATCGGTCACCACGCTGAGTGACACGACCAATGTGTACACTAGTCCAAGTATGACTTCTAATCACACAAGGACCCGAATTCGATTCTTAAATTGGCATTTCGTCATTCAACAGATAGGCATCATACAAAACTGAAAACATTTATGGCATGACAATTATAAAAGAGCTAATATCTAATAAAATATGCTTTTTGTTTTATAGAAAGCCCACCTTGCTGCTCTTCTTGATTATTAACAGACGGTCTTCGCCTCCGTTACTATCCCTCCTTCACGCAACCTTCGATTGAAAAATCGAAGTAAGGTTCGTATTCTAACAAATAAAATCTTATTTAAGATCGTGGGTGATTAGTTCAATCGGAGGTTATTCTAATTTCAGTAACGTGGTTACTGTTACCTATTCGAGTAATAATTTCCGTTATGTGAACGGTTTATGTGGAATGTTTCTTAATAAATCAATAATTGATTTATTACTAACTTGGAATTAATTGAGAAACTTCTCAATAATTAATTTTCTTAATTAATGATCGGGGCTAAGATAACTTCTAATTTATTTAACTTATTACTATAAGTTAAATAAAAATAGTAATAATCATAATTCACTTAAGAATTATAAGTTACTATTGGAAAAGTGTAATTGATTATCTTAATCAATTAGTCTAAATTATTAAATCTTAGTTAATTAACTTATCTTAAGTTAATTCTTTTAATAGCGAAATAATTCTTATGAATAAAAAAAAAATACGGGTAGTGTACGATTTAATTAGTGGCGTCTCGATCCATAATTAATTAGGAATTGGGCTCGTAATTTAATTAAAAGAATTTCGGTCTCCCAAGAATAATTTCCCGACCCAAGGATTCCGCAGTCCAGCCCACGACCCCTGATCCGGCCCGGCCCAGTTAGATAACTAAATAATTAATTAAGTAATAATAAAATAAAAGTAGAAGAATGAAATATAATCCCTCTTCCCCTTTTCTTCTTCACTCGACCGACCCTCTTCTCTGCGATATCACTCGCCCTCTCTGATTCTGGCTTGTCGTCGTTCTTGCACCATGCCGGCAGCAATAGTTGTCATCGGTTGCTGCCTTCTTCTCCTCGCCGTGGTTGATTCCTTTTCCCAAATTGGGATTGGGGAATAATAACCCTAATCGTGAAATGGGGCAGGGATTCTCCCACCTCCCTTCATCGATTTCCGGCGATATAACGATCTCCAGCGTTCTCCTCTTGTTGCGGTGAGACGGCGTCACTGCAGGGTGCCGTCCGGAAGTCATGGCTCTGAGTTCGACGGCCCTCGACTCCGGCGTGTGCATCTCGCCTCCGACAGCCGCCACTGCAGTGGCGCAACTCCTGCAACTCGGAGCCCCTTTCTCTATCTCGGATTTTGAATCCAAAAATAAAATCCCTAATTCGAAGAATCAGGGGACATTTTCTCTCGATTTTACTTGTTTCTTAGCATAGAGTTTAGTTAGTAATCGGGGTTCGATTTTATTTAGGAAAAAAAAATAGCTTCAGATTTCCGTCATTAAACGGACTTATCCCTCTCTGTTTTGCAGGTTCGGAAGTGACGATGATGACGGGAACGTGCTGCTGCATCCGTCGCCTTCTTCTTCTCCGATCAGAAACTTCGCCGTTGGGACTTTCGAGTCCCGAAGGAGGTTCGAATTCGTTTCTTTCTCATTCTCTCATTATTAATTCTGCTTCTTTATTTGTTTTAGTATGATAAGAGCTTCAGTAGTTTCAGGAAATTGGATAGGTGTTTTTGATTCTTGTGTTTACTGCTTCTTTTCATATTAATGAGAATTTGTGGATTGATATAACAAGTCTTAGGCTGAGGGTGATTGTTTCATGATCTTAGGTCGATTTTTGATGCTATTGTCTATGAAGAAAGTTGTTGATACTCTCTTTATTCTGTATATCTAAGTTCAGCATGCTTAAACTTTGGATTCTTGGTGGTATGCAAGAAGCTGGGTTTGTTTTCTTAGAAGGGAAGAGGAATAATCATGTTTGTTCTAGGCTAGAATTTAACTACATTATGCTTAGTTCTAGAGTGAGGTGTTGGTTGAAATACCTTGAAGAGATGGGGCTGTTGTGGCTTGCTACTCCCTCTCTTCTCTTCTAGCTGTTGCAATTCTCCTTCACACCCTCTCGAGTTCTCCCTCTAAGTTGAAGTTTCTGATTTTGGTGGAGTATTTGGGTGAAAAGAAAATGGTTGTAGAGAAGGTGTATATATATATGAAGAAGGCCAGCTCTTATTTCCAGTTTTTAGTTCAATAAGTGGTTTATACCTTGGGTAATTGGCTTCCATAATCTCTTGGTTGATTTCCTCTTCTTCTTTTTGCAGGTTCGAAGGCTCAATGGATGACTGCAAGGGTAGCTGAGATGTTGGGGTATGAGAAGACAGATTTGTGGGCTGAAAGATTGATTTTTCTTCACCCTTTTGATTGATAACTAACGTGTAAATCTCCATTTGTAAGGTTATCTAGTAAAACCTTTGGTTAATGGTTGTATTAGTCATTTCTTGACTAGATGTAGTACTTGTAATAATATAATATTCTCCAAGGTTGTAACTTATTTAATTATTGTAAGTTCTAATTTGAGCACATGCTCTTTATTTAATTAATAAATCTAGAATTTGATTAGTACATGAATTTCTTTCGGCTGCTAAGCCTTCTTGATAGAGCATAGTTGGCTTGGCCCAATAGTTAACGGCCCACTACTTTAAACGATAAATGGGCCTCGGCCCGAACGAATAACTAATGGGCTTCGGCCCAAACGAATATGGTTTAGCCCGATCTTATTGTTCACTACTCATCCTCATGGATAATTAATCGGCATTCGCGTCGATTGTTTTTAATTATGAAAATTCGACACTAAATTAGTACTTAGCTGAATCTTCCAATCGAGCATTTAACCGTTATATAAAACGACTAGCAATTAAATTGCTATTTACTTGAAGTAACATAACAATTAGGAAATCGAAGTAGATTCCAAAGATTCCAATAAGTAATATAATAATTAGGGAATCGAATTAGATTCTAATTCCCTTTTAGCGTCATAAGATACTATTAACGATTGTTAGGAAAATGCAATCGAGCATTTAACCGTTATATAAAATGACTAGCAATTAAATTGCTATTTATTGGAAGTAACATAACAATTAGGAAATCGAAGTAGATTCCAAAGATTCCAATAAGTAATATAATAATTAGGGAATCGAATTAGATTCTAATTCCCTTTTAGCGTCATAAGATACTATTAACGATTGTTAGGAAAATGCAATCGAGCATTTAACCGTTATATAAAACGACTAGCAATTAAATTGCTATTTACTTGAAGTAACATAACAATTAGGAAATCGAAGTAGATTCCAAAGATTCCAATAAGTAATATAATAATTAGGGAATCGAATTAGATTCTAATTCCCTTTTAGCGTCATAAGATACTATTAACGATTGTTAGGAAAATGCCGGACATTACACAAACCGGCGGTCCACTGGGCCGCCGGTCCACCGCACCCAGGCCACCGTTTACCACAGAGAGACCGGTGGTGCCCTGCACCTGGA
This sequence comes from Mentha longifolia, assembly GCA_001642375.2. Classification (NCBI taxonomy): domain Eukaryota; kingdom Viridiplantae; phylum Streptophyta; class Magnoliopsida; order Lamiales; family Lamiaceae; genus Mentha; species Mentha longifolia. The sequence continues at coordinate 31,456 of LSBG02000288.1, forward strand.
TCGCCGGTTGAGCGAGAAATCCTCCCGGTTCGCCCCGGTTCGCTCCTTTTCATCCCGGTTCGACCAAATTCGACCCAAACAAGATTTTCAATGTATTTAACCCCAAATTCTTCCCTTTTTCATGTATCTTTTGCACATTTAATATTCCTAGAACCCTAGAAACATTTCCCTCTTTCCACTTTAGTATTTTAAAGATTTGGAGAGCATCACTTTGTGGATTCAAGATTCAAGACCATTTTCTTCTTCCTTATTAAATTCTCTATCTTTTAAGTATGATTTCATTTACTTTTTATGATTTAATTTCCTTAATCATGTCTAGCTAGATCTCTTTGTAATTCTAATTATATGTAGATTAGGGATAAGTGATGGGATTAAGCTTTAATTATGAATTTACCTTCTAATTTCATGTTCATTTCTCTTGGGGCTATGTTTTATTATGTAATTATGATTGATCACCATAGTTGCATACCAAGTGTTTGATCTAATACTTAGGAGGTTTAGATTAGATGCTAGGATCAAGAAATTTGCATGCTAGAGTATAGTAGGGTTAAGGAACTCCATGATCTATTGGGAGTTAATGAATTGCTTAATATCTTAGTAGGAATTATGCCTTTCATTAATCTATTTGATTTCATTACAATGAGTAATTGAGTGGATCATACTTAGGAGGTTTCCCACATGAAATTGGATTAAAATGGCTAATTCTAGTTAGAGTGTCACATCCCTATCACTTAGACCTAATTGAAGTATAATTGGAATCACTTGCATTTCCTATTGATTTTATATCATTTGCTACTTGTTACTTATTTAGTTAAGTTCTAAACTCGTTAATTACTTTTCATTTGTCATTAAGCAATCAAAAACACAAAAACATGTTAGTTGGTAGCTTGGATAGTAGTTAGGTAACTAGATTACTACTTGAATCTCATTCGCCATTGCATTCCCTGTGGATTCGACTCGATTATATACATCGATTATCATTGATCAATTTAGCAAATACATTTTAGTCACATTTGCATTTTGATTTAATTGTTTTTATTCATTTTCTTTATCCAACCATATTTGTTATTAAATTTATTTTTCCACATGGTAAATTAAAGACTTTTTATTAGCCACATGTAATTCAAAATTCTATATGTGTTATTTAATCAATTGCTAGTATTTACATTTAATAAATACGAAAAAAAATGTTTAGCTCATATGTATTGATATAAAATTCAATCAAAAAAAATATATTATGTGTGGTTCAATTCTCAAGTAACGTGGTTGTTTAGTTGGCTTGGTTCTTTAACTTCTTGTCTACAATTTGAGGCTTACCTCGACTTCTCTTATATTCTCGTCAATGTGAATGTCTCTTTTAGTTTCCAAGGTCGTGCTACAATACTTTGCAGATATGAAGTTTTGATCCTAAAATATACAAAGAAATCAATATTGTCTCGTATATATTTCGATCACATTACTTCGTGTCTCTTCAAAGTTCGGACTAATACTATGCCACATTATCCATTTGAACGGTTTTAATTCGTTTAACTTTATAATACTCGCCATAGAACCTCGAGACATCCAAACCACTGAAAATTAGCTAATGGAGTATTTTTCTTTATGGACGCTTGATATGATTTTTTCTTTAATGCTTATGGTAATCTTAGTTTTCTTTCATTGAAACTGAGAAAGGTTTTAGATGTACATCATAAGGATTTTTTTCTATTGCATCATCGTGTCACATCTCATATTTTACCAAATATCAATAGATGAAAGCCCACATGTTAAAAACCCTTTCAAAAATTATCAATTTGTTTATAATTTTTTTTTCAATTACTATAAATTTTAAAATTAATATTTTTAATTATCCAGATATACATGATCAATAATTCTCACATCACATTTCCTCACTAGATTGAACATGGAATTATTCAATTCAACTCTTCTACGCGATCTCGTGTAATAATTCTTATTGCATCATTTAGTTTGGAAGTATGCTCAACACATGATCGACCGTTGATGCAATATGAGATGCACATAAGAATGCAAATTGAAATATTGTCACTTTCTTTAAAGATGAGCTATATATACACCTAACTTTTCACTTAAACCTTAAACTTGTAAAAGTGCAGAGTAACTTTTTTTATCTATGATATGACTGAAGTAAGAATGTAATATTTTATGAACCATTTCATAATGTAGAATAATAAGATAGAGATTAAAAGAAAAAAAAAATCATCACCGACTAATTTCTATTTCCTTCTATTTCTCTCAAATCCACAATTAATACTTGGACGTAGTGCGTTATATAATATAATAGAACACACACACACACACACACACACACACACACACATATATATATATATATAGACTATATTATCTTACAGTTGGATCCTCTGTACAAACTATTGTGTACCAAATCGTGTATCAAAATTGATTTTTTTTTTTTATTTAATTTTTTTCTTCAATTTTGATGTAATATAATTTAGTCTATCACAATGGTTCATTAATTCAATTAGATATATAATTATTTTTTAAACATTTTTCTTCATTTTTTAACAAATAAAATTAAATATTAAATATCAAATATCAAGAAAATAAATATATAATAAACCCTAATTGGATGGGTGAACCCTAATCAATTAGTGTGAAATTAGATTGAATCAAAATATCAAGAAATTGAAGAAAAAAATGAATAAAAATTAAGATAAATCGATTTTGGTACATGATTGGTATATTGAAATGGGGATAGAGGATCTCAAGTGAATTTCGTTCCCTTATCAAATTATTACTTATATATTATACGATATATTATAACTTAATTTATTAATTTCGGACATACGAAATTCAAATGAAATATTAACAACACTATATATCTTATCAGTCATGATAACTTTTTTTATTGTAGGAAAAAGATAAATTCCATTTAGTTTAAATCAATGAAAAAAACTCTTTAGCATGGCTTGTGATAGGATACGACCCAACTACTAGGCCCAAACACCGGCCCAACATAATTGGACCTCGGCAAATAAGCTCGGCCTAGATGAGCTCGGCCCACTGAAAGGCCCAGAAGACACTTCGGCCCAATCCAGTAGCGCAGCTCAAGAGCATAGAAGCTCTGCCGACCCACGATCTCCAACCCACGAACTCTAACCCACGATTGCTGAGGTGGCACCCCACGACCTCGGCTGCAACTGCTGCTGGGTGCCTATAAATAGTGATGCTAGGATAGATTGAAACACACATTCTGTAACTCGAGAGTATTAATACAAGAAACTCTTTTCTCCGTGGACATAGATCAAATCAAAGATCGAACCATGTAAACTCTTGCGTTCTTTATTTTTCCTTCGTACAAATCACTCTAAAATTTCACGATCGATCACTGGCGCCGTCTGTGGGAAACTTGGAATTCTTTTTGTGAAATCGATCAACATTTTCGAGTGAAGATACGATGGTGAAACCAGCCCGCTCCGCTGCTGCCAAGGCAAAGCAGAACCAAGCTGACCTGCCCACTAATCCACCTCGCACGCTGGCCAACGAGGATGAAGCCGACGTAAGCCAAGTTCGGCAAATTGCTTCCCAAGTCCGACGTGATCAGCAGCCCATAATCCAACAAACTCCTGAAGGCCACCTGGAGGATGTGTCACCAGGCTAGTCAGGTGACTCAGCTAGTGGCAGTGAGCCCGACCAGGGCGGTCACCGACCCAGAAATGCCACACTCCAACCCGAGCTTGGAGATGCACTGAAGGCGTACTTGGACCTCCACGAACAAGATTTCCTTAAGTTTGTTGATCAACATCGACAACACAGTCGAGGTGGAGAAGACGGAGTCGAACCGTCACAGCGGCGATCCCCAAGTCTCCAGATCATTGGAGACAGGATTGCCGAACTTCCCCAAAGGCGACGGAGCAACAATCGCCGTGGGAACAACGACTAGCTTCACCTCAGCGCGGTTCAATGTCACCTCGTCAAAACACCGTTCCACTTCGGCATGATGAAGGAAACCCTTACTAGGGAAGATTCACCATTTACGGTCGAATCTCTACCCCCTTCACCAATAGGATACTCTATACTCCCCTCCCGTCGACGTATAGAGTACCTCCTATCCCGCCCTACAATGGGTCACACGACCCCAGCAACTTCTTATCACGGTTCCAGTATAACATGATGAACCAAGGACTCGCCGAAGACGTTTACATGTGTAAAGTCTTCCCCGAGCTGCTAGTGGACAACGCCAGAAGCTGGTTCGACAGCCTACCTAACGGCAGCATAGGGTCGTACGCCGACCTACTCGACGCCTTCGAGCGTCATTTCTTCCAGAAAGCTGAGGCGAAAATCAGCCCGGCCCAGCTCCTCACCTTAAGGCAGGGGCAAGGAGAAATGATCAGCGACTTCCTGGCCCGTTTCTATAATGAGAGCCTTAAAGTCGATCGTCTCTCCGATGACGTTCTTATTTCGGCGTTTCAAAATGCCATTCAGTCCGGGACTCTCTTCAGAGAGCTCGTGAAGGCGCGTCCAACGACCTCCAGGCAACTATGGAGGATTGATGATACGTTCGCGGAGGCGGATGAGGCTGATCGGAAAAAACAGGCAGCAGATCGGCCCGAAAACAATGAGAAGAAGAAGAAAGATGAGCACACCGACCATGGGCAAGGTCGCCGAAGTGCCCTCGAAAGGTTACAGCGAGGACCCCTTGAGTCTCGCCTAGGACCTTAGCCCAACCAAGACCGAAGTCAGTACACACCGCTGACGAAGTCCAGGGCCAAAATATACGAGCTTCATGCGAACTTGTTCGAGAAGCCACCACCCTTGTCCCGAGGTGGATCGAAACGACGATCCAAAGAGAAGTACTGCAAGTTCCATGATGATTATGGTCATGACACCGAGGACTGCCGAGATCTCGCCTCGGAGGTCAAACACCTGGTGCGCGACGGTACCCTGGGGAGATACCAAAGTCGCAACCAGCAAGAAACCCGACCTCGAGGGAGAGACAAGAGGAAAAAGAATAGGGGAGGGAACAACTGTGCCCCCCATCACGAGAAGAGGCCAAAGCACGATGACGAGGACGAGGATGAAGACCAGCCTCAATATGATGCAGTCATCACTGCCATCACCGGACTGCCCGAAGGCGCGACGAAGTCATCATTGAAAGCCGAGGCCCGAAGTCAACAGCGGGAAAAACCTACCCAGAAAAGGTTCAAGAAGGATGAGGTCGTCACCTTTTCCGGTGATGACCCAGTCCCCCATACCGTACCTCATCAAGATGCCACCATAATCGAGGCCGTGGTAGCCAACAAGTTGGTCCACCAAATATTCATTGACAGTGGAGCCTCTGTGAGTGTGCTTTTCGAAGACTGCTTCGATAAGCTCGATATCGAAGAAGCATGTCTAAAGCCGGCACCCATGCCGCTTAAAAATTTCAGACAGCAAGAAATGACGACGAAAGGCAACATTTCACTCCCCGTGACTGTTGGGAAGAGCCCGTTATCTACTACGAAGATAATCCACTTCTTCGTTGTAAAAGCCAGCTCCCCCTATAACATCATCTTGGGGAGAGATTGGCTAATAGCGACGAAGGCGATCTGCTCGGCCTACCACCTGACGATCAAAATTCCGTCTAAAAATGGAGTGATCACGCTTCGGGGAAACCAGCTGCAGGCCAAGGAGTGCATGCAGGTCGCACTCCGAGGTGTTGGGAATCAACACCCTCAAGCATAGCAACTACAGAACCCCGAAGAGGTAGAGCCGACGTCGCCTCCATCCGTCGAGCTGGTCAAAGATGTCGCATTATACGAAGATGACCCTGCCAAGGTCATCAAAGTAGGGTTCATCGGAGAGTACGAGCTCCGAAGTCAAATTATTCGGCTACTTCGGGAATACAGAGATGTCTTCGCTTGGTCGCCGCTAGACATGACCGGGGTGGCACCAAGCGTCATCACTCATCACCTCAACATCAATCCCGAGGTGAAACCAGTTTGGCAGAAGCAGCGAGCCTTCGCAGCCGAAAGAAATCAAGTGATCCATGACGAGGTCCGCCAACTGCAAAAGGCTGATATTTTATTCTAGGTGAAATATCCGACCTGGTTGGCCAACCCCGTAATGGTGAAAAAGCAGAGAGGGGGATGGCGGATGTGCATAGACTACACCGACCTCAACAAGCACTGCCCAAAACACTGCTACCCCCTTCCCAACATTGACAAAAAGGTCGAAGCCCTTGTTGGCCACAAGGTGTTCAGCTTCTTAGACCTGTACAAGGGGTATCACCAAGTCCTCATGAGCACCGAGGACGCGCCGAAGACCGCCTTTGTCACGGACTTCGGTATCTATACATATAAAAAGATGCCCTTCGGACTGAAGAACGCTGAAGCTACATACCAAAGGATGGTCGACAAAATATTCAAGGCCCACATCGGTAGAATTGTCGAAGTGTATGTAGACGATATAGTCGTTAAAAGCAAGGAAATTGCCACTTTTGTAAACGACCTCAAAGTTGTTCTTAGCCTACTTCGTGAAGTGAATTTAAAGTTAAACCCAGAAAAGTGTACTTTTATGGTCTGATCTGGAAAATTTCTAAGGTGTTGGGTTTCACGCGAAGGTTTAAAGGCTAACCCATCAAAAGTCCGAGCCATCCAAGAAATGCAAGTGCCGAAGTCAATCCATGATGTGCATAGGCTGACGGGCTGCCTAGCTGCGCTAAGTCATTTTCTGTCCAAGGTCGCCGAAAAATAACTCTTGTTCTTCAAGATACTAAAGAAGGCGCTGAACTTCGAGTGGAACGACGAGCACATAAAAGCTTTTGACGACCTAAAGAGGTACCTCGCAAACCTCCTTACTTTATCTGTACCGAAAGAGGGCGAGGTCCTTTCCCTATACCTCATTGCTTCAGACGAGGTAATCAGTGCGGTCCTGGTAAGAGAAGAGAAACGTCGTCAACTACCCGTCTATTTCATAAGCCGAGCCCTCAAAGGACTGGAGACGAGGTACCAACCTTTGGAAAAGGTCGCACTTGCATTGGTAAATGTAGCAAGGAGACTTCGACCGTACTTCCACGCGCATCCAATACAAGTGCTGACCGATCTCCCACTTCGGCAAGTGCTCACAAAGCCAGAAGCATCCGGGCGAATCGTCAAATGGGTTGTAGAACTCAGCAAGCACACGATTTCCTTTGTACCTCATCAGGTCGTTAAAGGGCAAGCCTTGGCCGATTTCCTAGTAGAAGCTAAGTTCACGGAGGTGCAGAAGCCCGCCGAACCTACCGAAAACAAATCAAAGGCCGAAGCACCAAACCAACCACCGCAAGACTGTTGGAAGGTCTACGTGGATGGGGCATCAGGCAACAAAGGAAGCGGGGCCGGGATCCTACTCATCAGCCCGGAAGGGAAGGAGACCACCTATGCACTCCGGTTCAACTTCCCGACCACAAATAACGAAGTGGAGTACGAAACTCTAATCGCTGGACTTCGTCTAGCCCAAACTCTCCAAGTACAAGCCATTCAAGTTCACAGCGACTCTCAAGTCGTAGTGAGCCATATGCTAGGCAAGTATGAGGCCAAAGGTGAACGAATGAAGAAATACCTCCACAAGGCCAAGGTCCTACAACAAAGCTTCTCATACTTCGAGTTGGTGCGAAGTCCAAGAAGAGACAATGATCGAGCTGACACACTGAGCAAACTTGCATCGTCTTCAACAACCTCTCTGGTGGAAGAAGTACAACTCCGAAGTATTGAAGAAGCCGAAGTTAATGTAGTAACCGAAGATAGACCGAACTGGATGACTCCACTTCGCAACTATTTAGAAAAAGGCGAACTCCCAGCCGACAAGGTCGAGGCTAGGAAGCTCCTGGCTAAATCCACCCAGTATGTCCTAGAATAGGGAATGCTGTATAGAAAATCCTACCTCCTGTCTCTCCTAAGATGTGTGGGACCCAACCAAGCGGACTACGCATTGCGCGAAGTCCATGAAGGGTCCTATGGCAGTCACATCGGAGCTCGCGCCCTATCTAAGAAGATCATGAGATCGGGATACTATTGGCCCACCATGTTACAGGATGCTATCGACCTCGTCAAACAGTGTCCGAAGTGCCAAATCCATGCGACGGTTCCAAGGTTGCCACAGACCGAACTGGCCAGCATGAAAAGCCCTTGGCCGTTCATGTAGTGGGGAATAGACATCGTCGGCCCGTTCGAAAAAGCTCCCGGCCAACTACAATTCCTCATTGTAGCCATCGACTACTTTATGAAGTGGGTGGAAGCCGAACCTCTGGCACAGATCACAAGCAAAAACGCCCTAAACTTCATTTGGAAGAACATAGTTTGTCGCTTCGGCATACCTCACGTCCTCGTCTCAGATAATGGAACCCAGTTCACAGACAAGACGTTTAGAGAATGGTGTGACGAACTCCATATCCAACAAAAGTTCACCTCGATAGCTCACCCTCAAGCGAATGGCCAAACCGAGGTTACGAACCGAATGATAGTCAAAGGGTTAAAAACCCGACTCGATAAGGCCAAAGGAGATTGGGCGGCAAACTTGCCCCAAGTCCTATGGTCTTACCGGACTACTCCCTGAACCTCACATGGTGAAACACCATATAGTTTGGTCTACGGAACTGAAGCAGTGATCCCGGTAGAGATCGGCTTGCCGAGCCCCCGAACGCTTAACTTCACAGCCCAGGACAACGAAGAGAAACTTCGAACTGACCTGGATTTGCTAGAAGAAAAGCGAGAACAAGCCTATATACAGGAAGCTCGATACAAACAGCAAGTAGCTCGGTACTACAACAACCGGGTGAAGCACTGCGACTTCGTGCTTCGGAATAACGAGGTCAGTAAGGCGGAGAAGCTCGACAAGCTAGAAGCCACTTGGGAAGGCCCATACCGAGTTCAAGAAGTCCTCGGCAAAGGGTCGTACAAGCTCGCCTATTTATCTGGTGAGCCAATACCCCAAACTTGGCATATCTCCCATTTGAAGAGATATTATCTATGAATGGAAGCTGGTGTGTGTAAATAGGTTGTTAGGTTGATTTAAATTGTGTCCATCCTTTTTTAGCATCTTATTTTTATCAATGAAATTCATGTTTTGCATATTTTAAAATTCGTGTCTTGCATTATTTATTTGGTGTACCACTTCCATTTATATGTTTTATCTCAATCACAAACTAAATTCCTGACGAGGAATACAAAAACAAACCAAAACTCCAACTTCGGAGTAGCATTTAAACGCGCGTAGGGACACCACTCCTATCGATAAATTCGACAAATAAGAAACCCATATAACCTTAACCTCGTTTTATGATGAGGACGGGTTGTATAAAGGCCAAACTTCGTCTTACGACGAAGTGCGCCACTTATGGCCAAACTTCGTCTTATGACGAAGTGAGCCACTTCAGGCCAAACTTCGTTTTATGACGAAGTGCGCCACTTAGGGTCAAACTTCGTCTTATGACGAAGTGAGCCACTTCTAGGCCAAACTTCGTCTTATGACGAAGTGCGCCACTCGAGGCCCATTGGGAGCCGAGAAAAGGTTTAGATAAGGATGCTGTATCTCGGTTTGTATACAGTGTTTGGTATCCGGAAAATAAAGCTTCACCGGCCCGGAAAGGCGTGGGCCCGGACTAATTCACTGTTACACTGCCATATATTAGCCCGTCTCTACCCGTCATAAGTCGAGATAAGTATTGAATTTCATTAGCAATGTTTATTTCAAGGGAAGGACAATTTTAGATGTTCAATTTTAATTATCAATTTTTTATTTAATTAAATATCAATGGTTGATTGAGTTAAGTATCAAGTTTGTTAATTTTGAATTTTAATACAATTTTGATTTAATTTGTAATTATGCAATGTTTTTATTTTCAATGTTAGTATCATGTTTTTTCAATTTTAATTAGCAATTTTTTTATTTAATATCAATTATTAATTTTTTATTTTCAACTTTAATTATCATTTTTTATTTTCAACTTTAATTATCAATTTTTTTTTATTTTTAATTTTAATTATCAATTATCAATTTTTTTATTTTTTATTATAATTATCAATTTTTTTTTTAAATTTTAATCATCATTTTTTATTTTCAATTTTAATTATCATTTTTATTTTCAGTTTTAGTTATCATTTTTTATTTTCAATTTTAATTATCAATTTTTTTATTTTCAGTTTTAATTATCATTTTTTTATTTTCAACTTTAATTATCAATTTTTATTTTCAATTTTAATTATCAATTTTTTATTTTCAATTTTAATTATCAATTTTTTATTTTCAATTTTGTTATTTTTATTTGCAAACTACAAAAAAAAATTATTGTTTTTATAACTATTCTACCGAACACACAATCCAAGATATGTATGTTTGTACCAAACACACAATATATTTCTTATCCCAACTTATCATACTTTTTTATCTCAACTTATCACATATTTTCTTATCTGTCATTTTCTCGGTATTGCTACTAAACGAGCCCTTAGGGCCAAACTTCATCTTATGACGAAGTGAGCCACTTCAGGCCAAACTTCGTCTTATGACGAAGTGCGCCACTTAGGGTCAAACTTCGTCTTATGACGAAGTGAGCCACTTCAGGCCAAACTTCGTCTTATGACGAAGTGAGCTATTTAAGGTCAAACTTCGTAAGCCACTTAAGGCCGAACTTTATTTCATGGCGAAGTAAGCTGCCTTCGTTTAAAACAGGGGAATCTACCTTAGTTAAAAATGAGGATGAAAAGCTCAAATAAAAGTGCAAAAATTCCATTTTATTTCATTTAAATGGAAAATGTACAAGCATTACGAGGAACCCGGAGGCCTAGGCTTACTAAAGCTAAGCCAATCTCTGGCAAAATCCCTACCAGAGTTAAAGATCAAAATATCATCTACACTAAGCCTGCCTCTATCTCGTCCGAGAGCTGAACTTCGACCTCTACCTCGGCCACTCTGAGTTCCACGACCTCGGATATTTTGGCTCGCTTGACCTCGACCTCGTCCAGGCGCCAACCGCCGCTCTTGATTGTAGAATTCTTGAGAATGGCATGCGACAATCCTAGGATCAGGGTTGGCCGAACTTGAAGATTCACCTTCCAAGAATTCCCTAGAAGTGCGGTCAAGCAGCCTCAAGTTCGAACCAGGGGTAGCCGAAGTCGAAAACTCAACCTCTGACAAAATACGTCGTTTCAACTTCGGACAGCGATCAAGAACTGTCTCGTAGATGCTCGCTACTCGTATAAGCTCTTTAAATTCATCCCGAAGCTGCCAGGAGTCATTTCTATATTGCTCCCTATAGCTTCGGCACCGAGCTTTGAGGTCCTTGACCTTACTATAGGTCTCAGAAATCGTGGATCCCCCAGCTCGGTGAATTATGGCCTCATACTCCGTGTGCTCCTCGACTATCTCCTTGAAAGTTTTGATATCGTCCAGAGCTTGTTGGTACTTGTCATCAAGCTCCAGATACCTAGCATGCACTTCGTCAAGTTTTTCCTGAGCCGCTCGAAGTCTCACTCCAGCCTCGATCTCGATGTTATCAGCATGTTTTTTCCAGTTCGAAGCATCGATCTCGGCTACTTCAACAGCTCGACGAAGTTCGGATATCTCTCTCATGAAGTGAGAAGCATCGTAAAAATCAGGAACAGACTACAAGAGTAGATACAAGCAAGTTTCAACAAGAGGCATTTTTATATAAAGCCGAATACGGCAAAAGAAGCACCACCCTAACGGTGACGAAGTACAAGGTAAAAAAAAAAAAAAAAAAAAAAAGGGGGAGAAAAAAACACATGGGAGGAGTCAGTTATACCCCCTCATGGTTTCCTTCATCCCTGCCGACCTCTGGTTCGGCGTCATGTTCCCCCGACCTCCCTCCAGTGGCGTTGGTGGCTGGGTCCTTCGGCAGCCTGGCGATCGCGGCCTCCAGCTTGTCATCCCTGTCGACAGGACAATTCCGAACCGCCGTCTTCCAAAGAAGGGACCTCTGCTCGGCTAGCCTTTCCACCATTGGTACCTCCGAAGTGCTCTCCACAAGCACCTCGGCATATTCCCGCAGCATCTCCTCTTCAGAGCATGCCTCATACCCATACTTGGCCTTATCCAGGCTTGGGTAATCCTGGCCAATCAAGTCAATGACTGCGGCAGAGACCGAAGTGCTCATAGTACATACCAGTTGTGTAACGGCCCCTGCCAAAGTGGCGGGACTAGAATATACGCTCAGCGAAAGCCCGGAGCATCCCACCATGGCCAGCAACCGCACGGGCCATCTTCTCCCACTCCTCAGGGAGCTGAGCCTTCAACTCCGTAACTTCGGCCTCAGGTCGGACGCCTTCTTCTTTGCCTCTTCGGTGGTGGCGAGGGCCACAGCCTCCCGTTTCACCGCCATCTTGGCCTTCGACTCAGCCGCAACCACCTTTACCGAAAGATCAGCCTTCGCTGCCTCTACCTCAGCAGAGAGTTTCCAGAATTTGGCAACTCCGTCAGTAACGAAGTTCGCCAAGCTGTTCAGTCCGGCCACATCCACCTCGGACTCCTGCACAAAGAAAAGAAATGTTAGAACACACACCTGACATAAATGTCTAATCTACCGAATTCTACTCACCTCGGGAAATGATATCTCCCGGTATGCATCCTGGCCCAAAAGCCAACCACCCCCATAAGCCCCCACCTCGTCAATCGAGGAGAGCCGAACTCCCTAAATTTGATGACCCACAGTCAGAGGTGGAGGCGAGCCGGCCCGAGGTGAACACGGCTGTGAACTCTTTGAAACCGACCTAGTCAGGTCGGTTGCTCTCTCGGCCGACGTACCAAACACCGTCTTCTCCACGGCAGGAGAGGACCTCGCCCTCTTATTTTTTCTTTGTACTGCGGCCTGGAGATCTTGGGGATTCACTGCAAAACAGAAACAAATGTTAAACCTCGAACAGACAATACCTCGTGTAATATATGAAGCAGGGCCTCACCCAAATCCGCGGTCACAGTGCCGTCATATGGGCTCAGCCCATACCTCGCAAGATCGGCCTCGGAATAATCCCTCTCAATATGGGTGAGGTTCACCAAGCTCGTCTCAAGATCACTGATTGGTTTCTCAGTGACTTGAGGCGTAAACTTGACCTTGGACCAAGGATATAAAGGCACCCCTTCAGTCCGGCAGAAGAAAATTTTCTTCTACCAGTTCGGTATCTTGGAGGGCGTCTCCAACTTAAACATATTAATGGGGAAAGGTAAACCCACCCCGTCGGACCCCGCTTAGGTCTAAAAAACTTAAGCAGCAATTCTAAAGAAGCCGAACCACCAAGGCGGCCGACCTCGACACAAAACCCGACGACTTGCTTCACTGAGGGCGGCGCCAACTGCCCTACGGACAATTCGAGCTTCTCTAGAAGTTCGACAAAAATATGATTCAAAGGAAAGCGAAGACCGAAGTGAAGATAGTCTTCGTACACAGTAAAAAATCCTACAGGAGGTGAACTACCCCTATCATTTATACGTGGCAGAACCAACTCCGTCGACTCCGAAAATAAAAATTTCCGAGCCAAACTCCGCATATGTGACTCACTCATGGTGGAGGCATATTGAAGGGCGGCGTCGGACCCAACTAAGGGAAGGAATTCGATTTCTCGAAGGCTGGGCGGGATGAATGAATGTGTGTACACATTCAAAAAAACCCTCACCGGAAATACCCTAGACGGCGAGGGCGAAACTCCTGTGTTCACCGTATCCATATCTACCGGGAGAGAAGATGAAGAAGAAGACATTACAGAGGAGGAAACTTACTTGTTACGGCTTTCACAAAAATTTCACGGAAATATGGTGCAAATGGCGGCGGCGATACAGAACTCTGACTTAGGGTTTTTGCTCTCTCTTAAGTCGGTACAGTAAATTGGGGGAAAAAAATGTTTGAAGGCGTATGCTGGATGCTTTTATAAGTAGATATTCCGCCTTTTCAAATCCTGCCTCTTCACCTGCCCGCATAGGGAAGCGACACGTGTCCCACTTACTCTGGACCCCAACAGTCGCGCCCCTCCATCTCCAGCCTATTCAAGCTCGACCTCGTATAAATGAGGCGATATGCATTTTGACTTCGTCGAAATCCTAATTTCGACGGGGGTAATGCAGCTCGTACTCGACCTCGTATAAATGAGGCAGTATGCATTTTGACTTTGTCGAAATCCTAATTTTGACGGAAGCAATGCAGCTTGTGCATTTCGACTTCGTCAAAATCCTAATTTCGACGGAGGCAATCCAGCTCGTACTCGACCTCGTATAAATGAGGCGGTATGCATTTCGACTTCGCCGAAATCCTAATTTCGACGGGGGCAATGCAGCTAGCACTCGACCTCGTCTAAATGAGGCGACATGCATTTCGACTTCGTCGAAATCCTAATTTCGACGGAGGCAATACAATTCGAAATCGACCTCGTCTAAACGAGGCAACATTCACTTCGACTATATCGAAATCAAAATTTCGACAAGGGCAATGCAGTTTGTTTAGTGTGTTTTTGTTTGATTTTTATAGTTTGGTGTGAGTTTTTTTTCGTATGTTTTGCTCGTTTCGTGTGTTTTAGTCAAAGTTAGGTTCGTGAGGAGTTTTGGAAGAGAAGAGAGAAAAGGAGCACAAGAACGAAGAAATGAGCAAAAAGTGAAGATCAATTTCGGATGAACTAAGAGCATAACATCGAAGAGGAGTTCGATAGGAGCGCATAGGAAAAAACAGCGGTCAATTTCGAGTTCGGACGAAGGAGATATGACCGAAACAAAAAAGTTGCGCGCATCGGGCCGAGTGTAGCACCCAGCGGGCCGCTGGGCCCCTCAGTTTCAAGAAAAACGCGAGAGGGATACTCAGCGGGCCGCTGAACCCTAGCGGGCCGCTGGTCCGGGCCGACTTGTTATGTTATTTTCCTTATTTGAGTAGGTTTTTTGAGATCTATATATATGAAAACTATTGTGAACGTGAGAGACATCTTTCTTCCTAGTTTTTTAGCCCTTAAAACTCTAGATTAGTTTATATTAGTTTTTAGTTATTGCTTTGAAGATTATAGCTTTGGATTCAAGATTTTAATTCAAGTTCTTTGTTCTTTCTTTCATCTTTGATTCTTAAGTTTAATTTGTGCTCTTAGATTAATTTTACTTGCTTTCTCTAATCGCTTTATTTAGTTTAAATTTATTTACTTTAATTTACATTAGATCCATGTTAAGATTTATTTGCTCTAGTTTAGATTTAATTGTTTTCTTTTCAATTTATGCCTAGGTAGATTTACTGCTTTCTTCTAGTTTAATTTATTATCCCTGGTGATAGACGAGAGTGCTTTCTACTTGCTTTTATTTGCTTTCAAGTCTAGTTTAATTTATTTGCTTTATTTATTTTAAATCCTAGGACTTAATCAAAACTCAAAACCCCCAATTTTTACTTGCTTTCTTAGGGTAGATAATCACACAATTGGTTTCCCTGTTAAGCTTTCCTTGAGATTCGACTTAGGGTTCATTTTACTAGTACTATGATAGACCTAGTCCTATTGCTAGCACTATTTTGGGTGAAACAAATTTTGGCGCCGTTGCCGGGGAAAGCTTTAGGCAATTAATTGTGTGATTTTATTTTATGTGTTTACTTCTTGTTTATTAAAATAAAAAAAATAAAAAAAAAATTATTTTCTCGATTATTCTTCTCTCCCACTGGTACGCTTAATCCGTTTGTTGAGTGCTTACAGTGAAAAGGGAAGAAGAGATTGAGTTCACAGAGGTCGTGGGAATGGTTATGGATGATTTTGCCTATCCCACATTCACCACACCCACCTACTACTCACCGCCGCCGCCGGTATACTATCCACCGGAATCTCAATTCCTTCCTCAATACCCACCATATCAGCCATACTACCCACCACCAACACCTTATTACCCCCCACCACAATACCCGGTGCAACAAAATCAACAATTTTGGAAGATCCCAAGTCAAGAATTGCAGCCCCATCAAGCCCATGTGGTGACGGTCCATCAACGAGAAAAAGTTGCCAAGAATCCACTCCACAAGGCTTCCAACCCTTATGTTCCACCTTGCAGAATGAAGAAGGAAAAACAAGATCATGAATTTGTTGGCCATCTCAAATCATTGCCCAAACGAAGTGATCCGGGGAGTTTTGAAATGAATGTGATTTTGGATAGTGGAGAAACTGTGGTGGGGATGATGGATTTAGGAGCGGCAATAAATTTGATGCCACACTCTATTTTCAAGAAGATGAGCTCCAAGAATCTGAAGGCAATTGATATTCGCATCGAGCTAGCAGATGGCACTATGAGTCATCCATTGGGAATTGCGGAAGATGTCGCTATAATCGTAGGAGGCATAAGAGTGCTCGCTGATTTTGTTGTGCTTAATGAGGGACGAGGTGCTAGGAGTTCGAAGGGCCATCTTCTTCTATTGGGTCGACCATTCATGGCTACTACGCAAACTCGTATTGATGTTGCTTCCGGTATGTTGAGCATGGCAGGAGAAGGAGGTTCGGTAACATTTTCGGTTTTTGAGAATAAGCCTTCTCCCTCTACTTCTAATTCCTTTATCCATAAATGTTCATTTGTGCAAATTTCTAATCATTTGGATGAGGATAGTGTTAAGCAGGAAGTGAAAGCTGATATATCAGAGGAAGAGCTCAATGATGATGATTTCTTTAGTTGCGTGGATGAGGAGGAATTCATTGAAGCGAAAGAGTTCATCATTGAGAAAGATTTGAGCAATTTAAAGCAAGTTGAGGAAATGAAGGAGGTTTGTATGATAAGCTTGCAAGAAGATGATGTTATCGACACTTTTCTTCCACATTTGGACGATGAAGTTCACATTAGGGAAGTACCTTGGTTTGAGTGGCATGACTATGAGAAGTTTGAGGTGGAGTCTCGAATAACTGTGGGGGAGATAAGAGTTGAAGATAAGTCAATCCTCGATTTTCGAGCCAAAGTGGAGGAAGAGCCCAAATTTGGGTCAGGAGTGGTCAATAAAATTTCCAAGCTCATGAAGACTACAAAAGACACCATAGGATTTGGCACGTTGCTAGCTGTGACGGGATTTGGTTGATAAATGCTTAATGCGTCGAGCTAATGACGTTAAACAAGCGCTTCGTGGGAGGCAACCCACGGTTTTTTGAATTCTCGTTTCTTTTAATTAATTTTCATTTCAAATTTCAAATTTTTCTTTTTTTTTGGCAGGATTAAAAAAAAATAAAAAAAATAAAAAAAATTGAAGGCAAGTCGAGAGCTCGGGCCAGCGGTCGCTGGGCCCGAGCGGGCCGCTGGGGTGATGCGGTGAGAAAGTGCGAGAAGAAGGTCCAGCGGGTCGCTAGACTCTAGCGGGCCCCTGGACCCGGTCAAAATTAGAAACGTGCATGGTTTTAAACTCAAAATCGGTGATTCCCACAATTCATCCACCGATTCTCTCCTTCATTCTCCAATCCCACCAACCCACCTTTGTAGTTTTGGTAAGTTTGGTAAGTTGTTAGTTTTATTTTTCTTTTTATTTTGGTTTTTGGTTAGTTTTTGGTTTTTACTTTATTTTATTTTCTTTAGTAGGTATTATGCTTGGTTTTCTTTGTTTTTGTTTGTGTAGGTAACTTGCTTATGGGGTCATTTGAGGATTTGAAGCTTGATTGCCGAATTGTGTCGTCATTAGTGAAGCTTTCTCATCCCTTTCTCTTTACTTTTATTGCAATGGGGACATTGCATGCATTTAAGTGTGGGGGGGGGGGATGTAGAAATTTTGTGATAGGATTTATTTTTGATTTATTTGTGATTTGTTTGCTTAATCCTTTTGTGAGTCTTTCAACATCTATGTGGATTGGTCAAGCATGAGTTTTGTTGTGATGATGAGGCTAATGATGATTGCTTGTTTTGATTGAAAACTTACTTGTGAGCATGTTAGGACTCGATAGATTTGATTGGTAAATGTAGACTTTAGCATCCACGAACATGAATCACCTCTTTACCCTATGTTGTGAGATTTTGAACCTTGACTAAATACATGATGGTAGTCAAATTCCTTTCTTGTGTGTGAATGTTCAAGCATGCATAATTGTCTCTAGAACTTGTCTTGGTTTCTCCCTCGAGATTGCATCGTGTGCTTAAAAATGAAGAAATGATTCTAGGCCATCTTTCATAGCCTTTTCTTTCCCTTTTACCTTATCCAAATTTGGAACACTAAAATCCTAGTTAGCCCTTTGAGCCTTGGAGATCTATTACTTAGATCTAATTTCTTTGGAAAGCCTTGGGTAAGGATTAACGTTGGAATTGAGTTTTGGTTTGGATTGGGAGTGTGTTGTTGGAAAAATCTTTTGAAAAAGAGAAGAAAAGGATTAGGAAATTGGATTGAGAAGTTAGAACCTCCTACTCATATAAGCTCTATATATATGTAAAAAAAAAAAAGAAAAAAAAAAGAGAGAGAGAGAGAGAGAGAATAAAAATAAATAAATGAATGAATAAGAGCATAAATGAGTAGGAAGTAAAATAGAGTTTTTGAAAAAAGTTTGGTGATGAATTTGAAGTTTTTGCCATGGTTTGAAGTAGTGTGGGGGGATCAAGAGTTGTTGAAAAGAAAGAAAGTTGAGTGAATT
>LSBG02000289.1:0-24997 GCA_001642375.2 Mentha longifolia
AATAACTAGAAAGCAATTAAACAAATCGAACACACTTTTTTTTGAAAAAATAATAATAATAATAATAATAATAATAATAACTAAAAATAATAATAAAAATCGAGATACTTAACCACACTTCGCCATCCCCTCAAACTTTGTGTTTTTACTAGGAAAAATAGCAAGTTTGAAAGAAGAAGAGGTGGTAAGAATCTCAAACTAAACCGGAATCATGGCGAGCTCCCTTTTTTTTCTTCTTTTTATAATTTTTTAAATGATCGGGCAATTGCTTGACTTCACAAGTCAGGATCGCCTCTTCCTCTTCTTTTCTCAACTCCAAAAATTGTGCTTTTTGTTTTGAAATTTCCTGCACACTTTCTAAAGCACACAAATCAAAAGAGTTGGGATCTAAAGAAAAATAAAAAATTAGAAGAGAGAAAATTAGGAACACAAGCCTCAAGAGGATCCTTAGATGATTTTAAAAAATTTCCGATGACGCAAGAATCAGCCACATTAAGCACTTTGCATTCCTCCATAGACTTTGGCTCCTCTTCTTTCTTCGCCTTGGTAGCTTGCGATTCTTCCTCTTCAACTTCTTCAATCTCCACAATCTCCAGCTCTATTCTTGGCATCTTAGGTCCCTCATAGGAAGTTCCACTTCGCAAGGTGATGGCTTTGCATTGCTCAATTGGATTAACCACCGTGTTGCTTGGAAATTGCCCCAGTTGATGTTGCTTGCTCAATGAATTGGCAATTTGCCCCACTTGTATCTCCAACATCTTTATTTGGGTTTCCATGGCCGAGGTTTTAGCTTCGGAGCTAGAGATGTACTTCAAGAGAATCTCCTCTAAATTTGGCTTCTTGGGCTCATCAATCACTCCATTGGTGACGGAAAATCCGGGAGGAGGTTGAAGAATATTGTTCGGAATTCCATAGGAGAGGTTCGGATGAGATTGGTTACCTTGGTATGGACGACCTCCATGAAATTCTCCTTCATTTTGGTAATGATTACCAAAGTTCGATTGTTGACCCAACTAATGTAATCAACATGTGCTTCATCAACAATCGGACCACTCTTGGCTTGTATCACGGAATCAATCTTGCTCGTCAAAGTGGCCAACCGGTTTGATAACATGAGAAGAGGATCCGTGCTTTCGGCTATAGCAGCTTTCTTTAAAATAATCCTCTCCGATGGCCAATGAAAACTGTTGGATGCCATGTTCTCAATGATCTCCATTGCCTCTTCACCTCCTTTGGCTAGTAAAGCTCCTCCGGCTGCAGCATCAAGAATCCTTCGCAACTCCCCATTGCATGCATGGTAGAACAACATGATTCGAGTGGCAAGATCAAAGCCATGATTTGGGCACTTTCGAATCTTATCCTTGAATCTCTCCCAAGTCTCATAGAGTGTCTCCCCTTCGAATTGTTGAAAGTGGGTGATCTCCATCTTTAGCTTGAACATGAGGCCTGGTGGGTGAAATTTGAGTAAGAACTTCTGAGCAATCTCTTCCCACGTAGTCTCTTCTCCAACTTCAAGAGCTTGGTACCATTGCTTTGCCTTATCCCTCAAAGAAAAAGGGAAAAGACGAAGTTTGATTGCATCCTCCGGAGCTCCATTGATCTTTGATCGTGCCACATATATCCAGAAACTGCCCAAGATGTGCATTCGGGTCCTCCATATTGGTTCTGTTGAACCAAGGAAATGAGCCCCGACCTCAACTCGAAATTGTTGGCATTGATAGCCGGTCCCGGAATGCCTCCATGAGTAAGCATAGTCTTGAATTGATCTTGAATAGCCGGGGGGCGAAGCTTTGAAGCTTCTTGAGCATCCATCAATGCCTTTATTTGCGCCTTGATTGCATTGATCTCCTCTTGAGTTGCCATTGATTTTCACCTCGAAAACAAGAAATAAAAATAAAATAAATAAATAAAATAAAAATAAATAAATAAATAAATAAAATAAAATAAAATAAAATAAATGTCTAAAATTAGTATAAAAAAAAAAACCAAACTAATATCACTTTGAACGATTAAATCAATCCCCGGCAACGGCGCCAAAAACTTGTTCACTAATTTTTTAACCAAACGAGTGTTATTATAGTTAGGGAAGCAAGGTCGATTTCCACAGAGATTGAATAATCAAAGTGGGTACTAATTCGATTTATTATCCTCTATCTAGACTACCAATTTATAGAGATTTTTATAAACTAAAATAAAGTAAATAAATTAAATAGATAAAAACGAAACAAAATTGAGAAATCAAATAAAAGAAAGATTATTCTAAGGCTTCAGTTTCAATGGACATGCAAACTCAAACCAATTTAAATCAATCAATCACATAAAAGACTCAACTCTTACTAGGACAATCACAAAATAAGTTTAAACCTACTTCCGTAGTGCCTAAACCGTGGATCGCATGCAAGAATTGTTGTGTCCAACTAATTTCTAAAATATGCAACTCCTAAAAGCTCTAAGGATTAAAGGCTCTCACACAAATCTCAAGATCTTCCGACTTTATTGAAGTATGTGTCCTATGTTCCAATTCTAGTATTAATCCTCAACTTCCGTCTATTGAATTAATAAAATAGATCAAGCAAAATTGGCGATCAAGCAATTAAGCAAATAACAAGCACAAGAACATAGAAAGCAAGAGAATGTCGTGATTGATTAATAAAAACTAATTTGAATCTACAATATCCATCTACTCTCTAACCCTAAAAAAAAGAAAATTAGTCACTCATGTTCATGAAAAGTAGTTCAAGATGAAAAATATGATAAAAGAAAACTGGATCAAAGAAAACTTATCTAAGATATGTGCTTTGAGCACCTATATATATAGTTTGGACTAGACCTAATTAAATAAGGAAACAAAAAGAAAATAAAACAAAATAAAGGCGGCTGCTGAAACAAAGATGAGACGCGGCCCGACAACATGGAAACACGGGCGCTTTCTGCATGGACGCGGAAACGGCATTGTGTTCGCAAAATTGAAGAAAAGTAACGCATGCAATCCAACTCGAGCACGGATGATCTCCAACTGGGCTTCTTGGACGTGAACTGGGCCTCATCTTTCTTGGGCTGCAAATTAATGGGCTTTGAATAAGGACAACTTGGAAACGGAGATCAAGACATGGCTGCAGCATATGATTGGAATTAGGAGTTGCACGTCCACTTGCTTCAATCCTTTTTTTTTTTCTTTTTCCTTTATTCCTTTTCTTTTTCTTCAATTTTTAACTTCTTATCTTAACTTTCTTTCTTTTCAACTTTGACTTTTCGTGGCTTTCAATTTCTCTTGGAGCTCATTTCTTCGATTATTCCAAAACGTAGCCTTTTCTCGTATTTTTATCTACAAAATCAACAAAGCAAGATCAAGCGTAATATCTTTGAATATAAAAAATATATATTGAAATACCAAAACTTGATCATGATTTTTCATTGAAAATAAGACTCTGAGCATACAAAATACGTAGAAAATCCATATTTATCATACTTTCTGTTAGGATATTATTGTAAGGGGGAACTTTGAATCAAGTTGATAATAAAAGATGTGTTTGATTCGATTCCAAAAACCTGAATTTACATAGAATATTTCCTTTATTATCTTTGATGATCCAATTCTTAAGTTACAATGTAAAGTTTAATGTATTAGAAGAGCTTATTTGTTAGGGAGCTCTTTATTGAAATGTAACTTTAGAGCGTCTAAGTGAGAGAGCCGGTCTGAAAGAAGACCAAAGCGTCTGGATTGGAAGCCGCAGGAAAGAGAGCGTCTTTCAAGGTCGGAGCGCCTCTTCAGGTCAAAGCACCTGTCAAAACCAAAGCGTGCTTCTAAACAGAGCCACTGAACAAGCTCGAAGAGCGTGCTTAGTTTAAAGCGTGAAGGAGCTCGCTTTCCCCATGCAAAGCGTCTCCACCCTTAGCCGCTCAAGCTTCCAGCTTGAGCCAGAGCGTCTGACAAACAGGTAAGAAGTGACAACCTGCAAGTCCACGTGTACGCTTCTGATTGCTCAAAAGAACGGTGAACCGTCCAATCACCGAATGCATAGGCCTAGGTTCTAACAAGTCAACAACTACTTCCCCTAGGACTGTGTGCTATAAAGTAAAAGATTTGATTTAGATTGGACATAGTGAGGTGCACGCAATCTATCTTTCCAACGGATAGTTTTGCTTTCCCTCCCTATAAATAGAAGGTTCAAACTACATAATAAAAAAGTGAGAGATCAAGTGAAA
The DNA here is from genome assembly GCA_001642375.2 of Mentha longifolia. Classification (NCBI taxonomy): domain Eukaryota; kingdom Viridiplantae; phylum Streptophyta; class Magnoliopsida; order Lamiales; family Lamiaceae; genus Mentha; species Mentha longifolia. The sequence continues at coordinate 4,207 of LSBG02000289.1, forward strand.
TCAAGAGCACAAGAGAAGAGAGAAGGCGCTTCCAACTTCGAAAAAAACCTCTTTCCTCCTCTACCTGCAATATCTCCGATCCAACCTTCTAGCTCACAACTTAGGGCTTCAATCTCATTAATCCATAAGCCCTTGAGAGAAATCCAAGCCTTCTACATTGTACTTCATTGTAAAAGGATTTCTCATTAGTTGGAAATATACGAACCCAAACCCTAAACTGAGTTTGAGTGTTTTGTATGTAAAGGTTGTAAGGCTCGTGAGTGCCTATCGTATAAACTCACATGGTTCTTGGGGTACCTAGTTAAAACCCCAAGTTGAGTGAAGTTCCTCACCGGGTTGTGGTGGGAAGAGTGGACGTATGAGCGTAACCTCCGAACCACTATGCATCTTATCTTAAGAGTTCGTGCTTTATTTTTGGGGACCAACAAGTGGTATCAGAGCGGGGGTTCCAACAGACCCTTGTTCTCGATATTGGTAGCGCGAAAGCACTACAGAGGGTCAACCGGAGCTGATCCATTAAAAAAAATTCGATCTCCCAACTTCACTCAAGGATACTGCTCCTAATGTCGCTTCTAACGGCATGAAGATAGTATCACTTCCTCAAAGACAAGTCTTGGGAATGATGAAGCGTGGTCCTGTCTACGAGCTAGAGCGCCTATATTATTTCGTTGGCAACAACATTCAATCTACCACCTCCGACTCTTTGCTGTCATACATCATATGGTGCAACATAGACAAGGAGTTGTGGGAGGCTCTTCGCTCGCTCACCCATGGCCTGGAGAAGTTTCCGGAGCAGAGATGCCCAACGCTCTTGCAAGAGAACGTTGGAGGCTCCAAAGCGTTTGAGTCTCACGACTTGAACCACCTTGAGGTCGTTAATCCACAAGGGAAGGATCTCTCCTACGAGGAAGTAATTATCATCGTAACCCGCACTTCTCTACGGGATGTGGCAAAATATCAGGGTAACATCCTGACCACTCTAGATATCAACACTGGCACTAGGAATGCCGCTTCACAAACTCAAAATACTTGAGTCTAGTAAGGAAGCGTCTCCAGGGTCAGCATATCCATCCCGCTCTCGGAAAGATCAAGAGAAGAATATTACGAGCGAAGGATGTTCAGTCAGAGCTTCGGCTGCAAAAGCATCAACAAAGCGTCCCGCTCAAAGCGTGAAATCTCCTCTTCACGCTTTCACAAACTATGACGATGAAGATCCGGCTAGTTTGTGAAATAGAGTTGGTGACTGCTTTCTCTGAATTGCTTTTAAGGTTTTGCTCCCAAAACCAGACAAGCAATTCTTGCAGCAGATAAAGAAGGCCTCGTTTGTCGACTTAAGGGAGAATGATAAGCTCGAGGGAGAAATTCTTTACGAAGCGGCTGACAAAGACGAACATCTTCATTTCATCTCCCAACGTCCAGAAGGTGCACAACTCTTTCAAAAACACTTCAAAAGGACGGTCCTCTTTCTAGGAACTTCTATTTGGTCTGCCGAAGCTCCATACGGAGGCCCGCCCTATACCTCAAGAAATGGAATTTTGTTATACCCACAAGGAGGGATGAAGAGTCCGGTACCATCTTATTAAGAGGAAAAGGAAAACGAGTTAATCAAGAAATACAAGTAACATGTATTTCTTGATAGAAGATCTTGAAGAACAAGGATGTACAAGTAGAAATGCAATACCTTATCATCCGAAGCGCTTATCTCACCACTTAGGTCTCTAGGAGCTTTAGTTGTCTTAGCTTTGAAAATTGTAGTACTTGCTGCAATTTTTGAAGCTATGTATTTGTACACCTGAATCTTTATTCGGGTTTTGGCATCATCAAAAAGGAGGAAATTGTTAGGATATTATTGTAAGGGGGAACTTTGAATCAAGTTAATAATAAAAGATGTGTTTTAATTCGATTCCAAAAACCCGAATTTACATAGAATATTTCCTTTATTATCTTTGATGATCCAATTCTTAAGTTACAATGTAAAGTTTAATGTATTAGAAGAGCTTATTTGTTAGGGAGCTCTTTATTGAAATGTAACTTTAGAGCGTCTAAGTGAGAGCGCCGGTCTGAGAAGACCAAAGCGTCTGGATTGGAAGCCGCAAGAAAGAGAGCGTCTTTCAAGGTCGGAGCGCCTCTTCAGGTCAAAGCACCTGTCAAAACCAAAGCGTGCTTCTAAACAGAGCCACTGAACAAGCTCGAAGAGCGTGCTTAGTTTAAAGCGTGAAGGAGCTCGCTTTCCCCATGCAAAGCGTCTCCACCCTTAGCCGCTCAAGCTTCCAGCTTGAGCCAGAGCGTCTGACAAACAGGTAAGAAGTGACAACCTGCAAGTCCACGTGTACGCTTCTGATTGCTCAAAAGAACGGTGAACCGTCCAATCACCGAATGCACAGGCCTAGGTTCTAACAAGTCAACAACTACTCCCCTAGGACTGTGTGCTATAAAGTAAAAGATTTGATTTAGATTGGACATAGTGAGGTGCACGCAATCTATCTTTCCAACGGATAGTTTTACTTTCCCTCCCTATAAATAGAAGGTTCAAACTACATAATAAAAAAGTGAGAGATCAAGTGAAATCAAGAGCACAAGAGAAGAGAGAAGGCGCTTCCAACTTCGAAAAAAACCTCTTTCCTCCTCTACCTGCAATATCTACGATCCAACCTTCTAGCTCACAACTTAGGGCTTCAATCTCATTAATCCATAAGCCCTAGAGAGAAAACCAAGCCTTCTATATTGTACTTCATTGTAAAAGGATTTCTCATTAGTTGGAAATATACGAACCCAAACTCAAACCCTAAACTGAGTTTGAATGTTTTGTATGTAAAGGTTGTAAGGCTCGTGAGTGCCTATCGTATAAACTCACATGGTTCTTGGGGTACCTAGTTAAAACCCCAAGTTGAGTGAAATTCCTCACCGGGTTGTGGTGGGAAGAGTGGACGTAGGAGTGTAACCTCCGAACCACTATACATCTTGTCTTAAGAGTTCGTGCTTTATTTTTGGGGGCCAACACTTTTCGTAGAGTGTCGTAGTTCAAGAGTCCGAAGTCACCAACTTTAACATTACCTTTAGTTTGAGAAGAATCACAAAGAGCATATGCAATTATTGTTGAAAAAATTAAAATACCATATTCACAACGAACAAAACCGGGCAATATCTTGGGAATTTTCTTACTGTAGACGATCAGAACCGTATCTCTATTAAGGACAAGTTTATCACCATATGATTATTGAGGCAAAATTTCAATCTTGTAAATCTGCACATTCTTTAAATCAAATGAATGCTCAGTGTGTATTGATCAAGATTGACATAGCAACACATCTCGAGAAATATTAAATTCACCAGTTTGGATAGTTTAGGAGTGCAAAAAAAGGATATTAACAACTTCTTACTAGAAATAATAGAAACTGCACTAAGTTCTTAACTAACACAAGATACAAATAAACAAACCTTTTCAACCTTCTCAAATAAAGCATAACCACTGATTAACACGTATTTTATGTGCATGTCAAGTGTATTTTACATGTGTTTGAGTCTCAATTTATGTGCTTAAATGTTAGAAATACTAGGGTTTCTTAACTTGTAGCATACTTTATACTTTTCTCGTTTTCTCTCGGTTTTCGATCTATTTTGTAGGAATTGGAAAGGGCATTCAAGTAGCTAAGGATCGAGAGCTGGAAACGAGGAAGAAATGAGCTTAATTAGAGTGAAACCTGTGTTTAAAAATGTAGAATTTCAAGTTATATAGCTAGGGTTTCACTAGTTTAATTTCATTTATGTTTTTCTCGTTTTCTCGAGTCTTTTATATTTTTTGCAGGAATAATGAAGAATTTATTTGGCCAATTGAACTATTCCATGTTGAAGAAGAGTTCGTTAGGAAGCCATAACAAAAAGTGGATCGAGAATCGAAGTTCGGATGAGCGAGAACGAACGAAAACGGTGAAGCTGCGCAAAATGACCGGACCGACGACGGCCCAGACGGCGGCCGGCTGGACCACCGGCCAAACAGCCGTCTGGGTGGCTGGATAACAGCTTAAAAGGCGGCCTGGGCTGCAACCCACATGGTGGGTGGCTGGACCGCCGTCCCAACCGCCGTTTAGGCGTGTTCTTTCATTATTTGACCGAGTTGGTCGAACCAACTCGGTCCAACTCGACCTAAAACTCATTTTCAATGTGTATTAACCCCAAATCTTCCCCAATTGGGTATCTTAAGCTAGAATACACTCTCTAGAACCCACCCTAATTACACATCCCTCTTTCTACTTTGGTGTTTTAAACAATTGTTGAAGATTTACTTTGAAGATTTGAAGATCCTTCCATTACTTTGTTCCATTTTTAATTCTCTATCTTTGATTATGGTTTTATGCATTTCTTATGGTTCATTTGCTCTAATTATGTCTAGCTAAGCTTCTTTTGGTTTCAAATATATGAAGACATGAGCTAGATTCTTAGGTTTTTGGGTATTGTAGTTGGATTTGCCTTCTATTTCATAGGTCTTGTGGTTTGGGTCTTGAATTATATTGCATGATTGATTGGCCATCATTGAGTGCATATAAGGTATTTGGTTAAATGCTTAGTAGGCTTTAATTCATATCACTTAGCATCAAATCACAACATATTAGAAATTCATGCTAATAGGAGATTCTAGATATTAATTGTGTCATTAGGAGTTGATCTATGCATCTTGAGTCCTAGTCGGAGATAGATGTCATAGGTTAATCTACTTACATTGTTGCTTTGAGAAATGAACTAATGTATATCATATAGAGAACTCCCCTTTGATCTAGATTAAATCGGTTTATCCTTGCAAATTCCAAAACCTATGCCTCTAGTGAATGTCGGATTATATTTGGAACCATACTTTTTCTTATTGATTTCAATCATTTGTTACTTGTTGTTTCTTGATTAATCGTCATTTAATTTGATCGTTAGTTTAAAAAAAACCAAAAACATGTTATTCACGAGCTTGGATAGTGATTAGATAGCTAGGTTACTACTTGAAATTTTCACGCCAAAACATTCCTTGTGGATTCGACTCGATTATACTATTCGATATCATTGCATTTCTCACCCTCAAAACGTGAGCGATCAACCACCTCTAAAATGGATACAAGCAGTCGGGAACGGAAGCGTTTCCATGATAGCCTAATATGAATTTGAACGATTTGGTCCGCCGACCAAATTTCAATTCATCAAATGCCTCCGCAAACTCAAACTCCCATGCATCTAATTTCACGACATCCAAAGTCAAGTGCGGCAATTTCATATAATCGAAATCTATTTGTAGAATAAATGGAACTTAATATGGATGCTCGGTATTCTCAGACAATCTAATGGCAACATTTCTACATATATATTGAGGTGAGACAAGTGAGCTAAGTGTTCACTATTATTGTCATCGACACCACCATTAGTTGAAAATTCGGAAGCATCGGATGGGCACAACACAATCTTGAAATCTTTAGTAACAATATTTTCATGAAAATGAGGTAACTTCGTACCTTCAAACAACTGCCATGTAGAAGGGTGAAGCCCGAGATGCAACATACTGCCAAAATCAATCTCGACCACTAAATTAGTCGGGTCGATCATTAAAAATGCAGTGTTATTGAAGGACGTACGATCTAACTTCGAGTCAAGACTTCAGTCGCCTGAGTATCTCAGGTTGATGCGTTGTGGCTGTGAATCACTATCAATATTCATCAACTAAAATTGACAGCCGCCATTAACCGTGAAACATCGACAAATACATAGCTACAGGAGTGGTACCGTCTATAGAGTATAGTAGTTGAAGAGCTCGAAGTCACTAATATTAACATTACCTTTACTCTCAAAAGGATCAGAAGTAGCATATTCAATTCATGTCGAATATATTAAAATATCATTCTCGCGGCGAACAACAATGGACAATATCTTGGAATTTTCATAAGGGAGACAATTGTTACTGTATCTCTATTCACAACAAGTTTCTTAGCATATGATTATTGGGGAAAAAATTTCAATCTCTTAAATTCACACCTTTTTTAAAACAAATGAATGTTTAGTGTACGTATCTTGATCAAGATTGACATAGCAACACATCTCAAGAAAAATTAACTTCACCATTTGGACAGTTTAGGAGCGCAAAAAAAGGATATTAACAACAACTTCTTACTCGAAATAATGGAAATTGCACTTAGTTTTAACTAGCACAAGACACAAATAAAGAAACCTTTTCAACCTTCTAAAACAAAGCACAACCAACTCTAAAATGGGTACAAGCAATCGGGAATGAAAGCATTGCTATGATAGCTTAATATGAATTTGAATGATTTGGTCTGCCGATCAAATTTCAATTTCTCAAATGCCCCTCAAACTCAAACTCATATGCATCTAATTCCACGACATCCAAAGTCCAATGCGGCAATTCCATGTCATCGAACCTTACTTGTAGAATAAATAGAACATAATATGGATGTTGCGCATTCTCAGACAATCCAATAAAAAAAATTCTCCACAAATATTGAGGCAAGACACGCGAGCTAAGTGAAAAGTGTATTTTGCGACTATTGTCATTGGCACCACCACTAGTTGAAAATCCGGAAGCATTGGATGGGCACAACACAAGCTTGAAATCTTTAGTGACAATATTTTCATCAAAATGAGGTAACTTTGTGCCTTCAAACATCTGTCATATAGGCGGGTTGATTAACATGTATTTTATGTGCATGTTGAGTGTGTTTGATATGTGTTTGGAGTTTGATTTGAGTGTTTACGTGTTAGAATGATAGGGTTTTCTAATTTATAGCATACTTTATACTCTTCTCATTTTCTCTCGGTTTTTTATCTATTTTTAATGGAATTGAAAGAGAAGTGAAGTATCTAAAGATCGAGGGCCGGAAACGAGGAAGAATCGAGCTTCAAGAGGTGAAAGTAGAAGGTCAAAAGCCGGTTTGAAGAAAGGAAATCAAGAATTGAAGAAAGAACCGAAGAACGAATCGAACGGAAGAAGAACCGAATCGGGAAGGAAGGCCGGCGGTTTGGACGGCGGTCTAGCCAACCACCGGCCAAACCGCCGTGGGGATGGTTGAGCTGCAGATTGGACGGCGGCCCACATGGCGGTCCAACCGGCCACCGTCCCAACCGCCATCTAGGCGCCCTTCTTCCATTATTGACCGAGTTGGTTCGTCCAACTCGACCCAAAACTAAATTTTAATGTATTTTAACCTCAAATCTTCCCCAATTGGGTATCTTTAGCTAGAATACATTCTCAAGAACCCTAATTTCATTTTCCCTCTTTCTACTTTGATATTTTCAAGATTTGTGAAGATTTACTAGGTGTATCGAAGATTGAAGACCATATTTCTATTCTTTATCTTATTCTCTTTCTTTTAAGCATGATTTCGTTTACTTTCTATGGTTTAATTTCCTTAATCATGTCTAGCTAGTTCTCTTTGTGATTCCAATTATATGTAGATTAGGGATAAGTGATGGGATTAGGCTTTAATGATGAATTTACCTTCTAATTTCATGTTCATTTCTCTTGGGGCTATGTTTTATTATGTAATTGTGATTGATCACCATGGTTGCATACCAAGTGTTTGATCTAATGCTTAGGAGGCTTAGATTAGATGCTAGGATCAAGAGATTTGCATGCTAGAGAATAGTAGGGCTAAAGAACTCCATAAGCTTTTGGGAGTTAATGAATTGTTTGATATCTTAGTAGGAGTTAAGTCTTTCATTAATCTACTTGATTTCATTACAATGAGAGTTGAGTGAATCATACTTAGGAGGTTTCCCACATGAAATTGGATTAAAATGGCTAATTCTAGTTAGAGTGTCACATCCATATCACTTAGACCTAATTGAAGTATAATTGGAGTCACTTTCATTTCCTTATTGAATTTTAATCATTTGCATACTTGTTGAGTGTTTAGTTAATTTCTAAGCTTGTTACCTACTTTTCATTGTCATTAGTTAAACAAAAACCCAAAATGTTAGTTGGTAGCTTGGATAGTAGTTAGATAACTAGGTTACTACTTGAAATTCTTGCATCCTAGCATTCCTTGTGGATTCGACTTGATACTTATCAATTATTATTGCATCTATCTCACCCCTAAAGTGAGAACGATCAGCGGGTGAAGCCCGAGATGCAACATACCGCCAAAATCAATCTCGACCACTAAATAAGCCGGGTCAATCATTGAAAATGCAGTTTATCAAAGGACGGACGATCCAACTCCGAGGTAAGACTTCGGCCACCCGAGTATCTTAGTCTAATGCGATGTGGCTGTAAATCAATATCAACATTCACCAACCAAAATTGACAGCCACAATTGACCGTGAAACTTCAACAAATACATAGCTACGGGAGTGGTACTATCTGTAGAGTATCGTAGTTGAAGAGTTCGAAATCACCAACACTAACATTATTTTTAGTCTCAGAAGGATTCGTAAGAGCATATGCAATTATTGTTGAAAAAGTTAAAATAACATATTCATAGCGAACAAAACCAGGCAATATCTTGGGAATTTTCTTATCGGAGACGATCAGAACCGTGTACCTATTCAGGACAAGTTTCTCACCATATGATTATCGAGGCAAAATTTCAATCTTGTAAATTCGCACATTCTTTAAGTCAAATGAATGCTCTGTCTATCTTGATAAGGATTCACATAGAACACATCAAGAGAAAAATGACTTTACCATTTGGACACTTAAGGAGTGCAAAAAATGGATATTAGATATTCTGAATCAAAAGCTTCCAAACCATTCTATCATTTTCTAATAAAATCAAAGTAGTATCTCACCTAAGAGAAAATGAGCTTTTTCTAACTACAACTTCTTACTAGAAATAATAGAAACTCCACTTAGTTCTTAACTAGCACAAGACACAATAAACAATCCTTATCAACCTTCTAAAAAAAACACAACCACCTCTAAAATGGATACAATCAGTCGGGAACGAAAAACGTTGCCATGATAGCATAATATGAATTTGGATGATTTTGTCCGCCAACCAAATTTCAATTTCTCAAATGCCTCCTCAAACTCAAACTCGCATGCATCTAATTCCACGACATCCAAAGTCAAGTGCGACAATTTCATGTAATCAAAATCTATATGTAGAATAAATGGAACTTAATATGGATGCTCGGTATTCATAGACGAATGGCAATATTTCTCCATATATATTGAGGTGAGGCACGTTAGCTAAGTGGAAAACTTATTTCGCTACTATTGTCATCGGCACCACCACTAGTTGAAAATCCAGAAGCAGCGGATGGACACAACACAAGCTTGAAATTTTTAGTAATAATATTTTGGTGAAAATGAGTTAACTTCGTACCTTCAAACAACTGCCATGTAGGCGGGTGAAGCCCGTGATGTAACATACCGCCAAAATCAATCTCGACCACTAAATTAGCCGCGTCGATCATTGAAAATGCGGTGTTATTGAAGGACGGACGGTCTAACTTCGAGTCAAGACTTCGGCTGCCCGAGTATCCCAGCCTGATGCGTTGCGGCTGTGAATCAGTATCAACATTCATCAACTAAAATTGACAACAACCATTGACCGTAAAACTTCAAAAAATATATAGTTGCGGGAGTGGTACCGTCTGTAGTGTATGGTAGTTGAAGAACTCGAAGTCACCAATATTAATATTACCTTTAGTCTCAAAATGATCAGAAGTAGCATATGCAATTCTTGTCGAAAAAAATTAAAATCCCATTATCGCAGCGAATAACAATGGACAATATCTTGGAATTTTCATCCGGGAGACAATTGATACCATATCTCTATTCAGGACAAGTTTCTCACCATATGAATATTAGGAAAAAAAATTCAATCGTTTAACTTCGCACCTTCTTTAAGTCAAATGAATGCTCAATCTATCTTGATCAAGATTGACATAGCAACACATCTATAGAAAAATTAACTTTTCGATTTGGACAGTTTAGGAGTGCAAAAAATGTTGAAGATATTAGATATTCTGAATTAGAAGCAGCCAAACCATTCAATCATTTTTAAATCAACTCAAAGTTGTATTTCACCTAAGAGAAAATGAGTTTTTTTTTCTAACAATAACTTCTTACTAGAAATAATATAAACTACACTTAGTTCTTAACTAGCACAAGACATAAATAAAAAATATTTTCAACCATCTAAAACAAAGCATAACCACTTCTAAACAAAGCTATCATGAGAACGAAAGCATTGTCATGATAGCTTGATATGAATTTGACTGATTTGGTCTGCCGGTCAAATTTTAATTTCTCAAATGCCTCCTTAAACTCAAAATGTCCAATGCGGCAATTCCATGTCATCGAACACTACTTGTAAAATAAATGGAACATAATATGGATGTTGCGCATTCTCAGACAATCCAATAAAAAAAAATCTCCATAAATATTGAGGCAAGACACGCGAGCTAAGTGAAAAGCATATTTTGTAACTATTGTCATCGACACCACCACTAGTTGAAAATCTGGAAGCACCGGATGGGCACAACACAAGTTTGAAGTCTTTAGTAATAATGTTTTCATGAAAGTGAGGTAACTTCGTACCTTCAAACAGCTGTCGTGTATGCGGGTGAAGCCTGAGAACCAAAATTAATTTGGACCACTAAAATCTTTAACTTTGAATCGTGTATTTTTTTATTTTTTTTTACATAAATATTGTTCTTTTATACTTGTTTGATCATAGAAAATAAAAATCTGAAATACAATATATGTGATTATCATAATTTGTTTCAGACGGAGAAGCAAAGAATAGTAATAAAATTATAAGACTATAAATCATGATTTCGAGATCAATTATTTCATTGGAGTGCCATCCTCGCTTGTCCCATAAAATAATTTCAATTACTATGAAAATGAGAGACGGTTGTTTTCACTCCATTTTCTTTATTTATTTTGGCTACCCATCCATATATAATAATTGTTCGTGATTATGAGATTTTTTGCATATTAATTTTTGAGAAAGGAAACAATAATTATGTAGTTTTATTTTTCTTCAAAATTTCCTTTGCAGTTACGCGTAGTAGTAATAATTGGTATGTGAATATGGCTTTTCATAATTGTTATTATGAGTTTGACTCATATTTCTCAGTCGTTTTATGAGATTTTTTTTAATAGCATGCGTATTCACATAAATCCTTTTGCTCACCTCCCCACAAGCCAAATTTCTGAAATTACATTTTAAGAAATTAATTTTTTGGTCGAATTAAATAATACTCCCCCCCCCCGTTTTTTTTTCTTTTTTCTTTTTTTGTCGAGAATTCAAGGGTTAATTAAGTTTTCAATTAAGAAATGTCCTACTTGAGCAACTAATTAAATTACAAACAATTTGTCAAGGGATTGACATGTCTCACTAATTTGCATAATATAGTACTAAAGTACTAATAACCTGAAATCAATGTGTTATATGTCAAATTTCAAAACTCGGACTATAATGTACCAGTGATTTCGAAATTGTTACAATTTTAATTTATTTCTTATTAGGTTAATCGACTATATATATAGCGCCAACGTCTTTTAGATGGAAAGCAAGAAATATGCACGCAGAACACAAAATAAAAAGAACAAATACAGATAATTTTTAAAACATTATTTGGAATAATGTAGTCTCATTTCAGAAGAGAATCGAAATTGCTCTTTTTAAAGAAAGTTGAAGATATGGCATCTCTTTTTAAAACTTTGGTAAATAAAAAATTTAAATAATTGTTGGCATGAGTTTAGAGAGCAATGATTGGGACTCAAATCCCTAAGCATGTTCTCAATCATCATTATATACACATCCATTTGTCATTTGCATGTGTCTTCTATGTACCAACAATATTAATTACTACCCCCATTTCTAATTAACAATAATTATTACTACTCTTGGAACTTTTTCAAATTTCATTACATTTTTATTAATATTCAAACATTAAAATACAACATTGGGCTTATACACGTAGTTGATTTTTATTAGTTTTAACAATAATTAAAATATATAGACATAATTAATATTGCATAAAGCCAAGATAGGTATGGATCGAAAAATAAGATATCGAGAATAATATAGTAGTAATGACAATAGACCCTAGTCAAAGGGAAAATGAAATTCTTTAATTTAATACAAAAGAGAAATACTATGTTAGAATTAATTATCATCGACGCCCATGCTAATCACTCATGATGCCCAAATTTAAATGGTTTTATCCTACACTTTTTACGTATATAGATCGTTGATTTAATTTTAATAAACTGAGTTAACATGTTTAAGCACGCTGGCGCCACTGAGGATTATTCTTTCTATGTTTTCTTTAATTATTTAATTAACTAGAATTGTATATATAATGCGTGATTATATTGTACTAGAAAAATAAAATAATTTAATTTACATCTATCTATACCCTATTATAAAAGTGTCTTGTTTTACAAAATTTGATTTACCTATTTTGTCCTTTTTATATAGTTTAATTTAAGGTCAATAATGTAATATCATATTATTATACATAAACATGCTTTAGCAAATTACACGTTTTTATAAAATAGGATTTCTTATATAATTAGGCCACAATCTCTGCTATATGTGATCTAGAAAATTACATGTTTTATATAAAAAAAGTCAAACATAATTTTATTATAATTCGATTTATACACGAATTCATAGGGAAAAAAATCAAATACTATGATTTAACAAATTACACGTTTCTATAAGAAAAAGTCAAAACATATTTAATTTGCACACACATTCTAAACTAAATAGATATCTATAAGGAAGTGTTTTTTTTAAAAAAAATATTTATTTATTTATTTTATCAGACAAATTTTAAGTTAGTTAATTATGTGTATGTACTGAATTCTACAATATTACAGTGATACAAATTATATCTTAGAAATACTTGATTTTGTTATATTATATATAGTAAAAATGCATTTAACATATATATAGTTATATACTCCGTATTTTTCTTCCTCATACAAGTTTTAACATTTAATATATAATTGTATTTTTTCTTTTTGTAAAAATATATTAAAAGATGTCAAGTGATTCAATATAGTTCTCAATAAAAATTTTACGTGTAAATCAAAAATCATTTACAATACAATTGAAGATTTTACGAATGGATGTGAACTAATTGGTGGAAGTAATTCAAATACAAAAGTCCAAAATTGATAATGATGGACAACGCGGTAAATGGCAAACCAAATTCATAACTCTAGAGTTTAATTTACTTGAAATATAACAAACATGTGATTTTTAACTCAACACCAATCACACTATTTGCAGCAGGGTGTCCAGATTGGAGTTGTAAACGATGACATAGGGTGCTTCATCAGCAAATTTGAAGCCAACAAAATATATTCAATAACTAACGAAGATTTTAAATAGGCTGATGCAAAGTATCCAAGCATCCATCTCGAGAAAGAATTAACAATCAAAAGGTGGAGTATTGTAAAGAAAACATACAATGCGATATGCAAATATATAACTTTATAGAGTTCAAAGATATAAAAACAACAATTGAAAAAGTAGAGTTTGGTAAGTGCAATACAAATTTTATGTTAATAATAAATAATTGCACATGTTAATCATTAAGCTTCAATTTTCTCATATGCAGTTTTCAACAAATATTATATGTTGTATGGTTCCTTAGGAAACTTGATAAAAAAAAGTATATATGACTAAATTTTTGCACAGATATTACAGGAGCTCTGGTACAAGTACAAGGAAGCAAAGTCATTAATGGAAAAATTGAAGGAAAATTTTGGACTTTGAGAAACATTACTATCAGGAACAAAACGTAAGCCACATATTTTATGCTCTTAATTTATTCCATATTGTATAGTATATAACTTTTTTTTTTCTATTTTTACAGATCAGAAGAAATAAATGTATGTCCCTGGAAGATTTGGCAACAAATGAGAGCAGAGAATTGCAAAACATGTCAGAGTAAAAGCCAAATATTGCCATCACGCATGTGATTGCAAAAGTTACGTTAGGTAAAGTATCTATAATTATTAATTATCTATGAAATCAAAAAATAACAAAATAAATAATTAACTATCTCTAAATATTTTAGGTTGTTTGGAAGTGCATACCACGATGAAATCGACATTGCAAATCATACTTAAGGATCCATTCAAGGATCCATTCTCTCCCAAAAATAAATAAAGCATATATAATAATTAATCTGCAAAACTGGAAGAAAGAAATCGTCACCAAAAACTCCAATCGGTAGATCCAGAATGCAAGCAATTGATAAAGTAATGAAACTCTAAAAATCAATAAAACCTCAACTCTGTAAAAAAACGAAGGAAAATAAATTAAAAACTAATCTAATACCTATGCTACCACTAACTGGTGGAAAAGAAAAATGACAACCTCAAAAAAATCCCCCTGAACTGTAAAAAAAAGCGCATAGATTTGTTTCACGAGTTTTAATTTTTATAATGAATGAAAATGTATTTGAGTTTGGATCTCAATCCATAGTAGTGTATTTTATGAATTAGTGAGTTGTGAAATATGGATCCATTAAGATTTTTTTATTAAATAATTTGTTACATGATGGTAAAAATTAAACAAATTATGTGAGATTCCTCGTCATAAAATGAAATGTTCGCATTGTTGGGATATTTAGTTGAGGGAGAATCTTATCAAACCGGTTTCAAAAAGTATGGGTGATAGATTGAGCCTAATTAGAAATGATGCATACAATGGACTATGTAAAAAAAATGACTCTCAAATATATAACAAAAAATAGAAATACATTATCAAAAGTAATTTATTTTTTCTCTTTCTCTCTTGTTCTTTCACTACATCTTCACCAAAATTCCAGTTAATTAGTTAGCCATTATTTATGATATACTACTATTTAAAAAAAATGTGAAACAGTTCTTATTTTTTATTATGAATTATTTCTTAGTTTTTTTTTTTTTAAATTATGATAAGCATTTGAGCTAACGGATAGTTTCACCAATTAATGAAAAGAATTTATACTTGATTTTTTGTTCTCTTAGTTTATGCGGGTAGTTTCACCAATTAATGGAAAGAATTCATAATTGATTTTTGGATCTCTTAGTTTATGCATTACGGTTAGCAAGAAGCTCAAATATTTTTATTTTTATTTTCAGCTTATTTTACTTTTACATATTATTTGAATGATCTTGGATTGAGTTGTTTCCTCTTAGAATAGATGTTTGAAAGACAAAATAATTTTGTTACCCTATATTTACAAAACTATTCGTGTGAAGTTAGTTTTGAAATTAATCTAACATTTTGTTACTTTTGTCTTATTTCGGATAGTTGCTTATTACAATATTTAGAGGAATTGTGAGAAAGATAGAAAATAAATCATCACTATAGTATGATGCATGTAAAAATTGCAGCAAATCATGCCCTAATAAAGAAAGAGATACAAGATACAACAAGTGCAACAATCCTGTCATTGAGAAAATACCAAAGTAATAAGCAAAATTAAACATCATAAATAATTTCTGCAATATATATCTATACATTGACCAGACTATGACTATACCAATTTCAAGTATAGGATAATCATGAACGTTATGGAAGGTGAATGCAATGTCCGGGGTTACAGTATTCAATAGAGTTGCAGCATTGTATGTCGAATGTCATGTGGATATATATATATTCTATCAATTAATGAGGTAAGTATATATTTTATATGTATGCATCAAATTTAGCGTCATTAAGGAAATTCAATTTTATGCTTGATCATTAGTCTGACATATATGAATGCGCTCGCCCTACAATAATTAGACTAACATTTGATTATTTATTTTTTCTATATGTAGTTATGGATGTAGTACGAGATATAATTATTGAGAACGAACTGCTATTTAAAATAGATCTTGAACTTCACAAATTATTTTTAGGGAGAAAATTAATTCTACATACTATATATAGAAGTTTGAGCACATAGGCATCGACCACGATACGTTTCATAACTGCAAAAAGATTTGTGACAATTGATGATCGAGATAATGTAAATATTACAGCCATCGGAATCCAAAAGATGGAGAAGATAGATACAAGAAATGAATCGGTGAACTTGAAGAGTAGGAAAATTAGGTCCAAGATTGTTGTTTTCCATATCAAGAACTTGAAGATTTGTCAGGTTATGAAGCTCAGGCACTTCACCGGATAGATTATTTGCGTTATTTACGTTGTGCTAAATTGATCATGGAATCATTGTAAATTAAAATTTGAAATAGTATTCTTTTGTCATTATCTTTTTTGCATTTTTTTTCATTTTATTATTAAAGTAAGATAAAAGGACCCACATTTTCTCATTGATCCTAAATGACCGAGCCTCATAACAAGAGGCCACACAAAATAAGATTGTTATAATAAACATAAATTATCACTTTCTTTCTATACTTTTTTATTTTTGAAACAATTAGACATCCAAATATAAACATCATCATTGATTTTTTATAACATATATACGTAGCCATAAACCATTATAAACATATTGAGCTTAAAAATAAATTTAATATATTCTTATTGGATTAAAAAGTGGATCAACGTGCAATGCACGTTACCCCTGCTAGTTGATTAAAAACTATGTTGATGTTAGTAAACTCGTACTAAGCGCAGTTCTCATTTTAATCATGATGGTATTATTGTTCTGCCTAACCTACCTATAACATCATATTCATAGGAGTATTTAACGTGAATTCTTTAATATTTTTTTTCACCGATTTTATAAACTAGCAGAGATTGCGAGCGTTGCATGTAGATACGTTTTAATTTTTTATTATTAATTTTGAAAAATATGTTAAAAATAATTTGTATTATATTTCACTATTTATATCATACTTATTTTATACTACCACTCATTTTGAATATCTATGTCAAGTTGAGTGGGACGGAGGAGTACTTATTATTTATTATTATGAGTTTTATGATATAGCACGTAGGAAGCAATAGATTCTTGATGTGATGAATAATGTTTTTGGAAAATTGAGAAGATAAATAAGAACGGAAAAGTAGAATTATAGTTAAAGTAGGAAAAGTTTATATACGTTTAATTTAATAATAAAATTACGTTTATAATTACTTTGTTACCCTTAAAATAAATTTAGAATAAGAATATATTAGGCAAAGCAAAAGTTGTAAGAATTGAATCTCTCCTATAATAGTAATAGATTAATTTCCCATGCATTGCTTTATATTCAACTCAAATTTTCACGTACGGCTTGCATATTTTAATTGCTCTTCTCGTTCAATGAGGGATTTAATTGAAGTGAACATTTCAACGTCTAGACTCAATTTGAATATTTAATTACTGAGTTTTCGATTTTGTTTTCTAACCTTAACTTGGTTTTCAACTATGAACATAATAAAATTTGTTTTCTAGCCTCAAAATATTTTAAACCGATGAAGCTGTTACTTCTAAAAGACCTATGTTATAGGTTATGAACTCACCGTGGGCATATTTAATACGATCACATGAAATAACACGACAAGTATATATTTAAAGAAAATTATTATCAATATACTTTATAAAAATAAATTCTATAAAAAAAAAAACTTAAATTCTAAATATAAAAATTATTGACGTAAAACTGACATATCAACCGTGATCATATTAAATGCGACTACAGTGAGTATGAGAGCATTCTTGTACATGTTAACATAAAATGAAATATAAATATATATTGCCCATATACATAGGTCCAATATTGACGCGTTCTTTAATCAAAGAAAAACATTTGACCAGTTCTTAATTGTCAATCTAAAAATATTTACCAGTACATGATTCTATTTGGATCATGATTGGTAATATAAGCAGAGAAAACGTAATTTTGTGACATTTCAAATTTCCAATAAAACTAGACTTTTGCGTAACTATTAAATGATTTTCTTTTTATCTTAGTTACTGTAAGTAGGAGGAAAAGGACAAGTAAACATGTCCAGCCCCAGGCTTTTAAGGAAAGTAGAAAAAGATTAAAATTAAAAATTAAAAATCTTTTAAAAAGTGAGGAAAAAGAAAAATTAGGAGCACAAGACTAGATAAAAAGGTAAGAAGTTGAATGTGCCTCTGAGTTCAGATGTTAACACAGACTGTTTTACTTGGAGTGTGATAACCACACACACATATACTCCCTCCGTCTCATCCATTTCGTCCTGATTTATTATTTTAATACTTACGCATATTCAAAAAACAAGACGAATTCAACGAGACGGATTGTGTATATATATAGATATATGATAAATTTTACAAATATAATTGCACATCATCATCATCATGGTATGTTTTGTTTGCTCTTTTTTACTTTATATATCAAAAGAAATTCTGATGTTGTTTTGTGTTTGGGGCCCGTCCAATCATTTTGCAGAAAAATGATTTTATCTTTCGGCACAATTAATTCTTGGCTGCTCTTGCATTATTATTCTCTAAAAAACGTGAGAAGTATATATTTGAATTTGATAGATTTTAATATATATTGAATCGGCCGTGATTTCTACATTTAGAGACATTGCCAACAATTACATGTTAGTAATATTGAAATATAAAATTATATCGCTTCTAATGTGAACTTTTAGAAGAATTCCACTTACATAATAAGTGAATGTTCTTAGAGTAGAAGAACCAAAAAAAAAATAGCATAATTGGAATTTCATGGTTGGGAGAGTAATTTTTATTTAGATTTTAGAGCATTTGGTATGATTAAGTAAAGAGGGTTGAATAAAAATAAGGGTGATTATATAAAAACCAAATGTCAAATAGTAATCATGTCTCATTCATATTTATGTCACACTTCAAATGATATGTTTTTGGTCAAATTGTAGTAGATAAGAATATTGAATGATTTCAAGGGTCCACTTAAGTCAAAAATTCGACTGTCAAATTTATTTTCCTGTTGGCAACTATTTAGTACTGTAGTTCATATGTCAGAATTTAATGAATCGAAAAGTCAGCAAATATGTTTGGTTTTGAATATTTGCTCAACTTAAAGAAAGAAATAAAAGTAAAGAAGAATATAATGTTAGTAATAATTTTGGTCCGTGTATTTGACGCTCGCAAAATTCATAATCTTATTACAGTATTATTTAAAATCATGTGTATGTAGCAGTTTAGCTACCCAATAATGACGACCGAACAAAGACATATTCCGTCTCAAAACCGACGACGGATCATAATCCGTAGTTAAAAAATGACGACTTAGTTTTTTCCGTTGTACAAACGACAACAGATTCTGCGACATAATCGGTCTTTTGAAAAAAAAATTATATCTGCAATTTGTTACATCCTATCCTATCAATACAAAATGTAAAATATAACACAATGAGTTGAATTTTCAGTTTAGCCATTGCGCGTAACAAATTGGGAAGGGTTCATGTACAAATAAATCCTAGTGTGAGAAAATGAGAACAATGTTGATGCTTAAATATGCATATAATTATGCTTATTATAGAATTGTATTTATTAATGTACAAATTTATGTTTAAATATAATCATACTTGTACTTTGTAACTATGCTTAAATCAATGATAGTCACAGATCTAACTAAGATCAATGGTCCAAATTTATTCCAATTTCTAGCCAAAACTTATTTCTATATAAACCAAACTTCTTATACTACCTCCATCTCATTGACTTAGTCTCATTTGCCGTTTTGGTTCGTCTCACTTATTAGTCACATTTCCTAAAATGGCAAAAAATACTTGGCTACAATTAACTCTCTCTCCTCAAAATTAATTATATCCTCATATCTCTTTTTTCCTTGGTTCTTGTGCCATTTGAAAATGAGACTAAATGGGTGAGATAGATATAGTATATACATCTATTCGTTGCTCGTATAAATTTTCAATCGCACAAATGATAGTAGTATTTATTTAAAGATCCAAATCTCATAGGGAGAACCAATTTAAACTAATAAAACCGTACCAAAATCCATCATGTCTTATCTCACCTTTTTTGACATTCTCATTATAAATAGACAAGATCGAATATACTTCATACATAAATATTTAATAATATAAAGAAGAAAACAGTCTAGAGAATATTGTGAAACGGCGGTACGAATTGTTCCTTACTTCCTTTAACTTAAACCATATGATATGTTATTATTCATAACATGTATAAAATATTAATCGCTTTACAAAAGTATATATTAATTTGATAATATGACTAAAGTTATTCAGCAAAGGGTTAATTGTTAAAAAGTATATATTAATTTGATAATATGACTAAAGTTATTCAGCAAAGGGTTAATTGTTAAAAAAATACACAAACTTTGATCAAATTTTGATTTTTGCACACCTTTCAATTTATTCTAATTTCTTTTCTTGATTTTGAAATTGAAATTGGCGTGACAAAGTTATACAGTAATTGATGTGACAATCAAGTGACGGTGTATAGACCAAAATGTATCATTTAGACCAAAATGACATCGTTTTGATTGTATAGAAGAAATTATGATAATAAACGGGCACATGATCTCAACCTCACCCTTCTGCAATCGTTTATTTTCATATTATTTATACAATCGAACGACGTCATTTTGGTCTAAACAATATCGTTGTGGTCTAAACAACGTTGTTTGATTGTCACCTCAATTATAATTTTGTCAAGCCAGCTTCGATTTTAAAATCATTAAAAAAATCAGAATGAATTGAAATATGGTGTACTACTTTTTTTGACAAATTTCTAAGCTAATACTACCTCCATCTCAGTTAAGTAGTCATATTTGTCATTTCGGTCCGTCCCATTTATTAGTTATGTTTCCTAAATGGCAAAAAATACTTGGTTACAATTAACTATCTCCTCAGAATTAATTATAGCCACATATTTCATT
>LSBG02000290.1:0-49997 GCA_001642375.2 Mentha longifolia
GTTGGACCACTCTTCAATCCTCTTTATACAATCAAAATATAAACCATTCTCATTGGAAACTTCACACTCATGATTCTCAATCAATCCTTGATTCTTTTATTTCCACAATGGCATATCAACCATACCCTTTTATGCTCACTAATTTTCATATAAATGCAGGGGGTAAATTTAATTTGGTACTATTTTTTTTTATGTATTTTAATATTTTCAGTATAATATATTTAGTATTATAATATTTTTAATGTATTTTATTGGTGCAATCTTATAAGTTATGAAGGTTTTTAATTAAAATAAACGGGTGTGTATTATTATAATTTGAGTTATATACTTATACACTCTCAACTTCCTATCTGTTTTTTCGTAGAAGCTTTCGGCAACATCTTTATGTGTCGAAGGTGAATATTAAGATAAAATTTGAGTTACTCTTGATATAGTATATCACTCCCTCCGGACTTTTGAAGTTGTTATACTTCTTTTCGGCATGAGAATTAAGGTATGAGTGTTTAGTGTTTTAAGTGTGTTTTAAGTGGGATTGGTAATTGAGAAGAGTAATGAATTATGATTAAACTAATATTTCATTTATTACAAATAAAAAACTGAAATATTAATAAATGATTATTTTATTTTTTTGATTATATTTTATTAATTAATTAATTTTTTCTATTTTAATTTTAATTAATTAATTAATTGATTTTTAGTTTAAAGTGTTAATTAAAAAAATAAGGGCCCAATTAGTGGGCACAAATTTTTACCAATTGAGTGATTTGTTTCCTAATTTTACTTGAAAGGGACACCCAAAAAGGAAGTGTAACAACTTGAAAAGTTTGAAGGGAGTATTTCACTCGATGTAGTATATAGTACACTGCATCAAGTGATACCCAAATTTTATCTTATTATGACTTACATTGTGTTGGGATATAATGTTAAGGGGGAACTTGAATCAAGTTAAATAAACAATTTGTTTTGATTCGATTCCAAAACCCTAAATAGAATATTTCCCTTATTATTTTTGATGAATCTAGACAAGTTATAATTAGCAAAGCTTGCATGTTAGGAAGCTTTTATTTTAGTCTAGAAGCGCTAAGGATTAAGCAGTCAGACTTCGCGAAGCGTCGGGAAGCGAAGCGGCTCCAGCAGTGAAAGCGTCAGCCAGTAAAGCTTGACAAAGCGTCATTGAAATGCTTCAAATAAAGATATCTAGAGCGAAGCTTCTGTTCAGTAGAAGCGAAACGTTCTCAAGTTAGCTCATCAAAAGCGTCTCTGATCTAGAGCTGAACTTGAAGCGTCCATATTATCAGTATGATATGTTGACTCACCAACCCTCCAGTTTGAATTTCAAACTCTGACGAGCGCCGCAGTTGCAGTCCACGTGTAATCACGTTATTGCTCAACGGAGCGGTTTGGTAGAAAAATCACGATAAGGTGCAGACCGCCATACCCTGATTCAACCACCATGCAGTGACTTTCCCAGTACTGTAGGCGATGATAAAGCACTTGACAAATAGCAACTTTCCCATAATTCACGGGAAAGTGAGGAACACGCGCCACTTCTCTCCAACGGGAAGTAGGGTTCCTATCGCTATAAATAGAAGGAGTTGCACACACTAAAACTAACGCACGTACAAACGATTCAAGCATACTACTCGCAAGAACTCAAGCAAATTATCCTTTACATTCTTTAGTTCTTACAAAGCGCTTCAAATTAGTGTGTCCTCAAGAAATTTGTTTTCTTGAGTATTGCAACTACTTTCTTTCTAGGTTCAACCTCATATATCCATAACCTAGCTTCGAGAATCCTTATCCCTTTACTTGTGATCTTCATTGTAAAGGATTCTCATTTACGAAAACTCAAAAACCCCAAAACCAAATCTATTGTGTTAGATTGAGTTGTAAGGTTGTAAAGTTTTTGTAGAAAATAATTATTGTTGTAAGGCTTCTCGAGAGCCCGTGAAATCTCTAAGGATTCAAGTGCAAGTTTGTTACTAGCCTTGAATCACTTCCCCTTGGAAGTATAAAACAAGGGATACCGAGTGAAGGTATTCATCCCGTCATGGATAGAGTGGACGTAGGAGAGGTGCTCCAAACCACTATAAATTGTTTGTCTCTTTACTTTCAAGTTATTTATTGCTTTGATTATTTGCATACACATACACACGCTTTAAATATAAATTTGGTTTTATTTGCAAGAAAAAGGTTTTAAAGACTCACCACATTCCGCACATCTCACACGAGCGAGAAGCTTCGAAAGCCTCACTAGCATTCGAAGCGTCTACTCGGTAAAAGGACGAAAAACGAAAGAGAAGTTAAACACTTCTCAACACACGTATACACTCCCCCCCTCTACACGTGTTAGTCACTTTCGGAACCAACACATTGTTTCTTTCTATTGGTATATCACCAACATCTCCATGCACAATTATTTTGATTATAGCATACTAAAAAATCTCACAATTAATGTCTACCTTAAATATAGAATATATCAATCATACATGTTACCTTACTTTAAATCTTGATTTTTGGCACGTGTATAATATGTATAGCGAAAGACTTTTCAGTTATGAATCCTTACACTAAGTACCTTAATTATAGGCACCGAGTATGATCCATTAACAATTGTTTCAAATGAATCTAAAAAAATTCAAGTGAATGCTATCTAGTGCCTCGTGGAATATAGGGCTAAACTGTATAACGTTGTAAAATGTTCATTATCTGGAGTCATGAACTAAAATCATGTATAAATTTTGTGAGGTAATGTTATAACAATAAAATGTTATTGATGCTTTCTTTTATATAATATTATTTTTGTGAGGTAATGTATATAACTATTATATAATTCAAATTTATTATTGATTTAAAAAACCATATTTGTATATCTTTTTGTAGTTGTTTTAGTTACACTTGCCAATTGAATGGAACATTTTAATTGATTGTACATGGAATCAGTCATGTGTGACTTCTATTTTATATACTAGTTATGCACCCATGCAACACACGGGGTATCCCGAGTGTTTTGCATATTTTAAAAATTATGATTATAATTAATAAAATTTTAACGATATAAATAATTATTTTATTGTTTAATGTACATAAGTCATATTTGGTTCCAAGTTTAAGAATTTTGTATGTGATAATAAATTAATTTTATAATTATAACATCATTGATCAATATTTCTCCAAGAAAAATGAATTATGATTCATTATTATAGATATTTTTTTAATTTATCCGATGGACAATAAATATGTTAAATATTAAATACGAGTATTTTACAACTTATTTTTAAATTTATTTTTGGAAATCACTTTTACAACATCTTAAATAAATCCAACTTTATATAATTTAATTAATAATTTATGTTTATTATCGATACATGTATGTACTTTATGAAGAAGACAAAAAAATTCTACTTTGTTGGTGACAAGCTTCTTAACCACAATATATACAACTTCAAGGAAAAAAAATATTGTCTCTACATCATAAATAACAGCGAAATAATATTTGAAAGTTGAAAATAAATTAATACCTGTTGGTCCCAGAAAGAGTAATTTGGTGTATGTGGGGGGGGGGGGGGAGAAATACATCAATTGCCAACAGTTTTGACTTCAAAATAAATCTACGACCAGATTGACTTGTCAGGTCAACTAGTATCAGATGAGGACGATCTGTTCAGCAGAGACAGGTTCACTTTTGAGCTTAACAGATCGTATGTGAAGTGCGGAAGTTGGTGAGTGAGTTTGGCTACTCTTTGAAAATATTTTCTTTAACTATATTCAACAGATTAAGTAAAGAGATAGTATGTAGTTGAATGCAGGTTAACGAATGAAGTAAGATCAACTGTAAATAGAGTAGTGAGAGAGAGAGATTGAGACAGTCGATTTTAGCGTGGTTCGGGTAACCTTCCCTACGTCCACATCAGCTACTGTTGTAGCTGATATTCCTTACTTCATCTTCTTCCATATATTAACTGAGAATCAGTTTCAGTCTCTGTCTAATCTCGACGAAAACTAAACACGAGTTTTGGGTCGTGACCCTTACAAACTTCTCTTAACTTAGAGATTACAACCTTGAGACTAACTAGCTTTTCTGCAACTTGCTAAACTATGTTAAACTTAACAATTGGAGAAAACTATTTTAGACTTCTTCTACACTACAGACTTTAGTATAAAGAAATCTGTGGTGTTTTTAAGCAGCAGTGATCACTTAAGAACTTGAATTTCAGTATTAGAAATCTATAGAGCTTAACACTTGGGAAATCGTCTTGTTTCGAGTGCTAAGTTGAGCTTTGATCGATAAAATTTTCTGCAGAGTTTTGGCTTTGATAATGAATTTCCCGTAGCTTGAAGTATTTATAGGCTCTGAATTTGAATTCTAACCGTTGGAATGAGTCAGATATGGCAGATAGGCCGTACTGCTGACTCACTTCTAGCCGTTGGGAGATTTCGTCCTAGCTGGCAACTGGTGCCAAAGAACACAGGTAATCTGGATTCATGTAGGTGAATCTGCTTGACCTTCGGACTGTAGAACTGCAACGATCTTGAAATCTTCAAGGCAGGGCAGCTGGACTTCTAAGACAAGTTGGCTAAAGAACAACAGGTTAGGTCGATCTCTATAGGTCAGATCGGTAAACAAGATCTTACATTTACAAGGTGATCAACCTGTTACAGACAGATAGTAGTGCTGACCTGTAGAAGACATGGCAAGGTCGTTCTAGTCAACCTAAACTCTAAGAGAGTAAAATAAAACTAAGTGTGGTTTCGAAAAACATCATCAAAATCAAACTGCAAAGGGTTCCCAACAATAACAACAATGCTCTCATTTCAAAAAAATAAAATAAATAACAAATATCTCAAGTAAATTTCTATTCAACATCACTTTAATTAATCGTTGGAGGAATTATTGCAGTCTATTTAACTTTCTTGCCATCTATTACAGTCGGAATTATTATAGATTTTTTTTCAAAAATTAAAAGACATACAAAATTTACTATTTATAGGATAAAGAAGTTACTCAATGTGATAAATTGACAATCTATCATATTACTATATAAATAAAATCTGTATTAAAATATTGAACCTTACAATTTATCTCTAACTAAGTGTCGCCTAAATATTTGAGCCTAAAAAATTAGGCTCATTATTAATGAGACGAAGAGAGTATTAATCTATTACCTATAAAATTTAAAAATGATTTATTTCACTAAAATTTGAAGGCTACAATTACGAAATGTATTTTGAAATTTGTGGTTACCTTGACCTAGGTGCAATGCATCTTACTTTGAAAATTCAAGATTTTTTTTTTTGAAAATTGTCTGAGAGCAAGGCAATACTCATGAAACATCTAATTCAACCAATAGTTAGAAGTTAAAGTAAAATTGTCTGGGAGCATTTCTAGATTTTTTCACGCATTTGAGCTCAATTATATTTAATTCTCTAAATTATATAAATTGTAAAAGTACTACTTCAATATTCTGACTTATTAGGCTTTCTAATTTCACCATCTCCCTATTGTTAATGTATTATCCTATTGGAAGAGGGAAAATTACGATTTTAAATATTAAAAAATCGAATTTATGATACTATGTCAAAAAGTAATCGAATGTAAAAAGTGCATTAGTAACCATAGTTAAACCCATATGTTGCCACCATTGCTATTAAAGATGGGTAGATGGATCTATGTATTGGAGGTGGAGAACAAAATACTAAATGTATAATTAATTATTTCAATTTATACCTCATATTAAGAGTTGACTCTCTATTCAAATCAATTATGATTTGTTTTCTTGATATAGTAGTACAAGATTTCTACAACTTTCTTTCTTCTTCTTTTTTTTCTCTTTTTTTTTTCCTTTTTTTTAAAGACAAAAGATTTCTATGACCTGATTGTAAGGAATTCAAAGATAAGTGAAAATGATCAGTCCAGTTTCGGTTGGTGCTTTATGATTGAATTGTATGAATTTAATCAAATTCAAAAAAAAAATTATGTATTCTAGATGAACGAAGATTATAGTGTAACAACCAAAAAATTAAGGTAAAAAAAAATAACCTTAAAAGTAAGGAATAAATGTAATCAATTTATTACATATATCATGGATTTTGATATTCAAATCTCTAATTCTCTTCTCATGCAATATTTGAGTACATGAAAATCAAAATCAATTATACTTTAAATACAAACTATTCTTGATCAAACAAATGCTCAATGCTCCTGCAGCAGTGGCCTTTCTTATGTTTATCACGTTTCTTTAGGTCTGAAAGACAAAATTAAAGAATGTAAGAGTTGATGTTTGTGAGTGATTTTTATTGTTGAATTCTATATTATACATACACAAGGAAATGTATATAGATGGGAAATACTAAATATTTGTCACGAATTAAGCCTTTGTAACATATGGAATTAATTGCTTGATTGAAAATTATTGATGCACACTTATGATTTACTATTCATAGTTATTCATAGATATATAAATTGATAATTAATAATTAATAATTAACAACTGACATAAATATAAATAAATATAAGTAATAAATGAACTAAACTTATCATATATAGCTTCCGTAGCTACTATTATATATTATATTATATTACGGAGTATATAGATATACTCATTTATAGAAATAATAATACTAATCTATATATACTCATTTATAGAAATCAAATAGGATGATTGCTGAATATACCTCTGCGTAGATTAAGTCATTAATAAAATTAGAATTATTTCGATATTTCGTATCTGTAGGAAATAATTGCTACATTAATAGTTAACCATATAAAAATTACCATTTTCTACTATATAACTCACACTATTTTTGCATATGCTTTCAAGATCTTCCAAAACTCGAGCATGGCCAACATTGTTAGAATTTTCCAGTTCATCCTCATTGCAGTTTTCATGCTTTCAACAGGTTTACTTTTTTTATTCCTCTTGATGAATTTTAATTGGACCTTTGTCGAAATAATTTGGGAAATTTATTTATTCTGAATATTAATAAATTTAGGATGATATTTTTGCAGGTATACCATCTCCGAAAATGGTTGAAGGTAGAGGCTTGCAAGTAGGTGCAAATTTACTAAATTGCCCCAAGAATTGCACTACCGATAAGGAGTGCGTTCAGGCCAACTGTGGCACCAAATGTAGAGTTACTCGGGGAATTTGTACCGATATATTTTAATTAATTATAAAAAAAACAGAAGATAATATTTTCTTAATTATGTCGTAAATTTTTATTATTTAGAATAATTGAATACCTTTAATGATTTTACAAATTCTTATAATAATAATATAATATAAGCAAACCAGTTCGGATTTCTTTTTTGCATTTGTATGTGACATCTTTTATTACTGACATATGACATAATGATTTAAGATTTAAGGGAAATGTATATCCTAATATTTAAAATTTCTAAACCCATAAGATTTGCTCATTAATATATTTATGTAATAGAATATGCAATACAATATGGAATATCCAAAGAGAATGATCTCAACCATTCGAATTATGTATAATGTCACGGACCAAACTCGTCAAAAATTTGTGTGAAGAACCACCCTCCACCATAGCTCCGCCGCTCTTCTCTCTCATCTCCGCCGCCTTCTCTCTCACTCCACTACCTCCCTCCATCAGCCGCTCTATCGCCGCCTCTATCTCCTCCGCGCCGACAACGATCCCACTGCCCTCTCTGTAATCCATCCGAATCTCCACCGCCACTCCAATCTCCGCCACCACCTGAAACGCATTCACCTGCTGCTCGGCGTAGATCGGCCACGCCGCCATCGGAATGCCGTACCACATACTCTCCAGTACCGAGTTCCAGCCGCAGTGGGAGACGAAGCCTCCCACGGCCGCGTGCGACAGCACTGCCGCCTGCGGCGCCCATCCGATCACTTTCCCGATCCCTTCAGTCCTCTGCAGGAATCCCTCCGGCAGAATCTCAACTGGGACTGGAGAATCCCTCTCCTTCCCCCGCCGCAACGACCACAGAAACCTCCGGCCGCTGGACTCCAGCGCCGCCGCCAGGAGTTTGATCTGTGCCTCGGAGAAACTTCCCTCACTGCCGAAGCAGAGAAATACTACAGATCTACTGGGTTGTCGGTCTAACCACCTCATTATGTCGGAAAATTTCGATTCTTGGCCGGAATCTAGGTTGAGAAGAGGTCCGACGGGGTAGATCGGTGGGATTTCATCACCATCTGAGTTAGAGAGAGAATGGATTACGTTGGGCTCGAGTTCTTGAAAAGTGTTGACGAAAATCCCTCTGCTCTTTCTAATTATCCTAGCCATCGACAATACGGCGTCGGAGCCGCCGTTTTTGTCCAACATCGCCGAAGGCAGAACCTTCGCCGGGACTGGGTTCACGAATCCGGCGACGGCGAATAATTCGTCGGAATCTTTAAACTCCGTTACATCGATGCCGTTTTCATCACATAAGCTCTGGATGGACAATACCAGTGAAAGAAACCCGGCGCTCGACGTGAAGTACACGTAACTAGGGATCGAGAACTCGTCGGCGACGTCCATCATGTTCGTGCAGAACATGTCGACGACGAACCCGATCACTCGGTGTTCCGTCGAGATCATCTCGACGACCGCCTCCCTCACGAGCGGCCTGTGCCGTTCGACATGCTCCAGGGCTTTAATTGGAGGCAGCTCCGACTTTGTTCTTGGAACAAAGTCGGAGCTGGAGCTCTCTACCTCCTCAAGCTCGGCGAGATTGAGGAGGCGGAAGCGAGAATTGGAGTGCAAACGACTCGATTTCGTGTATTCACGAGCTACGGGGTCGTTGACGAGGAGGAATGTGATGGAAATTCGCGGGTCCCCACTGAGTATGTGTTTGCCGACCTCGATTGCAGAGGCGATGTGTCCGATCCCCGGTCCCGGGATGAAGATTACATGGAGTTGTTCTGCGGACATAGTGAATTTTTGAGATTGAGATGGAGTAATAATTTTGTGGTTATTGATTTTGGAGAGTTTATGGTGGTGCTAATATGGGCGGCCAAGTAATAATAATACTCTGAAAACGACACTTAAAAGTTAAAACATTTTTGGACCTACCTTCTTACGCCTTGTTTGGTAGGAGTATTTCTTTTCAATAATTATTTTGCCAAAGTATTATTTTCTGAAATCATTCAATCAAAGCATTACTTTGAAAAAAAGTGAAAATGATTGAAAGAACATTTTTTTACCCCCAAAAAAAAAGGGGTTTACCACCTTTTTGTATTATATGTGGCTATGCCGTCTAAATTCATCCATTTATATAGATATATGCATAAATAAATTTTGTTTGAGATATCAAAGGATTGAACCAATAGCAAGGCTATAACGTGGTTGAATTGAGAACCACATATTGTCGTGTACTGAAGAAGAGTAATAATAGAGTAATAATAATTTGAAGATGAAATGTTTCCTTCCTTCAACTTATTCGGATGAATCCAACTTTTAAATACCTAACTCAATCCATGTGACTTTTTTTTTTTTCTTCTTATCTCTTAATTGTGTTCTCTTTAATAGAAAATTATCATGAGAAACGGAGAAAAAAAAAAAAAAAAACATTCACCCTTAAATTTTATTTTTGTTATTTTTCACTTTTTCCCATTTTCTATTCTTTTTTTCCCCTTCATTTTCACTCTAATGGAAAGAATTGAAACAAGAGTAAAATTCTTCATCATAGATAAAGAAATGGGAAAATGTGGGAAATAAGAAGAAATTTAAAGGGTGATTGTTCTATTTTCCTTTATTTTTTCATGATAATTTTTCATAAAAGAGAACATACCCTTAAAGAAATAAACAAAGAAAAACACACTTTATCTTCTCTATTAAATTAAATTCTCAATGTATATCTCATCTAATTTTAGCAGGCCTCTCATTTTCTCGTGAACAAGATTTTTGCAAATGAATAAGAAAGTCGAGCTGTTATTCATCCCATCTCCGGGGCTGAGCCACCTCATCTCCACCGTGGAGGCGGCCAAGCTCCTCCTCCACCGCGACGGCCGCCTCTCCATCACCGTACTCTGCGCGAGGCTCCAAGACGACGCCTCCGTCGCTCGTTACACGCAGGAGACCTCCAAGCCGCCGGGTCTCCGCCTCCTGGACCTTCCCGGCCAAGACGACCAAGAGGCGGCGCCGCCTTCTCACGGCGTCGCCCACGACTTCATCAACAGACAAACGGCCCTCGTCAGAGAAACAATCCAAACTCTGATCGAGCAACAGCAATCAACCCAGCTCGCCGGCGTCGTGGTGGACATGTTCTGCACGAAATTCATCGACGTCGCTCGAGAATTCAACCTTCCGTCGTACGTTTTCTTCACCTCCGGCGCGTGTGCGCTCGGAATCGCCCAACATATGGTGGCGTTGAGGTACGAGCACAATCAAGACCTAAAGCAGTACATAAACTCCGATGTCGAGTTGTCTGCGCCGTACTTTAGAAATTCGATTCCGGCAAAAGTCTTGCCGGCGGCGTCGATAAAAGGAGGACCGGTCGATTTCATGAATTACTTTAAAAAAATAGGGGAAGCGAGTGGCATCATGGTGAACACATTCCACGAGCTCGAACCCTACGCCATTGATTCACTTCTTTCCGATGGTAAAACCCCAAAAGTTTACCCAGTGGGTCCGATTATGAATCAGAGCAGCCAATCAAGTGACGATGACGTGGCGAAATGGCTCGACGATCAGCCCGACAAGTCTGTGATTTTCCTGTGCTTTGGAACTATGGGGAGTTTCGAGGAAGCTCAAGTGAGAGAAATCGCTCTTGCTCTAGAAAACAGTGGGCTCCGATTCTTGTGGTCGTTGAGGAAGGGAGGGGCGGAGTACGAAGATTTCGCGCACGTGCTGCCGGAGGGGTTCTTGGAGAGGACGAGAGGCGTTGGGAGAGTGGTCGGATGGGCGGCGCAGGTGGCGGTGCTGGCACACGCGGCGGTGGGAGGGTTCGTTTCGCACTGCGGGTGGAACTCGATTCTCGAGAGCGTGTGGTTCGGGGTTCCGATCGCGACTTTCCCGCTTTACGCAGAGCAGCAGCTGAATGCGTTTCAGCTGGTGAAGGAGCTGGGCATGGCGGAGATGATCAGGTTGGATTACAAAATGGGGGGGATGGGGGGAGAGAAGCCGTCGGAGATTGTGGGGTGGGAGGAGATAGCGGCGGCGATGAGGCGGCTGATGGCGGCGGAGGGGGGGAGTGGGGTGAGGGAGAAGGTGGAGGAGATGCAGAGGAAGGCGAGGGCGGCTTTGGTTGAAGGTGGATCTTCCTTCAAAGCGCAGACTTCGTTTATTGAGGATGTTATTACAAATATTTCTAGTTAAAGTAATTTACTTGTTTGTCTAGAGAATTAACTAGTTTTGGATTCGCAATAAATGATCAATATAATTTTAGTTTATACAAAATTTTTATAGTGGTAATACATAAAAATAATTATTTTCCATTACAAAACTACCTTTTTAGCCAGTTTTGTTTGTTGAGTTCAATGTTCTAAAAAAATGCCGATTTGGCCGCCTAGAAAGTATCTAGGCGCTAGAAGGTGTCAGGCCGTCCCGATTAATGGCAAGACGGTTTTCTCTAGGCGGCGACAAATTAATCGGCATCTAAGCAGGTGTCTAGGTAGTCCTAGGCATGTCTATGCATTCCTAGGAGGGTTTAGACGGGCTAGTCGGGGCTTGAAGGGCTGTAAAATTAAATTATAGTTGAAAAATCATGGATTTTATACTTTAAATTATGGATATCATGTTTAAATATATAAAAATTTTGACGTAAACTTTGATTTTATACTAATCCGTTTAGGCCGTCTAGGCACCGCCTAGACTCCCGCCTAGGCCGCTTAGACGCTAATCGCCCTACTAACGTCTAGCGACTTTTAGAACACTGATTGAGTTACCTAATTCTCTTTTTACCAAATTCTCTTCTGGGCCACTTACGTTTAAGAAACTAAGTTGGATATTGTGAATTGGTGGGCCGCTACATCTTAAACTAAATTGAGCCCAATAGTAAAAAAGAAAAGGCCCAATTTGGATTAAATGGGATAGGACGGAAGCTAGGAACAAATTTTATTATGGTCTTGAAGTCAAATTGCTTTAGCTCAAGTTTGTCTTTTATATGGCTTTGTCATATACTTTCTCTTCTCTGTTTCAAGATTGGTGACCCCTTTTCTTATAAGTCCGTTTCAAGATTCACGTCCCCTTTCTATTTTTGGAAATAATTAACGCACTAATTGCAATATTAGTTTTCCCTTATTACACTTAATACTAATTTAAATATCGCCACCTACTCACCCACCCACCCACCCCCTTAATTCACACTCACAACGCGCACATCACACAGTCGTCTCTCCTCCCTCTTGAGCTCACCCTCTCTGCCGGCATAATCGCCGGCGGCCGGCGCTCCTCCTTGACGCCGCCGCCTCACATAATCTTCTCTTCATCTCTTGAATTAAATCCCTAAACCCACAAAATCGAAAACTCTAAAAATCCCTCCTCCCCTTCTTTCTCTGGTTTTCCCGTCGTCGCCGCGCGGAATGAAGAAGGTGTGGGTAGAGCTCGTCGGAGGAGACAGAAGTAGGAAGTAGACCCGTCTTGTTGCTGCTGTCGACGAAGAAGGAAGTGGACCGTTGCAGCGGCGATGGCGATGAAGCTCCGGCATCGGGTGTTCAGCGGCAAGACGACGAACCCGGCGATGACCTGTTGCAGCCGTGGTGTTCCTCGCAGGAGTTTCGACCGGAAAACAGGAGAAGGAGGAGAAGCCAATTTCTGGTAATTGAAGAAAATTTTGGAATTTTAGGGTTCAATTAGGGATTTAGGGGAGAGAAATCAGAGAAGAGAGAAAAGGGATTTGGGCGAGCACTGCGGTGCTGTTCTTCTACAACTGCAGGTAAATTTCATCCCTTGGTTTGATGAGAGGGGAAGAATTGGATTTCTTCATTGTTGCTGCTGCCATGGCAATGCATAAAGAAATTGGATTTCACCACTTGAGAACATTTGGCTCAATGATTCTCATTCTTCATCAAGAAAAGCACCCAACATTTCCATCTTTTTCGAAGAAGAAGAAGAAATGAATTTTGTTTTCTTTTTCTTTCTTGAGCAGTGATGGTTTTGTAATGTTTGAGTGGCTTGGAAATGTTTCTCTTGATTTCATAAATTGTTAGCCCAATTTTTTTAAAGGACACACTTGGGTCAGCCGGAGGCACCGTGTGGCCGGGCTAAAATAATGACACTTTTATTCATATAGATTGACACTTTTCTGTATAAAGATTGACACTTTTAAAAATTGTTATTTTATTCGTAAAATAATTATATTAAAGATTGACACTTTTATTCATATAAATTGGCACTTTTCTGTATAAAGATTGACACTTTGGGCCTGGCTGCACGGTGCCTCCGGCTGACACAAGTTTTTGTCATTTTTTAATTAGAGTAACATGTTTACTTTGTCATAAATTGGCCAAAATTTTAAGGTGTAAAATTTTCAGGTTTGTATGCTTGAACGAAAGAAAAAAAAAAAGTATTTAATTAAATACAATAATTAATTAAATTAATTAAGTACAAAAAATAATAATCAGAATATAAATTTTCATTATTTATTTATATATACAAATATTGCTAAATACATAAACAACATTCAATCCCTAAACAATATACTTAAAATACTAAACATTCTCGTCTTAATTCCTGTACCGAAAGAAAGGGGTCACCAATCTTGAAACATAGGAAGTAGCTGTTTGCTCTAATTAACTCCCATGAGAAATCCTCAATGTATGAGTAGATAATTTTAACTAATAGACACATCATTATTAATTATAGTGCTAAGAAGGTCAAAGGATCTTTAAAAATACTGAGGAAGTATGCGAATGGCGGATGTCTATGTTATAGTAGTACTATTTAGTTAATTATTTGATGCACCAAGATTGAATTTTTTTAGTTTTTTTTTTATTTTTTTCAATTTTGATATAATATGTTTTACTTTAATTTTACAATAACAAATTAGGATTCATTAATTCAACTATTATTTATTATTATCTTAGAGTATAATTTTATTTTATTTTTGATAAAAATGAAATTACATGCTATAAGTTAAATAATAAACCTAGTTGGAAGAAGTCTAGTCAACTAGTGTAAACTTACAAAAAAAACCATAATATGTAGAATTGAATAAAGGGAAAAAGAAAATGAAACCTCAAAAATATTCAGCTGAAATAGAAATAAAATATATTGGCACAATTTCCTTTTTAGTTATCCTATTATCTTGCCACATTTCCATACAAGATATTAGTCCAATAATTAGGCCTAATCAGACCTAAATAAAATAAAATAAAAAATCCAATGCGGCTCAACACTTTAATTTAATTAAAGATTCATAAATTAATCTTTAATCACTAATTATTTTCGTTCTTAATCTTTTTCTTCTTCAACTACGTGCCAAAAGAAAATGTGTCAAGATGGAGAAGTAATTTGTACTTAAAGTAACATGTAGGATTTCAATCTTGAAATTACTTTGTGTTAATCTATCCAAAACAGATACGTAAATGATGACCTGTTATTAACAAAACCTCAAAATTTATAGCTAAAACAGAAATATGTAATTAATGTGGATGAGATAAATGGATTAATCACAACTAATTACTCCCTCGTCCCGTTCTTAACCTTTTTGTATCTCTTTATAAACAAGATAACAGACGGAGGAGTAATTTTTATAACGATTACAATACATATATTGTAAGTTGTTTTGCAGATATAAAATTGAAAGCTACACCAAATACCAGCCATTCTAATTAACTAGCTAGGAAACTAATAGAGAGCAAAACTTTGTGATGGCGGAAATTAGGAAGCATGCCCTCATTGTTGGGTGCAACTACAAAAACTCTAGGATCCCTGAGCTCAAAGGATGCCACAACGACGCGCTTCAAATGAGGACGACGCTCATCAACAGGTTCGGATTCAAGTCGAGCTGCATCGACCTTATGATCGACACTCCAGCAGACACCGCACACCGCCATGCCTACTGGCGCCAAAATCAAGAGGTCACTCAGAAAAATGGCCGATAACGCTCTTCCCGGAGACGTCCTCTTCTTCCACTTCTCCGGCCACGGAACGCGCCTGCCCAAGCCCCACCAACGTGCTTCTGTCGAGGCCATCGTCCCTTGCGACGCCAACGTCATTACTAGTTAGTCATCATCAACCATCTGCATATATATATATATATATATATATATATATATATATATATACTTCTTTTAACTAATTAATTTAGCCATGCTTTTCTTTTAGTACAACAAGTAATAGAGCTTGAGATATAGTAGCTCGGACAGTGCTAAAAATTGAAAAAAATTCGACTACAAATGGTGGATTTTTATTTTTTTTTAATTTTTGAAAAAAATTAAAAATAAAAATATTACTAAGTACAGAAAAAAGGAAGGTGCTTAAAAATATCGGATGCGATTCTTTGTTTCAATTTTAATGTATCAGTTGTGCCCAAAAATAGATTTTTTCATTTTTAAAAACCTAAATCGATATATGACTTAATTAGGTTAATATTCAACTAATTAAAACTGATTTATTCTTACGATTACAGAGTTTTTTTTATTTTGTAACCAATAAATATACAAGTAAATTTTAAAAACTAATAGTGTAAAGTTGACGAAAAATTACAATATTGTGAAAAAAACAAAAGAATAAGAAAAATCAATTTTCGTACACGTTCCAACATTACCAACTGAATTAATATGCTTCTTTTTTTTTTTTTTTTTTTTTTTTTGTGATCGATCAGCGGTGGACTTTAGGTATCTCTTGGGCCGCCTTCCTCAAGGCGCCAAGTTTACTATCCTGTGTGATTCTTGCAACACCGGCGCCCTAATCGATAAACAAGCCGTTGAGATCGGGCGTCGTCGACCCGTCGCCTCGTTTTCGGCTAAAAAGATGAGATTTGTAGCCTACAAATACTTGCTGGAGCAACTTGCGCCGTCAGGAGACGCGAATATCGGGGCGAGGTTTATCGAACTGTTCGGATCGGAGGCCAGCCTGTTGTTCTGGTTCGCAGCTTTCAAATTCCGGTTGCCGTTGAGGGCAGATCAGGGAATCTTGTTGAGCGACGAGTTGTCGTATGATAATGAGAATGGTTATGGAGAGTTGAGCAGAGCCATCATGTCAAGTGCCGGAATATTAGGGCTGACAACGACGGCGACGATGGCGACGTTATAAGCAACAGTGAAGTGATGGAGAGTGCTGCGAATGAAATACAGGACCAGCATCCTTGCCTCTATTGTAGCATGGAAAATGTTGATGCTGTTTTTCTATGTAAACTCAAGAAACCATAAAACAAATATTATAGAGTTGAAATTGCAATCGCAAACGCCCTCCATCACTTGAAAGTTGAAACCATACAAAGCCTTGACTGATTAATGAAACCAATAGTATTTGTATCGTTTTGAATCACTTTTGCTAGATAAGTTTGCTACTCATGCATGCATGATGATAAGATTACTCTACCTTCTATTGCAAAAGGTTCAATGTGAAAGGGTTGATGGAGAAGAGTAGGAGTGCTTTAATGGAAGGAGGCTCCGATTCGGATTCTCTATTATAATTTCGTGACATTTTATATTGGTTGAATGGATGTCCACAATAATTTTAAAACTAATCATTTTTTGCTATAATTTTTTTTAGTTATTGCTCGCTTTGAAAATATTGTGAACACGTATCAATCATAAATTGATAATACGAGATGCAACACAGAATTGCAATAAAAGATTTGAATTGAGAGAGTACTTGCACTATGTTGCGCATCGTTTCAACTAAAATCTCGATCATTCCTCAAACGTTGCTATCTTACTTCATTTGGAAAAATGTGGAAAAATGCTATGTGAGTTTCTTTGGAGTGTGAGTTTCCCTATCACGCAATGAACAATTAACGTATCTTATTTAGCAAATTTACACAACTTATAATATACTATTACAAAGGAGCTAGCTGGGCATGGCGGAGATGATCTGGATTATAAAATGGGGATGGGGGGAGAGAAGCCGTCGGAGATTGTGGGGTGGGAAGAGATAGCGGCGGCGATGAGGCGGCTGATGGCGGCGGAGGGGGGGAGTGGGGTGAGGGAGAAGGTGGAAGAGATGCAGAGGAAGGCTAGGGACGCTTTGATGGAGGGTGGATCTTCCTTCAAAGTGCAGACTTCGTTTATTGAGGATGTTATTACAAATATTTCTAGTTAAAGTAATGTACTTGTGTCTAGAGAATTAACTAGTTTTGGATTTGCATCAATTTAATTTTGGTTTATATATAGTAATATTTAATTATATGAAATATAAATACATATATATAGTCAGTTCTTTTTTTCTTTTTCTTTTTCGTTTGGCAAAATGGGAAAAAGGCTAAGTTGACACTTTGGTCCCATCACTCAGCGTGCTTTGAGTATTTTGGTCGTATACATTATTCCACTTGGATCTCTATTTTAATGTAACAACTGTATTTAATAATAATTTTAATTTATAATGATTTAGTTTAATTTTTTAGTAGTTATTTTTTGGGGTTCATCTATTCAATTAGGATTTATAATTTTTGAAACATTTAATTTTATTTTTATTAGATATACTACCTCCGTCCTCTATTTACTGACCTATTTTTTCGGCACGCATTTTCACGCTTTTCGTTGATGGATTTTAAAATGAATTTTTAAGGTATTATTTCTTTTAAAAGAAAGAATACTTTAAAAATTAAAGTATTAGAGTAGATAAATACAAAATTAAGGTATATAGACTATAGTTATTAACATTTTCAATTTTTATTTATAAATATCTATACTCATATAATTTACTATGTTATACTAGTAATTGAATTTCAACACGATTGAGATATGGAAATTGAGACTGAGGATCCGATCAACATTCTCATAGATAAAAAGAAAAAAAGTGATAGCAAAAAGATTGTAAATCAAATAATTATTTACCGTCAAAGTACGAGTCTTCTAGCTTGTAAGCCAAGTGGTGCTATGTCTACATAATAATTCTTTGGAGTAGTAGTCATTTTTGCATAGTTGACTGTTACTAAATATTTTATTTCTTCGGCATATCTAGAATTGGGTCTGACGTTTTTCTTTTGTTTTTTTCTATAATTGACTATGGTCCCCAAGCAATAGTGACCATTCTGTACTACGTGAGGATAAGAGTAGTGCAATAAAATGCAACTTTATAAATATCCTATTTTATATATGAATTATACTCCCTCCCTCTGTCTCCCGCGGTATATGAATAAAAAAAAAAGTTATTTAAGGTGAGACAGAGAGAGTATATAAGAGAGTATATAAGGGAGTATATAATGATAATGGATAAAATAAAAGCTTTCTAACTCGTGAAGAAGTGGTAAGAGGGTAGTGGTGGAAAATGATGAAGAAATCCGAGCTAGTATTCATCTGTGAGTTGCTGGTTCCGTGTCCCAGCAGTCGCTGGGGTCTCAGCAGTTGCTGGGAATGCGATGGTGTGTGGACAGCAAGCTACGGCCAGCGATCGCGGGATCTCCAGCGATCGCTGGGGCCGTCAAGTTTTTCGGACAGAGAGCAACCTCCAGCGATCGCTGGAGGGTCAGCGATCGCGGCGTTCGAGTTGACTATTTTTTGACGAGCTTTATAACCCTCCTACGGGTTATTAGAGCGGTAAGGGTTTTGAAAGCACACTCTTGAGAAAAAACACGAGCGTGGTGAAGGGCTAGGAAACAAGAGAGAATTGTGAGGGTGAGATTTGTACAAGGAAGAGGGATTTCTTCTCTTGGGTAAGAATCGGTGTACTCCAACTGAGACGAACTTGCGGATTGTGCAAGCTGTCGGTGTTCTCGTTTCTAGTAGATATCTCTCTCGTCGACCTCCGTGGATGTAGGCACATTGCCGAACCACGTAAATCTTGTGTTCGTTCTTTCTTGCTTGTTTTATTCGTATTTTGGCTATTACTTGTTGTGGTGTGGTGAAACTTTGATTAAGTTTCGAGCCAAGCATATTTCTCTTTGGTGATTTGTTTCCGCTGTGCGTTTGGGTGAATGATATTATTGTCAATTATCCCAACAATTGGTATCTAGAGCCTTATTCATTTCCGGGTGGTGTAGCTTGGATTTGAGGTGTTTGGGCTTGGGGGTCTTGTGTAGTGCACACAAGGTGTTTGTGAAAATTCCTGAGAGAAATTTTGCTTGTGAAACAAGTGGGATATGGCTTCTACGAATAATACTGTGAAAGTGGGGAAGTATGAGCTAGTGAAGTTCGATGGGAAGAATGATTTTTCCTATTGGAGGATGCAAATGAAAAATTTGCTAATCTCGCAAAAGTTGCATAAGGCGTTGGAAGGTAAAAAGAAGAAGCCCGAGTCTATGTCGGATGAGGATTGGGAGGAGTTAGATCTTGAAGCACGAGCGGCTATCATTCTATGCCTTGAAAGGGATGTTGCTTTCTTGGTTGATGGTGAGGATACGGCAGCGGGTGTGTGGTTGAAGTTGGAGACGAACTTCATGACGAAGTCTCTAACTAACAGGATCTACATGAAGTCCAGATTGTATACTTGCAAGATGGAGGAGGGTACACAAATCCGAGAGCATATTAACAGATTTGATAGGTGCATATCAGATTTGAAAGACATAGATGTGAAGGTAGAAGATGAGGATCAAGCACTTCTACTGCTTCTTTCATTGCCAAAGTCTTATGAGAATCTTGTTCAAACTTTGATGCTTGTGGGAGACAATCTAACGATGGATGAGACTAGAACGTCACTACTAGCGGATGAGCTTCGGAAGATTGCAACTGGTGGTATGGCTAGTGGTAATAGTGAGCAAGCACAAGGATTGTTTACAAGAGGTAGAAACAATGAGCGAGGAAAAGGCAAGGGAGGAAAGTCTAGATCAAAATCTAGACCTCATGGAGAGAGACCGTGTTTCAAATGCGGTGAAGTTGGACATTTTAAAGCAAATTGAGAAGAAACCTTGGAAGAAGAACCAAAATGAGAAGAACAACAACAACGAGAAGGTTCAAGGGAAGCAAGAAGCGGGATACGCTGCAGAGGAAGGGGACGGTAGTGATGATTGCTACTCTGTCACAGGTGGAGATGATATCTCTGGTAAGTGGATTCTTGACTCTGGCTGCTCTTACCATATGTGTCCAAATAGGAAGTGGTTTACTACCTATAGAAGCATTAATGGTGGAACCGTGTTTATGGGGAATAACCATTCTTGTAAGTCGGTGGGGCTGGGTTCTATAAGAGTAAGAATGCATGATGGAGTTATTCGAACTTTGACGGATGTTAGACATGTCCCTGAATTGTTTAAGAATCTCATCTCTATTGGTGCTCTTGACTCCGGTGGGTGTAAGATTATTACATGGAATGGAGTTATGAAAGTTGTTCGGGGTTCTTTAGTTGTGATGAAAGGTATTCGGGAAGAAAACCTCTATACTCTCTTGGGTACAACAGTGACAGGAAGTGCAGCAGTAGCAAGTGGCGGTGACCCATCTGAGCACACTCGATTATGGCATAGGCGGCTTGGGCATATGTCAGAGAAGGGTTTAGATCTGCTTGGGAAGGAAGGCTTGTTGAAGAACTTGAAGAAGCCTTGCATGGATTTTTGCGAGCATTGTGTGTATGGCAAAGCACACCGAGTTCAGTTCAAGGCTAGTACACACAGAAGCAGAGGTATTCTAGACTATGTGCACACAGATGTTTGGGGTCCGGCAACAGTCACTTCAAAGGGAGGCTCCAAGTACTTTGTCACATTTGTTGATGATTATTCAAGATATGCTTGGATTTATTTCTTGAAGCATAAGAATGAGGTATTTGATACGTTCAAGATGTGGAAAGCAATGGTTGAGAACAGGACGGGCAAGAGATTGAAGACAATACGATCTGATAACGGTACAGAGTATACAGATGGTGCCTTCAAAAGGTTCTGTGCTCAGGAGGGTATTGCTAGGCATTGGACGGTCAGGAAAACACCACAGCAGAATGGGGTCGCAGAGAGACTGAATCGCACATTGCGAGAGCGA
This sequence comes from Mentha longifolia, assembly GCA_001642375.2. Lineage (NCBI taxonomy): Eukaryota > Viridiplantae > Streptophyta > Magnoliopsida > Lamiales > Lamiaceae > Mentha > Mentha longifolia. The sequence goes on from LSBG02000290.1 coordinate 20,982, forward strand.
GCAATGTGTATGCGATCATATGCTGGAATGGGCAAAGAATGGTGGGCAGAGTCGGTTGCTACAGCTTGCTACATTATCAACCGATCTCCACATTCGACTCTAGATGGAGACATACCGTACAGGTTATGGTCAGGGGAACATGCAGATTATGAAAGGCTCAGAATCTTTGGATGCACAGCATACTATCACATCAACGAGGGAAAGCTTGATGCGAGGGCCAAGAAGGCAATATTCTTGGGGTATGCAGTTGGTGTAAAAGGCTATCGCCTTTGGTGTTTGGAAGATTCAAAGTTTATAATCAGCAGGGATGTTACTTTCGATGAAAGCTCCATGGTAGCTTCTCCACAAGCTACGGTGCCCACTGGTGATGGTAATGAGACTTCTAAGTCTCAGGTAATTGAGATAGAACCTAGAGATCAACCGGGTTCTAGTCGTGCTCAAGAGGAGAATCATGGAGACACTCCGGACGAGAGTGATGATGAGCTTGAGCAGGAGGCGGTTCAGCAGGAGAATGTACATGTCTTACAACAGCAGCAGCTCGTGGATAGTCTGGCTTCCACTAGGCCAAAGCGAGCGTACAAGCAGGTCCAAAAGTTTGGATCCGATGAGCCTCTGAGACATTTTGGGCAAGTTAATTTGGTTGAATACGCACTCTCGGTGGAGGATGACGAGCCACTCTCCTACAAAGAAGCTATTCAGGATTGCAATAGTGAGAGTTGGTTGACTGCGATGGAAGAAGAGATGGAATCTCTTCGGAAGAACCAAACATGGGAGGTTGTCCCATTGCCCAAAGGAAAGAAGGCTATCGGTTGTAAGTGGGTGTACAAGAAGAAAGAAGATTCTTCCGAGAAAGATGGTATAAGGTACAAGGCGAGGCTAGTAGCTAAGGGCTATGCTCAAAGAGAGGGAGTGGACTACAATGAGATTTTCTCTCCTGTAGTGAAGCACACTTCCATTCGGGCGTTGTTGAGTATTGTTGCTCATGATGATCTTGAGCTGGAGCAACTCGACGTAAAGACAGCCTTCTTGCACGGAATCTTGGAGGATGAAATCTACATGCATCAACCTGAGGGTTACAAGGTTGAGGGTAAGGAAGGTCAGGTTTGTCGCTTGAAGAAATCTTTGTATGGATTGAAGCAATCTCCACGTGAGTGGAACAAGCGATTTAATTCCTTTATGTTGAAGCATGGTTTTACACGAAGTGAATATGATTGTTGTGTCTATATTCGGAAACTTCGTGGAGGTGGCTATATCTATCTATTGTTGTATGTGGATGACATACTTATTGCTTCGAAGAGCAAGGTGGAGATAGATATGTTGAAATCGGAACTTGGTAAAGAGTTCGAGATGAAGAATATGGGCGCTGCTAAGAAGATGCTGGGAATGGAGATTCGAAGAGAAAGGTCGAATCGTGCATTGTTCTTGAGTCAGAATGACTACATTGAACGGATTGTGAAGAGGTTCGGGATGCAAGATGCGAAGCCAGTGGCGACTCCATTGGCTCCACACTTTAGACTCTCTGGTAAACAGTCTCCTACTACAGCAGAAGAGAAAGCACGGATGCAGCATGTTCCTTATGCTAGTGCTGTTGGCAGTTTGATGTATGCAATGGTGTGTACACGTCCGGATATTTCACAAGCAGTAGGTGTGGTTAGCAGATTTATGGCAAATCCGGGAAGAGCACACTGGGATGCTGTGAAATGGGTTCTTCGGTACCTAAAGGGTACCTCTGACAGGGGTCTGTGTTTTGGTGGAGATACATGTCGGCTTAATGGTTTTGTTGACTCTGATTATGCAGGTGATCTAGATAGGTGCAGATCCACTACTGGGTACGTGTTCAGTTTGCATGGTGCTCCAGTGAGTTGGCGATCGATGTTACAGGCTACAGTGGCACTTTCGACTACCGAGGCGGAGTACATGGCTATGGCTGAAGGTGTGAAAGAGGCATTGTGGCTCTGGGGCCTTCTAGAGGATTTGGGGATTGAGCAGGATTGTGTGGACCTGTGGTGTGATAGCCAAAGTGCGATTCATTTGGCTAAGAATCAGGTTCATCATGCTCGTACCAAGCATATCAATGTCAGGTATCATTTTGTGCGAGATATCATAGAGGAAGGTGATATTTCTCTTTTGAAAGTGCACACAAATGAAAATCCAGCTGACATGTTGACCAAGGTGGTGACAGGGAGCAAGTTCCAACATTGCTTGGAATTGCTCAATATTGGCTCTTGTTGATTGCCCTTTTGGGCGGTGACGGGGTGAGGTGGAGACCTTCCCCGTTGGTATGAACTACATCAGCTTGATCCCGGTGTGGGTATGTAGGCAACCATGGTTGAATGGTGCAGCTGGTTGGGCATGTTACAGTTCGGTATTCGTCCAAAATTTGAGGTGTATCAAATGATGGACGAGGTGGAGAATTGTGAGTTGCTGGTTCCGTGTCCCAGCAGTCGCTGGGGTCTCAGCAGTTGCTGGGAATGCGATGGTGTGTGGACAGCAAGCTACGGCCAGCGATCGCGGGATCTCCAGCGATCGCTGGGGCCGTCAAGTTTTTCGGACAGAGAGCAACCTCCAGCGATCGCTGGAGGGTCAGCGATCGCGGCGTTCGAGTTGACTGTTTTTTGACGAGCTTTATAACCCTCCTACGGGTTATTAGAGCGGTAAGGGTTTTGAAAGCACACTCTTGAGAAAAACACGAGCGTGGTGAGGGCTAGGAAACAAGAGAGAATTGGGACGGTGAGATTTGTACAAGGAAGAGGGATTTCTTCTCTTGGGTAAGAATCGGTGTACTCCAACTGAGACGAACTTGCGGATTGTGCAAGCCGTCGGTGTTCTCGTTTCTAGTGGATATCTCTCTCGTCGACCTCCGTGGATGTAGGCACATTGCCGAACCACGTAAATCTTGTGTTCGTTCTTTCTTGCTTGTTTTATTCGTATTTTGGCTATTATTTGTTGTGGTGTGGTGAAACTTTGATTAAGTTTCGAGCCAAGCATATTTCTCTTTGGTGATTTGTTTCCGCTGTGCGTTTGGGTGAATGATATTATTGTCAATTATCCCAACAGTGATGATTCATCATCAATTCCACGAGAACCAAAGAATTCCATGTACAGTCAAAACTGTTCATGAAACTTCAATATAGTTTGATTCTGGTCCGTATTTTACTACGGCAGATTGGACATAGTTGAAGGATTTGGCCACAATCACAACATGTCTGCGAACAAAAAATTAAAAAAAACAAATATGTTTATAAATCATCTTTTCAGCATGAAATCTTGCTTTATACTCCTCCGCACCGTTTATCTTGACACATTTTTATGGACACGTAATTGAACAAATTAAAGAAGAATTAGGGATGGAAATTAGTAAGTAATGAATTAATTAATGAATTTTTAATAGATAATGATAAATTTATAAGTGGTGTTGGACTGCATATGATTAGTTTATTTATTTTTACGTAGGGTCTGATTATATCAAGATAAACGAAAAAGAAAATTATGTCAAGTTAAACGACAAGATAACAATTTTTTTTTAATTAACTCCTTAATCACTAATTTCCAACACCACTTATAAAATTTGCCAAGATGAGTGAGACGACAAATTAAAAAAAGAAAATTATATCAAGATAAACTACGAGACGGAAGGAGTATAATATAATACGCATGTATATATTGATGGATTTTTACCTGATGACCACAACCAAAGGCCATGTCCTTGGGATTAGTAAGGCAGATCGGACATATCTGTTAAAAATGAAGAAAAGCTCTTAACCTGTAAATCTAGTTGTATATATTCATTGTTTTTTAGTATTTGAAGGATTCACAGCTAAATCTATACCTGATTTTCATAAAGAGAAGCAGGAGGAGGAGGAGTTGTATCCGCAACATTGTGAGCATAGTATAAACTTGACGAGCTCGGTTCAAAACACTTTGCCTTTGAGGGTTTTGAGACCGAACCAAAATTAGCACCATAGACCGGAGGAGGAAGAGCAACTCGTTGGGGAGCATTCCCATTTCTTCGACTAAATCACCCAAATAAGTATATTAATCAACTCTCTCCATCCTACTATATTAAGAAATTTACTTTATTTTAGTGTTAAAAATGTGGTACTTAACATTTTGATGCATATTTTATTTTTTTTAAGTAAAACATCACGATCTTAAATAAAATATCATATCGACACTTTTAATTTGACATAAAAATCTAAAAAATCGGAAAGTAAACGAGGAAGCTCTGGTAATTTAAAATTTTGAAATTCGAATTAAAGAGTATAGCTAGCAAGGTGTAGATGATGAGTTACACTTTAGGAAATGAGACACGAATATTGGTACAATGTATTCAAAATAGTAAAATGAGAGGGATTCTAAATTTTCTCCACATGAACAAAATGTTCAATAAAAGACACAAGAGAGGAAATATTACCCTAATAAACCGAGCTCCATTGTTGCTTGATATTGAGACGGAACTTCAATCAACGCTGAAAGAGCAAATTCTGTCTCTTTGCGAGACCGATGTATATCTTTCGACATAATTTCTATGAAATTGACAAACTGGAGGACCCAAAGAATTAGGGGATGTTTGGCTAAGTTTATTTGTAACAGATGATAAGCCCTAATAATATATAAAATATTTGAAGACCATATAAGACGTGGGGTTAGAGATCTTATTTTTTAAGAAGCTTATAAGCTTTTATAGTTGATTTTTTTTATTTTAAGCTTATAAGCTTTTTGATAGCTTATTTTTGTCAAATACATTTTCATAGCTTATAAACTCTTAAAACAATTTATAAGTTGTTTTTAAAGAGGTTATAAGCTTAGCCTAACACCACCTTAGCCAGCTAAAAATAATATTATAAAGTAATAAAGTATATATTTAGATATAGTTGACTTTCTAATTGATTTTGTGGTTTTGTAATGATGGATTTTAAAATGAATTACGACAGTTATTGTACATTATAAAGAAGACTAAATTTTAAAAATCCATTTACAACCCATCGTTACAAAGCCCTGAAACTAATTATAAAGTCAACTGTGTTTAAAGATCGTGTACGAAGGTAGTATATTGTTTTGCCGAAGTTAAAACATGTGACGGACCTGGAAATTGTTGAAGTCCCGAGAAGGGATGTTGTCGTCCGATTCCCTCAGGATATTGTCCAAGGGGCCATCTCCAACACCAACCAAAATAATTGATAAAGGGAACTTGCTGCATAAAATAAACATTATTCTAAAATCTCATTAATTATTAAGTTGACAAACAAATAATCTGCTACATTTTACATAAACTTGCCTAGCTTTAACAATTGCTTTAACAGTGGACTTAAACGGCCATTTTGAGTATCAACACTTCTGGTAACCTACAAATATGAAATAGAATTATATCACAAGAAAATAGGTACTCTAAACTAAAGTACTCCATCTGTCTCATTTTAATTGTCTCGTTTTATTATTTTATACCTCAAATATATTCAAAACATGAGACAATTGAAGTGAGACGAAGGAAGTATAAAATAGGTAAGGGAAATTATATATACCTGTCCATCTGCGATGATTAGTAGAACATGATACTGGCCTCCACTATCCTCAACAATAGTAGTAGCCATCTCAATTATTGGAGCAAATGATGTCGGACCTATGTAACAAAATTGCAGGCTAGATTACTCCCTCCTTCGTTCACCAAGAGTATGCAGCAACAAAAAATGTCACTCCTTCGAGGCCTGGTCATAGGCTTAGGCTAGGAGTGCAACCGTTTAGGGCCTGAGACTAAAAGGGCCTCCCGAAAAAAAAAAAATAAATCTAGTACAATATGTGTGTGAAAAAAACCACGCTCATACCTTATTAAAAATTTAATAATATAAGACACAAAATTCTGAAAAAATAAAATCGGAATGTCCACTAGCAAATTTGCTTACTTGGCCCTGAGACTTAAAAAATAAAATAAAAATAGATACACATATGTGACTTAACAAGTTTTGTATATTATATAGGGGTTTACATTTTTAATTTTGCGTAGTGCCACTAAAATCTCAAGACCGGGTCTGACTCTTTCTTTATAATTTATCCTCACTTGTCTTTCTTATTTACAGAAGAACAAACTATATGCAACCCTTAACTATCTATTTACCCTTGATATGACTTTTTCTCGACTACAAATTAAAACATCTACATAACATTTTATCAATACCGGTGCCCCGCCAAGAGGTTGCACATTTTTTATGGACGGAGAAGGCATTGGTAAGCTTAATTTAACTCAAATACATGGTCCATTAAATAGGAGGAAAAGAAAACTGACCTGCAAGTCTCAAATTCGGAACGATTTCTCTATACAAGCTTAAGACTTCCTCGAACCCATGGCAGAATCTTCCATCATGATGAAAACTAAATACATCTTGATCATGAGTTGATGCTGCCAATATTAATATTAAAAGAACTAACGTTAAATATCATAATGTTTGTTTTATAAATCAAACGCAAGTTTGTTGTGCACTAACCATCTCCAAATCCAAAACATGGAATCAAGTTATCGTCATCAAAAGGTACCAAGGTTTTTCCAATGATTGATATTGCTTGCTGATATGGATTCAAACCACCGTTAGTGTCATGTAAGCATCGTCCATTGTATGACCTTCTGCCTAAAGATGAATGGAACCAAGTACAGGATTTTTCTTAACAAGATTAAGGGGTGTTTAGCTAAACTCATTCGAAAGAGCTTATATGTACAAAACAACTTATAAGATGTAAAAATCCGTTGGGGGTGAAGAAACTTATTTTTAAGGAGCTTATAAGCTCTTATAGTTTATTTTTCGAGCTCATAAACTCTTTAGTAGCTTATTTTGTAAAACACATTTTCATAGCTTATAAGATCTTAAACAACTTATAAGCTTTTTTTAAAGAACTTATAATCTTAATCTTAGGCAAACACCTCTGAGGCCTCATTTGTATCCAAGAAAAGCTCATATAAAAAAGTTGTGTGTCATTTTTTTGTCTGCTTGGTATCTCAAATAAGTTATCTTAGGGGCCTGTGAAATAGATCTGGCACATGAAAAAATTATTGTTTCCTTTGGATAAATTATCTAACCTCCCCCCCTCGAATAAAACTATCGTGACTGAACATTACCTCATCAAGATAACTTTTTATAATTTTATTTTATTTAACTTTGTCTAGCATTTTCTCGTGAAAATCATATCTGATTTAATAATGAGTAAAGAAAGAATTGAACCTGTCCACTCATTGCTCTTAGTGAAATCTATTCCAACAATAAGGTTGGACGATTCAAGACCAGCAGCAGCTAGAGCTCTAGTGACCTAGATATTAAAATTAAAAAAGAGAGAGAAAATATATTAAAAAATCAACACACTAAAGTATTAATTGTCACTTTCTTTATAAAAAAATTAGGTTTCATAATTACAGGGAAAAACATATGTAGATTGCCATAGCTATTGTTAAGAACGACACATATATAGGGAGGGTTTTTGTAAGTTTCATTCTATTCATGAGAACCGTGAGAACTTATTTTTTTAGTTATGATTTCATGTTTTTTTTACTTATTCAATTAAGTTTTTTTTTTTGCATATAATGCTTTCATGATTTAATGTATATATGTTTTCAATTTTTTTTGCAATTATAATACATAATAAGCACGATGCTATTCGGTCATAATGTGACCGGCAATAATTAATATTAATATGTAATAGTTTATGTATTTATGGCAAAAAAATTTAGATTTTACAAAAAAATTCAAAAAAAGTGGTATAATTTATGTATTTTTTTTAACAAATTAACCCTTTAATTTATTTGATGATGGTGACTATTTTAAAGAATTTGTTGTTTTTTTTTATTTAAAAGAAAAAATATGTAATTATTGGGGAATTTTTTTATTCAAATTTAAAATTAATTAAGAATAATATCTTATAAACATTTAAATATTGATTGTAACTTTTAATTTATTATTTTTTAATTATGTATATTAAGAAACATGTCACTGTGTGACCGACCACATTATGATCGAATATCATTATTGTAATTTTATATCTAAAAAAACATCATTTGTAAAAAAGCATCAATGCATATACTCCCTCCGTCCACGATCTATAGACACGTTTTTTTGGCACGCGTTTCCACGCGCCTTGATGATGTGTTTTAAAATGATTTTTTTTAAAAAAAAAATTCTCTTATGGGATACTATGACACTCGTAGTATCCCGTAAAAGTTTTTTTTTAAAAAAAGTATTTTAAAACCCGTCATCAAGGCGCGTGGAAATGCGTGCAAAAAAAATATCTCTAAAGATCGTGGACGGATGAAGTATAAAAAAGCATGACTAAAAAAGCAGGTTCTCACGTTCTCATGAATAGAATGGTTCTCACAGGAACCCTCCCCCATTTTCTATAACACTAACTATGCAATAAGCAAACTTTTCCCCCAAATTTCCATTCACAATGCAACTTTTCTCCATCTTAAGATTTATAAACTTATTTTCTTATTGGGTTGTCTCAAGATTGAAGGGTCATTTCCTATTTGGAAAATAATTAGCTAACTAATGGTATCATTAGCAATCTCTTGTTACAAGTAACATTCTCTAATTAAATCTCATCATCCACTCACCTCTCAGTACGTATCCCAATATAATTTAAATTCTAAAAGTTTAAATTATCATAACTTGCTCGATTGTTCTCCACTTTTATATCAAATTAAAGGTCTTGTACGATCTTTCATTTAAGATCAGACATATGTTTTTATACATCTATGATGCACTAGTTAAAAGATATGCCTAAATACATAAACAACACTTCCTCCATAAACACAATACACTTTAAACACTAAACACTCATGTCTTCACATGCCGAAATGAAAAGGACCTTCAATCTTGATGAGACGGAGAGAGTATATAACAAGAACACATAAAAAAAGAATAGCAGGTAACCAAAATTCAGATAAAAGTGCACTCGCACACCCTTTTGTTATCTCTATCAATACATCCGCACACGTACCTCCTCCAAAGAATTATAATCGTCTGCAATCCATGAATATCTTCTATCGAGCTTCGGCTGAGGGTTGCTATGATCTTGTTCTGTTGGAGAAACAGATGATTGTCCATGATTATGCTGCCATCCACTTGCAGAATTTGATTGAGAAGTCGTTGAAGATTGCCTCCAACTCCCGCCATACGAAGAATTAGAGCTCATATTCCCCATCACTTAAGATTCCTTGGGCTGTAAGAAACAAATTGCAGTAGCACGAGATATGTAGCTAGGTCATTGCTCATCCAACATTTAATTTTACAGATTTTCAAAAAATAAAATTTGACAAAAACAAGGGAGCCTCGACAAAAACAAGGGAGCTTGGACTATGCCAATGTCCATTACTTGCTAAAGATCAGTCCATACATTTGGATATTTATTTTCGTTTTATTTTCTAAAATTATATGTCGACTAGCTAGCATAAGGTTTGTATAATATACATGTTACACCATAATACTCGTAGGGTATGTTCTAATATTTGATGGAAAAGAAAGAAAAGATATAAGAAAATGATAAAAAAAAAAATTATACCATAATGCGGTCCCCTATTTATATCTCATGTTCTTTAAGGTGAAAAATGTGGGAACATATATATTATCACTCTAAATGAGTAGGAAAATATTATCATGATTTTGTGGGAAAATAGTTGCCCAAAGAAAATATTCTTTTCTTGCCCGGCAGCCGGGAAAAATTATCCATAGCGAACAAAGGAAAAAAGAAGAAAATTGTGTAAATTTTTTCTTTTCACTCATTTTCCATAAAAAAGAACGCACCCGTATTGTTTGGTTCGAAACACCTATATAGAATCACATCTAAATTCTCCCTAATCTAAAACCTAAAATATTATCACTCTTCTATTTACCACGCTCACTCTCACTTCCGCCACAGCTCTTGCCTTCCGGTTGCAATTGAGAAATATTCTTTCCGTCTCATTTTTCTTATGCCCATTTTATTAAATCTATATATATATAAAAGCAAAATGAAAAAAATAGTTTTTTTTTCCCACTAAAAATAGGTTAAAATTGTCTTTTTATGATGAGAAGTTATTTTTAAAAAAACAGTTATTATGTTTTAAAAAAATGCGGTTATTAAATTGATAAAAGTTAATTTAACGTGCACTAATGGAGTTGGGCAGTTGCATCAACCATTTTGCTTCATTTAAATTACCGAACAACAATCACCACATTACACACAATACATTTATTACTACTTTTTTTATTTAATATTATTACTATTACTATGTGATTTCACTTCGTATTTATTTTGCAATTATATAAAAAATATTTAATTAATAATTAGTATCATATATATATATATAAAAGCAAATAAATTTTAGCAATGATACTTAAGAAAATTAAAAGCAAATATTATTATCTTTGTTGAAAGATATTCTTCCTTAGTTTTTTTGTCTTTCTTCACTTGCTTGTTGAATCTATCTTTGTTTGTGCAGGATTTGGATTAGGGCTTATTGGGCTCAATTAAAGATTGAAGGAGATTTTGGGCTTCAGCACTTGAGCTGAAGCAAGGGGGAGCAAAGTTGGATCCAGTCGTTGGGCTTCAGAGTAATGGGCTTCAGCTCTGTTGGATCTGCAGCAAGAAGCCCGTTAGTTACTAAAACACTATATAAGTGGAGAGGTGGAATAGGTCAAAGGGAAATCATGGGTGACGTGACTGGAGATTTACGTGAGAGAAAACTGCTCTCACGTTCAACCACATTCAGATCGTGGAAAGCTAATACGTGTAGTATGATGGAGAAAGTTGATCCATATAAACTCGAGATTGAAGAGAAGTCTGCTTACGCTTTTTGGAGAGGAGAAGATTGAATCTTAAGAGATAGAGATCCAAAAGGCTGTGTGTGAGTTGAGTAAACTAGCTTTAGGGTTAGTATTTTACATAGTTCTTTTCCTCAATTCTAGTTTGTAATTCTTTGTGAATTATAGTAAATTGTTTCGCCTTGAGGCACGCAAGATATCCTCACGATATCTTGCGCAAACCAGTTCTGGGTTCGTGTTTTTCTATTTCAATTTTTCGTCCAAACTTTTCCGCTGTGTTTGTGTTCATTGTAGCACTTACAGAGCTGCTTACAGTGAACACCTCTGTGTGTTTCCTCACGATATCTTGCACAAATTATTTTTGTGCTCTTATTTTTCTTGATCTGTTTTTCGTTTGAAACTATTCCGGTGCGTTTGTGCTCATCGAGTTTGTCGCTGTACAGAACTCTGTGAGTACCTCTGTGTGTTTCTGACCGGTTGATACCAACAATCTTATTTCATTTATTCATTATGTACTACGTATTTTATTGGAGTACCATTATGTATCAGTTTTTGCACAGCAAATTTTACCTTATTTTTTCCATAACAGTAGGACTATGTTATTGCAATTAATTGCAATGCGCATATATCATATATATTTATTTCTCAATTAATTGTCAATTGCATTAGATATATATTTTCACCATATATTTTTGTTCTTACAATCTAATAGAAAAATTTCGGTTTCTTTAATGAAATCATTAAAACTCAATATATATAAGTCCAACTAAATTAATACCTTTATAAGACATCTAACTTTTCTAAGTAGTTAGACAATGCATATAAATAAAAAGACGCTTTATCGTGTTCTCATAGACATCCCATACATATACTTGCATGCACACTATTTTTATAAACTCTGAAATGTCTTTTATCAGAATGGAAAAATTATACTTTTTTTAATTACTCCCTTATATTAATTGTAATGAAGAGTTGAATATTTTACAAAAATTTTCTTTTCTTTGTAATGAATAAAATAAACGTGTATAATTTTCTTAACATTTTCACTCTATTCTACAAAAAATTGAATCAATATATATATATATATATATTATTTTCTACCGCGCATCGCGCGGGCACAAATACTAGTGTCAATAATATGGAAAAAGAAAAAGAAAATTCAAATTTAAAGATCATGCCTTTTTGACCGCTCACTCTCACTAGTCACTCTTCATGAATTTTGCATTAAATTTAAATTGATCAACTATGCGACCTCATACTGGTCGCGATAAACAAGGTCTAACGGTGTAACGCGATTTTTTTTATTCAATATAATATGGTTTTAGAATTCTTGGAGGATTTCATAACTGGGATTATTGTGTGTTCTCACAAATTAATAAACCACTTCAGTTAGTTAGGACTTAGGAGCCAGATTATTACTCCTTCCATATTTTTTGAAGTGGCTACATTTCCTTTTCGAGACGTTTTTTTTCGAAGTGGCAACTTTCCAAAAATAGTCTAAAATAACACTTATTCTACATTTTTAAAGTTGTGGGCACCACAATAATACACATAAAACTACATTTTCTTAAAAACTGTGCTGAAAAGAAAGTGGTCACTTCAAAGAATACGGAGGAAGTATTTTTTATATCTACCATTTAACTGCCCTATCGGCCTATCCAACTTGCAATTGACATTTTATGTCACACTTCCGATTGCTTAGTGTAGGTCCCGATAAGTATTCATTGGTGTATGGGGGGGGGGGGGGGGGAGGAATACACCAATTAGCCAATAGTTTTGACTTTTCAAAACAATTTGATCTTACTGAGTCGTCACTCAGTTTATCAGAGCAGTTTAGTTTTTCTAGCTCAATCAGTAGACTGCTGAGCTTGCAAAACTAACCTGCGTGCGGAAGTTTGGTGGGAAGGTTGGCTAATAGTTTTCAAAGACAGTTCTCATGCAAGACATGTTACTATAGTGCAAGTTGTGAGCATGCAAACTGTGTAAATAAAGATGTAAAGATAAATAGCAAGAGAGAGAAACACGAGGAGTTTCTATCGTGGTTCGGAGTAAACAGCTCCTACGTCCACGCCAGATCCCGTCGAATCTGTAATCCCTTAACTTGAGATTTTCGCTCCTTTTAACACTGGTGGAGGTCCAGTCCAAATTCAAGTCTTTCTCCTTAGACTGAATCTAGCACGTTTCTTGAGTCGTGTCTCTTCTTACTTTACATACAATCTTTCATACGATCTTACTAATGCTAAACAACTAGCACTAATATCCAAACTAGAAAGCTGTGAAAAGCTATCACCGTTAGGAATACAACTCTATCAACTACACTGAATATCAACTGTGATGGTAGTGAGAGTGTGTGTGATGTGTTCTAGTAAGACAGTTTCCAGAGAGATCAGAAATCTATAAAGATCAACACTTGGGAAAGCTCTAGTGATTTCGAGTGTTGATTGAGTGATTTTTAGCTTGAGATTTCTGCAGAGTTTTGGCTCGTATATTGAGTTTCCCGTTTTTTTCTTTTTGGAATGAGTTGAGGTATTTATAGTGAAGCATTTGAAATAGAGCCGTTGGAAGTGTGTCAGGATTTGCAGTACCGTACACTGACACAATTCTTGTCGTTGGGTGAGAACAGGTTCCTCAGCCACAGCTCAGGTTGGTCTTCACAGGTCGGCCTTCTTGTACCTTGAACTGTCTTCGGTCTTCTGTAACCTTCGTGTGAAATCTTCGAGTATGGTAAGAGCAGGTTACATGGACAGATTACATAATGGAACAGTATGACAGGTTTGAGTAGATTAGGTACAAGGTTGCACTACCAACCTTGACCTTTACATAGCAACCTGTCCGGGTTAAGCTTGACTGATCCAAACACGGAGACCAGCCTGCTCCACTTAAAACCTATATCTAAGTGTGGTTTCTAATAGCATTATCAAAACTCCGTTTTAAAGGGTTCCCAACAATTTCCCCATTTTTGATAATGCCGAAACCCACACTTTACATTTTGGCTTAGAATTTTAAAAGAAAATGATCAAGGGTTTGATTCCCAGCCAACTGCATGAAAATAAGTGTTAGAAAATTTAAAGCATAACATGCAAAGGCCTGGACAAAGAGATATTGTCGTCAGGAACAAAAGATGATCATTTTCATTTATAGTATCAACCGAATTGATATTCACAGATTACAGAGTTGATACATAATATAAATGAAAGTGATCAGGTTACTTCCTTAGTGACTTGAATCTGTATTCGGCAATCTTGTCCAAGCTTACAGTTCCCATGGCTGCGTAGATGCTGTCGCGAATCGACCTGTACTCATCACAGCTTGTGGTCTTGCAACCATACTGAGCTGCGACACTCCTTATGAAAGTATTGATCTTGTTGATGTCTGGAGTGTTGGTGTCACAGACAGTGGGAGGTCGGAAAGTTTCTTTCTTGGGCGGATTGAGCGTGATCTTGTCTTTTGCAGCTTTCGCCCTGACTCTCTTGATGAATTCGCGATCTGGGAAAGTCTGCAGCCAGTTGTTGAAGGCAGTTTTGGTATTACCAGTGTAACGAGCATCAACCTGCAGCCAGTAGTGGTGCAAGATGAATTGGTTGATGAACTCATCCCAGATCAGCTGATCTTCCACTGGTAACCAATTGGACAGTTCTCTCTTGTCAACATGTTCCTTGTAGCTTTCAAGTCCTCTTGTAGCTTTGTCCCTTGCCCTCTGTTTCTTCAGATCTTCTAGAAACAGCTTCTGCTTGCCTTCATTCTCGCAGTCTTCTGCGGTGTATCCAGCTTCTGCCATCATTCGGATGAGGGTGGCTTCACCCTGTGCTTTTTCTTGTTCAGACAGCTTGGCGGCAGCAGGTTGAGGGGCAGTTGTCACGGGCGGAGCAGCTTCTGATTGTGTCATAGGTTGGTAAGAGCGACCTATGCCTCTGCCTTGAGGCGGTTGGGTAACCTGTTTCTCCTTTCCTTTCCCTTTTGCAGCAGTGCGTTTGCCTTTCCCTTCCCCCTTTTCGGCATTATCATCGATTAGGTTCTGCACAAGGGTGTTGAGGGAGGCTTGCTCGTCGGAAAGTAAGGACAGGTCTGTGCAGATCTTTTTCTTGAACTGCAGGAGAGAGTTGATGTTCCCTTGCATCTCCTCCTCTTTCTTCAATGAGCTTGAAGTGGTTTGAGTGAGCTTTGTAGTGAAGTCGTGTACGAGCTGATTGAGTTGCTCAAACTCAAAGTTCAAGCCATCGATGGAGGATTGGGAGGCAATCTTTAGTTCGGACAGCTGGTGCGGAAGCAGCTTATCCGTTTCAGCTCTCAGTTAGGTGGAGATGAAGGTTGCGAACTGGCTGGCCACAACTTCCTTGATCACTAGTGGCATTTCATCCTTGATGTTGGATAGCATGGCGGATGCAGCTTTGTCCATTTCTTCAATTTTGTCCGCAAGCTTCTGGTGTTCAGCAACCTCTGTGGCCTTTACCTTGGACACCTCTTCAATAATGAAATTCTTCAAATTGTCTTGCATCGCAGTGAGAGGAGTGCCAACAGAGTAGACAGGTACACGATCAGGATCGGACTCTATGTCTTCGCTGTTCCGGGTGGGAGAGGGAATTGGACTGAAGTCATCATCCTCCAGAAACCTGAAAATATAGGAGCTGCGATCATTAGTGTAGAAATGTTTCAGGTCAATATTGAGAGCCTTGGCCTCTCTCTTCATCCTAGAGAGAACAAACTTCTTGAAGCAGTCGCGAGCTTCAGGAATTGAAGCATAGCCGAAATACTGCCCAAGTGTGTGCTCTTCAATCTCCAGATGTTCAATGGGAGAAATTAGGAAGATTGACTTTAAGTCACAGTAAGACTTGTCCTTCCCATCGAGCAATGTGCACAGCCTGTACGCCATCTGCCTGGTCTCCGGAGTTAGATCAATTCCGGGAAAAGACTCCATGACCGTCTTTTCTGCATTGATTTCGATGGAGTTGACCAGCATGGCAGCTGCAGTTTTCATAGGATCTTCCTGTACATCATCATCATCGGATGATAGGATGATGTTGATGTCAAGCTCTGGAGGGGAGCTGTGATGATGAGAGGCTCCACCGGACTGCTGGTGGACAATAATGGAAGGGTCGGGATGCTCTCCCTCGACATCTGTGTCGTCCGTAGGTTGGGACACAGATTGACTCTGGCCAGCTTTCTCCAGAACCTGTGCTGCGATCTGTTCAGTGATGTCTTTATGTGAGGGGAAGGTTGGGCGAGCAGGTTGGGGCTGCACTTCTATCTCAGCAAACTCCATATGCAACCTGCGTGGAGTTGGAGATTTAATTCTCACAGACTTGGCAGGTCTGTCCAGCTGTTTGCTGGGGGCGAGCTGTCTCTTCCGTCTGATGTCGCGCTGTTCTGGGGTACCCAGGTTGGATTGGACCTGCCCATTTCATACAGAAATGGCTTGACCACGTCGTCATTCTTGGCAAAGACTGTCATGTCGACCCTAATGATCAATTCGAGCTGCTTCTGGTCCTTGGGGACCTTCTCCTTGTTGAATGGCGTCATTCCAGTCCAATGAAGGTCGGGGTGCAGACATTGGATGAGAGAGAAAATCTTTGTCCCTAGACGCAGGTTCCGGGCAACACAGAATTCAGTGAGCTCTTCGCCTTCAAAAGTTATCGATAGCTGCTTGACTTCTTTGTTAATCAATTCGAGAAGAAATCTGGCCCAGTTCACGTCTAGACCCTGCACGATTGCAGTCATCACCCTGTACTTCGCTGGAGTGATAGCGTCGTGGTTACCGGAGTAACCAAGAAAGACTTTATGGACAAAGTCGAAGAGGGCTCTGTACGCAGGTCGCAACAAAGGTCGCGAGAACCTTCTTCCCTCATAGTTTGCTGCTGGCTGCATCAGGGCTTTTTGGTACACAACTTCCAGATCTGCATCCGGAATATCCAAAATTAGACCCATTGGCTTGTGATACAGGATCTCCACAGTTCCTGAATCAGCGATGCCATAGGTTCGAGAGATGAGCGGGAGAATGGGGATGGGCTCGTCGGGCACATTAGGTATTGGAAGATGAAATTGGGCGGAATTGATGTCTTCTGGGAAAAAGTAGGAGAGAATAAACATCGTTACTTGTTGCGGAAGCCAGAATTTTGGCTCATGAGTGATTATTTTGAAAAATCCGTCCGCTGCTTTGATGGCGGAGTATATCTCGTTCAAGCCGGCGTAATCATATTTAGAGAGATTTGCGGAGGGCTCCATGAGAATGTACTGCTGCATGTATTTAATCTTCTGTTCCGTGGTTGTAGGAAGATTGTAAGAAGTAGATTCTCCTACCATGTCAAGAAAGTGTGAGTAAACTTTGAATGTCGAGTTTTTGTTGGAAAGTTGCAGAAAAAAAATGGCGGAAGAATTCAGAGGTTTGAATGAGAACGACGATACACAGTTATATGAGTACATATATAAGATAAAGTGGGCGGTTGAGATTGAAGTATGTCAACCGTTCAACGGATAGGATTAAAACCCTAGAGATCCGTGAGGTAGTGGGCGCGTGGGGTGAATGTGAAGCCCACTTGCACAACTCTTACACTCAACCGTCTCCTCGCATTTAATGCGGATTTGACACTGTGCATGCGCTTTTTGACATTCATGGAAAGTGCAGTGCGAATGTTATGTATTGTGTCAGAAAATCCTTAATAAAGGTTTCAATAAATAACAAAACACATGCATCAATGAATGAACATGATTGATAAAGTATAATTTTAAAAACATGGAGACTGATACAGGTCGTCCATGACACTTCCCTATGCAAGCTGTGACTTATCCACAGTTTTTGATTTCGCAGTTTCCACCTTGCTGAACTGTCCTCTGACAGTTTCTTTGACTTTCGTGGAAAGATTCTGCTGTGTTGAGTGGAGGTTGTTGTGACATCTCCGGTTCCCCCTTGAAGGTTGGCCAGTAGTTTTGACTTTTAACGCAGTTTGTGTCCTCAGGCTGCGTGTCGCCGAACTGCTTCTATTGAGCTGCAGTTTCCAAGTCAGTCTTCTCTTGGCTGGCCTGCTCTAGCGAATTGCTTTTGTTGGCATGCAGTTTCCAAGTCAGTCTGCTTTTGCTGACCTGTGCTAGCAAACTGCTTTGTCAGCATGCAGTTTCCAAGTCAGTCTTCTCGTGGCTGACCTGCGCTAGAGAACTGCTTTCATTTTCTGACTTAGGCTGTGTATCTATTCTGAGCATTCCAAGCTTTCCACACGGCATATTGAATCTCTCTTCCATGAGAGGTTTTATTAGAATATCAGCTCTTTGGATGTCAGTGTGGATTTTCTCAACTGTTATATCTTGTTTTTCCACATGATCTCTGATGAAGTGATGCCTTATGTCAATATGCTTGCATCTGGTGTGGTAGACATGATTCACAGTGAGTGCTATAGCGTTTGTGCTGTCACAAAAGATGGGAACTTTCCGAACCATGACTCCATAATCTTTCAGTTGTTGTTTCAACCAAAGAATCTGCGCACAACAGCTTCCTGTTGCCATGTACTCAGCTTCTGTTGTTGAAGTAGCAACTAAAGTTTGCTTCTTTAAAAACCAAGATATTAACTTGCTTCCAAGAAACTGACAAGTCCCTGACGTGGACTTTCTATCCAGTTTGCATCCTCCATAATCTGCATCTGCATAGCCGGTTAGTTCAAAATTATCATCACAAGGGTACCATAATCCGAAGTTTACAGTTCCCTTGACATATCTAAGAATTTTCTTGGCGGCTTCTAGATGAGATTCCTTTGGGTTAGCTTGATACCGAGCACATATTTCAACTGCAAAAGAAATATCAGGTCGACTTGCAGTAAGATAAAGTAAGGAACCAATAATTCCCCTATACAAAGTTATGCTGGCAGGTTTCCCTTCAGAATCTGGATTCATCTTTCCATTTGCCATCATTGGAATCTTCAGTGGTCTGCAATCTTGGACACCGAATTTGGTTGCCAGCTCGTTAGCATATTTAGATTGACAAATGAAGATGCCATCCGCAGATTACTTGACCTGCAGGCCAAGGAAGAAGTTCATCTCCCCCATCATGGACATTTTGTACTCATCCTTCATGAGTTCTCCGAACCTGTCACATAAAAACTTTGACCTAGATCCAAAGATAATGTCATCAACATAAATTTGCACAAGAAGAATATCATCCTTGTACTTGAAAGTAAATAAAGTTCTGTCGACCGATCCCCTTTTAAAACCAGAATGTAGTAGGAATGCAGACAATGTTTCATACCAAGCTCTGGGAGCTTGTTTCAAACCATATACTGCTTTGTGAAGTTTGTAAACTTTCTTTGGACCTGCTTCCTCGAAACCTGGTGGTTGTTCAACGTAAACTTCTTCACCAAGAATTCCATTGAGGAAAGCACTCTTCACGTCCATTTGGTAGACTTTGAACCTCTGATGAGCCGCATGTGCTAGAAACAGCCTAATTGCTTCTAGTCTTGCCACTGGTGCGTAGGTCTCATCATAGTCTATCCCTTCTTATTGACAGTAACCTTTGGCAACTAATCTTGCCTTGTTTCTGATTACTTTAGCATTTTCATCTTTCTTATTCCTAAACACCCATTTTACATCAATTACTCCTTGATGTGTAGGACGATCAACTAGTGACCATACTTCGTTTCTTTTAAACTCGTTAAGTTCCTCTTGCATGGTTGTGACCTAGTCATGATCGGCAAGAGCTTCTTCAATAGTTTTGGGTTCAGAGTAGGAGAGATAACAGCTTACTAGACAGCTTTCACCTATCTGTCTTATTGTCTTCACACCCGCCTTTGGGTTCCCAACAATGAGATCTTCAGGATGAGCATCGACCCATCTCCTTCGACGAGAGATTTCTTCTTCTGTGAGGATTGGTTCAGGGTCTGGTGAGGGATCTTCAAACTCAGGTGGAGGTTGAGGAGTGAAGGGGTCAAGCTGTTGAAATTGTTCAGCAAGCTGATCCACTGACAGTTCTGCATTGACTGCAGGTTCTGTTGAAGTTTCTGGATCAGTTGAAGAGGAGCTGGTTGGAGGAGCTTCGGTTCCCCCTTGCTGAATGGGTGGATTTTGTGAATTGAAACCTTGTATAGGCTGACTCTCTTCTTCTTCCAAGTCGGTTGGGCTCCAAATTAGTATTTCATCTCGAAACTGCGTGTTGGAACCTGCTTGATTTTGATTTGCGCCTGTACTTTCTTCAGGTTGAGTCTCCCTGTACTCACAGATAGATTCATCAAAAACAACATGTGGTGTTACTTCCACAATCTGAGTCTTCTTGTTAAACACTTTGAAAGCTTTGCTGATCTCTGAATATCCTACAAATATTCCTGGATCTGCTTTGCTATCAAAAGTTTTTAACTGTGATTTCCCATTGTTATGAATGTAACACACGCAACCAAAGGATTTAAGATATTTCAATCGAGGTTTCTTCTCTTTCCACAGCTCGTATGGAGTTTTTCCATGTCGTTGATGAATGATTGATCTGTTCTGAGTGTAGCAAGCTGTGTTGATTGCTTCCGCCCAGAACTTCTTGGGAAGATTGGTTTCATGCAACATTGTGCGAGCTGCTTCCTTTAACGACATGTTGCGTCGTTCAACAACACCATTCTGTTGAGGTGTGCGAGCTGCTAAAGTTTGATGTGTGATTCTATTTCGAGTGCAGTAGGACTCAATCATTTGGTTAAGAAATTCCGTTCCACGATCAGATCTGATTGAGATCACACTTTTATTTTTCATGTTTGACAGTTTGGTGAGCAGCGCAAGTAGCTCCACTAGTGTCTCCTTCTTTATATGTAAGAAAATAACCCAAGTATATCGTGAGTAATCATCAACAATAACAAGAGTATACTTTTTACCGTTAATGCTTCTAGGAGTTACTGGACCAAATAAATCCAGGTGGAGTAATTCCAAGATTCTACTTGTGTTGTGAGCTGCAATGCTTGGGAATGACGATTTGGTCTGCTTTCCAGCTTGACAGGCTTCACAAACATGATCTTTGTAGTAGACTTGATCTGGAAGGTCATCTGCGAGCTTCTTGCGAGCAAGCTTGTTGATGGCTTTGAAGTTTAGGTGACACAGTCTCTTATGCCATAGCCAACTCACTTCAGGTGCAGATTTGGTGACCAGACAGGTTTCTTTCTCATCTGACCATTGTACTATATACAAGTTATCCTGCAAAATACCGGTAAGAAGAATTTCTTCTCCTTCCTTGTTCTTTATAACACATTTGTTAGCAAAAAATTCTACTCTTTTTCCAGTAGAGCAAAATTGGCTTACTGAAAATAGATTATGATTTAAACCTTCAACATAAGTGACATTAGATATTGTTGTTTTACCAACAATTAGATTACCGTAACCTCTTGTTTTCCCTTTAGAGTCTCCTCCAAAAGCGACTAGAGGTCCATCACATTCGATGAAGTTTGTAAGCAAGCTTCTGTCGCAGGTCATGTGCGTTGTGCATCCACTATCAATGATCCAGACCGTGCCGCGAGCTGCTCACTTTCTTCTTTGAGCTTTCCCGTCCTGTAATTAGACAGATTTAGCAACCCACATGAATTTGAGTGCTTTGTTAGCAGTTTGAGTTTTAACAGCTTGGTTTCCAAGCTTCTTCTTTTGAGAACTCCTTCTGTTGACTCGTGGCTTGTTTCGTTGCTTATTTGTAGAGTAGAAAGTTTCATTAGAGTATGCAGTTTGCAGTTGGTAGTGGGCAGGTTGATAATGATCATTTCGATAGCACTGCTCCATATATCCACATCTGCAACGATCATTTTCGAATCCACTTCCATGTGGAAATTGATAGTGCCTACTTGACAGCTCAGGATATTGGTACCAATGATGATCGTACCAATAACCTTCATTGTCAAGTGTTTGTTGATTGGGCCACTGCTTATAGTAATTGTTTCGTTGTGGTCGAGCAGTTCTGGGTTGAGAGACTATTTTTCCTTTGCTAGCAGTTTGCATCCTTCTTGGAGCAGGTTGACTTCCTTTTTGATAAGTTGTTTGACCATGCAGTTTCCTAGGTCGCTCAACCTTTTGCTGTTCAACTGATGGCCTTTGCTGCTGTCTCTTGATAGCAGGCTTTTCATGCACTTTTATCAGTATTGCTTGTGGCTGTCAGGCTGGATTCTTCAGTTTGAGTTGCTTATCTGGTAGAGTGTGGTGAGCTTTGCCTTCACCAATCCTTTTTCTTTTACGAACAGAACCATCTCCTTTTCTTTGGCTTCGCAGGTTTGACCATGGAATCCAATGCCAAACTTTATCTGAGCAGGTCTCTGGGCAGCTTGCAAGGCTTCAAGCTTTTCACCATTTTTGTTCATTTTCATCAGGACTTGTTGAAGCTTGAGCTCTTTCTGCAGCAGCTTCTCATGCTCATTTGAGAGATCTACCAATTTGCCGTTCAAGCTGTTGATCTCACTGTCCTTTTCAGTGAGCATCTCTTTAAGTTTTTCTTCCCTTAAAGTTGATTGACCTAATTGGATTTTTAGGGTTCCTATCTCTCTTTTTCTTGCTTCATCATGGACAGTGAAGTCTTCATTCATAGCAGCTTTGAGTTTTATGTTTTCATCCTCCAGCTTGGATCCTTCTATGACTACTTGTTTAAACATTTCTGAGAGCTTCTTGTAGTCATCAAGTTGTTGTTGAAACTCTTCATATGTTGGCATTTCGGGTAGTTCGAACCTTGCATGTTCGGAGTTAGTTGAATATGAAAATGAGGTTTCAGTATCAACCTTGTATTGAACAAGATCGAGATCTTTTCCCATGTAGCATTCCTCATATTCAAATTCCTCGTCAGCTAAGCGACATTCCTCCTCATCCAGTTCATCATCATCATCTTCGTCGGAGGAGGTTGAGTCTGATAATGTGGCAATTTCTTTGGCCTCTTCCTCAGCTGTGATCATGGCATTGCGCTGCTCCTTAAGCTTTTGGTCTCTTTTTGCTCGGAGCTCTTCGCGTTCAGCCTTTGATAGGTCCGGGCAGTCTGACTTGTAGTGACCTGGTCTGCCACATTCAAAACAACCACCCTCGGGAGTCTTAGAAGAATTGAATTTAGAGGGTTTTGTTTTACCTTCACCTTTCTTGTCAGAAGAAGAGGTGATTTGATTTCTCTTGAAATCCTTGTGATATTTGCGGAATTTGTTGAAGCGTTTTTCAAGCTTTTCATTTCTCCTAGCCATGAGTGCATAGTCTTTCAACAATTTCTCCATTTTGGAGCATAAATCCTTTGGGATTGCTCTTTCCTCTATCATTGATGCAGCTTTGAATGCAGCATCCTTTTCTTTCTTTTGGGCTCGGTCTTCTTGCTTGAAGACGCTTGTCCTGACCCATGAAGTCTGATCATTTCAAACTCATTCCCGATGAGTAGATCAAACAGTTGCTCGGTTGACAGGTTGCTGATGTCCGACCTGCCGCGGTGCATGGCACTGTACACATGCCAGCTTACTGGGAGAGATTGGATTACTTTGAGGTTGAGTTCGCGCTGTGTATATTTGTCTTTCTTGAGAGCAGCGATTTCCAAAGTGATCATTGTGAATCTGTTCTTGAGCTGATCAATGGTCTCTATTGGCTGTATTTTGAATTCTTCAAATTTACTGCATGCCACGGACAGCTTGTTCTCCAGCATTTCTGTTGAACCAAGGCTTATAGTTTTTAAGGTGTCCCACATCTCCTTTGCAGTTCCAAGATTTCTTATCTTGGCCAGGTGGACTCCCTTAACTGTGCTAGA
This sequence comes from Mentha longifolia, assembly GCA_001642375.2. Classification (NCBI taxonomy): domain Eukaryota; kingdom Viridiplantae; phylum Streptophyta; class Magnoliopsida; order Lamiales; family Lamiaceae; genus Mentha; species Mentha longifolia. Next base: position 44,451 of record LSBG02000290.1, read on the forward strand.
GATCAGCCCTTTTGCGAAGCTGTCAAGTCCAGCTTCCTTTCATTCTTCGTTTGTGTATTTTCTGGGATCTTTGATCTTTGGCACATATGTTGCTTCGGAAACTTTCTCTCCAGAAATATCAATATCGTAGGGCTCGTAGATTGGTATTGGACCATTCTCGATGACATCCCACATCATCACATGATGAGCTTGAAGGCACATCTTTATTCGAAAGCTCCAGTCTTCATATCCCTGCACAGAGAAATCTTCGCAGACGCGGAGAAGTGAAGATTCCATAGTGACAGTTTAAGTAAGTATGCACAAACACAATTCTTAGAGATCTAGTTCAATTTGACACTAAAGCATAAAAAGCTTCTAGTATACAGAAGCAGTGGTCAAAAGAACCACCGCTCTGATACCACTTGTAGGTCCCGATAAGTATTCATTGGTGTATGGGGGGGGGGGGAATACACCAATTAGCCAACAGTTTTGACTTTTCAAAATAATTTGATCTTACTGAGTCGTCACTCAGTTTATCAGAGCAGTTTAGTTTTTCCAGCTCAATCAGTAGACTGCTGAGCTTGCAAAACTAACCTGTGTGCGGAAGTTTGGTGGGAAGGTTGGCTAACAGTTTTCAAAGACAATCTTCAAAAGACTGTTCTCATGCAAGACAGGTTACTATAGTGCAAGTTGTGAGCATGCAAACTGTGTAAATAAAGATGTAAATATAAATAGCAAGAGAGAGAAACACGAGGAGTTTTTATCGTGTATCGGAGTAAACAGCTCCTACGTCCACGCCAGATCCCGTCGAATCTGTAATCCCTTAACTTGAGATTTTCGCTCCTTTTAACACTGGTGGAGGTCCAGTCCAAATTCAAGTCTTTCTCCTTAGACTGAATCTAGCACGTTTCTTGAGTCGTGTCTCTTCTTACTTTACATACAATCTTTCATACTGTCTTACTAATGCTAAACAACTAGCACTAATATCCAAACTAGAAAGCTGTGAAAAGCTATCACCGTTAGGAATACAACTCTATCAACTACACTGAATATCAATTGTGATGGTAGTGAGAGTGTGTGTGATGTGTTCTAGTAAGACAGTTTCCAGAGAAATCAGAAATCTATAAAGATCAACACTTGGGAAAGCTCTAGTGATTTCGAGTGTTGATTGAGTGATTTTTAGCTTGAGATTTCTGCAGAGTTTTGGCTCGTATATTGAGTTTCCCGTTTTTTTTCTTTCTGGAATGAGTTGAGGTATTTATAGTGAAGCATTTGAAATAGAGCCGTTGGAAGTGTGTCAGGATTTGCAGTACCGTACACTGACACAATTCTTGTCGTTGGGTGAGAACAGGTTCCTCAGCCACAGCTCAGGTTAGTCTTCATAGGTCGGCCTTCTTGTACCTTGAACTGTCTTCGGTCTTCTGTAACCTTCGTGTGAAATCTTCGAGTATGGTAAGAGCAGGTTACATGGACAGATTACATAATGGAACAGTATGACATGTTTGAGTAGATTAGGTACAAGGTTGCACTACCAACCTTGACCTTTACATAGCAACCTGTCCGGGTTAAGCTTGACTGATCCAAACACGGAGACCAGCCTGCTCCACTTAAAACCTATATCTAAGTGTGGTTTCTAATAGCATTATCAAAACTCCGTTTTAAAGGGTTCCCAACACTTAGTTTACAATATAGGCCAGTTTTATTAGATATAATATGAATCGCACCTAAGATTTAGCTAAATTATAATTAAACGGTTTAGGCATTGGAAGAATTCTCTAGAAATTAATTAATCATCATTATTGGTAGAAATCATTGCTAAGTTGAAAAAACCAAAAATTTACCAATTCACTCATTATAAATTTATAATTATATATAGTACATGTCAATATAATATACATGTCAAAATTTGAATAATTGTATCAATTATCTTAACCCGGCTCAAAATTTTTAACTAGTGCTCAATTTTATCGTACAAATGAATGGCTACAATTGCCATAACTAACATAGATTTCTAATAAATGGTAACAATACATATATACTATTCCATGGGAAGAAGGCAAACAAGGGACAAACAAAGAAGGATAAATTTATTCTTACTTTAGTAGAAGATTGGAAGCATATTTATCAGATTTGCCTAGTGCCTAGTGCCTAGTGCCACGAATTTTTCATATTCCAACTTCTTTTTTTTTTTATTGTTGAGCCCTTAACATATACTACCTCCATCCCACTATATTAGGCCACTTTCATTTGATAGACATTTCGCGCACGCATTTCCACCGAAACCTAGTACGGGTTTTAAAATATCATTTTATAGTATCGTTTTTTTTAAGGGATACTATGACACTCATAGTATCCCGTAAAAAAAATGATACTACAAAATGATATTTTAAAACTCGTACTAGGTTTCGGTGGAAATGCGTGCACGAAATGTCTATCAAATGAAAGTAGCCTAATATAATGGGATAGAGGTAGTATATATGCACCTATTCATAATTGCAAAAGACAATATAAAAAAATAATAAAAAAAGATTCTTCCTTTTATTATGTATGGTGCTTTACATGAACCAAGATTTGTTAGCTAAAACAAAAAGGATTTATTATTTTACTAAGCAAACAACTTTTTTTGAGAGAGGGAGAAAAGAAAGAAGTAGTTGAAATGTTAGAAGTTTGTTAAGGATTCCTCTTTACTACCATCTTCGTTATTAGGTGGTTGTTCTTCGGCAAATGTATGTATGTATCCAATTCTTTACTATAATTTTTACGTCGAATAAATAGAAACGTGCCTCCGCCCACTGTAGGCATATTTAATGTGTACACTGCTGATGTGGCAGTGCCACATCGGTGATTTTTTCAGATAGAGTTTAGTTTTTTTAAGTAGAATTAAATTTACTTTGATATGATTTTTATCAAGTTCTTTATTTATATCATTATCACATCAACTTCTTAAGAGACTCTCATATCATAAGACTAGCAGATCAAATAATTATAAATCTGCATATATACTCTTACGTTCACGAAAAGTTCGCATATTAAAATTATGTACGAGTTTTAATATATTAGTTAGTTTGTGTTAATGGAACATGGATCCCAAAAAAAATATAAATGAATGTCTACTCGATTGACAAGCATAGCTTTGAGATATATGCCAAAAAAAAAGTAATGACATACAATTAAAAAAAATTGATAAAAATTGCTAAATGTTTTAAATTGAATTTAAAAGGAATATGATTTGCTAAATATATGTTGGAACAGTTTGGACTACTTCTCTAATAAGATACATTTTTTTCTATTTCGGTTGAAGAAGAAAATGGAGAAACCGAAAGGATTTTTTTTTTTTTTTTTTTTGGAATTATTATTGGTAAAGGCCCCCCTAAGTGGTTCTATCACACATGGCCGGCCCCCACCCTAGGCCAACTATAGTTAGCCACCCGTTTTCATTTAAAAAAAAAAAATCTGATCTCAATCTATTTTTATGAAAGAACAAACTAATTAAAGTTTTTTTTTTTTTTGTGTCTTTTTTTGCCTACAATGTCTACAAATAAATAAATCAAGTAATACTCTCTCCGTCTCATTTTATCCCTTTTTATTAGTTCCATTGTCTATTTTCATCTGTCTCATTTATTAGTTTTATTTTTAAAATGGTAAAGAATACTTGGCTACAATTAACTCTCTATCCTTAGAATTAATTATAGCCACATATCGTCTCTTTCCTTGGTTCATGTGCTCAATCCCAATGAGACTAATATAGAGGGATAGATGGAGTACTTTGCAATTACTTTTATTTTAGACATTAAAAAAACGGTTTACCAAAAATCGAACCGAACTTATAAATAATATTATTACAAAAAAATATATAAAAACATTAAAATATGAAATAAGGTAGTAATAATTTAGTTACAAGTGACTAACCTCAAACCTTTCTTAATAATTCTCTAAGCATCACTCTCGTCCTCTCAGTTAATTATGTGTTGATATTATTTTGTAAAAAGAATAACTGAATTTAAATACTTCATCTGTCCTTCATTTACTGACACTCTTATTATATTGGGGCGTTCTCCATTTACTAAACCTTTCCATTTTGGGTCGTAGACCCCATAATTACTCTAACACTTTATCACTCTACTTTTTAATACTTTAACACTTCAATACTATTAAAAAAATTAGATGGACCCACAATTATTTCACTTTAACACTTTAACACATTAATTTATTACTATATTATCAAAATGCAAAAAAAAATGTGCTTAGAATTTTAGTTCACTAAATAGAGGATGGATGGAGTAATATTTTTGATTATGTATTCGGTTATTTACCATAACTGAATCTAAAAGTTTGATTTGGTATTTGGTTTTTGCATTGTTTGGTTTGGTTTTAATTTTTAATAGTAATAACAAGTTCAGTTATATCAATTTTAATGATTTTGGTTCAGTTTAATAACCGAACCGAGCCACGCTCATCCCTACATACATTTGTATTGATATTTCTCTCCACACCATAAGAAGATTGAAAATATATTTATTATTTCATTATTAGATAATATTTTGTCATATTCAAACCATATCTACCCTATTTTAACACACCTAAATAAAACCTTCCAATTTTTATTAACAAGTTCATAACACTAATCTTTGTAAATGATTGGGACTGCTTGGAAAAAAAAAAACGCTACTTACTTTATGTTCTTATTTGGGTAGCCTCCTTTCTAAATCTGGTCATTTTAAAAATATTTTCCATGACATCACTTTATCTAAATACTTTATCAATTGTTTTTAGAATAATAAGAAATAAACAATTTATAAACTCAAAAAAAAGAAAAAAAAAAAAAGCCATCCTTGGACCATGAGTTTATGAACTCCTAAACTTGACTTAGCCAATCGAAAGATAGTGAAATTAAAAATAAATAAATCAGGTAATACTTTGTATCTACTTTTGTTGTTCCACTCTCCCAAAACACAAAATAATTCTAAAAATTATTGTATACATTTATACTTTTCGTAAATAATATCCTCTTTATATTATGTTACTTTAGCCTTTTTCTTCATTTGTGATGACGGCACATGGTTTTAAAAGTTTTTCTATTGCTTACGAAAATATAGTTCGTTACTTTACACAAATTTAATCACAAAAAAATAAGCCAAGCTACTTTTTCACCTTTTTTTGTTTAGTCCAACAAAAATGAAACTGTTGTCATTACATTAAACTACATCACCCACAAAAGAATATATTCCTAGTTTTAGAAACATAGTTTCCTTTTGTCTGCTTTTACATTAAACAAATCATGTACCTTCTAAAAATAAAATAAAATTGTATTAATTGCTAGAATTACAAAGTTTATTGGTGGCAAATTGGTTGGTTTCTAACTGATTCATCACTCAAACCAATCAAGGTGGATTATTTAGTGGGGAATATCAAATCTCTCTAACCATATAATTAAATAATGGAAGGATAAAATTAATTATGGTGGTAAGTGACTGATTGATATAAATGCTTAATGAGTTGGAAAAATCAGATCAAATCTATTCTTGTCCAACCACCAGATGAATAACTTGATTAAAACCTAAGATAAAT
>LSBG02000291.1:0-24997 GCA_001642375.2 Mentha longifolia
ATTAAATAACATGCTTTGTTAATTTACTAAGAAATATTCCTCTATTCTGAAATGTCTACTCAGTGGCCGTTATTTGCATAAGGAAAGGGCTAGAGTTTTAATGTGGTCCAGATCTCATGTTCCAACTTTAGGCCCGTTTGGTAGCCAGGAAAACCCAGGATAAGCCTAGATAAGTATGTTTATCTCGGTTTATACAGTATTTGGTATCCGAAAAATATAATCTCATCGGCCCGTAAAATTGCTTGGGCCCGGACTAAATTCACTGTTACACTTGCATATATTATACCGCCTCTACCCCGTCATAAGTTGAGATAAATATTGTTTAATTTTAATTATCATTTTTTTATTTTCAATTTTAATTATCAATTTTTTATTTTTTATTTTAATTATCAATTTTTTTTATTTTCAATTTAAATTATCATTTTTTATTTTCAATTTAATTATCAATTTTTTATTTCAATTTTAATTATCAATTTTTATTTTTATTTTAATTATCAATTTTTTATTTTCAATTTAATTATCAATTTTTATTTTCAATTTAATTATCAATTTTTTTATTTTCAATTAATTGTCAATTTTTATTTTCAATTTTAATTATCAATTTTTTATTTTCAATTTATTTATCAATTTTTTATTTTCAATTCAATTTTAATTATCATTTTTATTTTCAATTTTAATTATTAATTGTTAATTTTTTATTTTCATGTTAATTAGCATTTTTTTATTTTCAACTTTAATTATCAATTTTTTTATTTTCAATTTTAATTATCATTTTTTCATTTTCAACTTTAATTATCAATTTTTTTATTTTCAATTTTAATTATCAACTTTTTATTTTTAATTTTAATTATCAATTTTTATTTTCAATTTTAATTATCAATTTTTTATTTTTAATTTTGTATTTTATTTGCAAACTAAATATAGAGAAATGATATGCTACTCACCTCCCGGTGGGCACCTTCGTGGGCACCTCGTCGTTTTATCACGTTTGCATTACTTTTTTTTAATTTTAATTTTTATTATATATTCTAGTATCTTAGAAATTAATTTAGAAATCATAAAATCTAAAAAATCAATGTTCAATTTGTTATTTTTTATTTTTAACTTCAAAAAATGAGTAATAAAATAAATCGAAATTTGATTTTTATGTATTTTTTAGATTTTATGATTTCTAAATTAATTTCTAAGATACTAGAATATATAATAAAAATAAAAATTAAAAAAAAGCAATGCAAACGTGATAAAACGACGAGGTGCCCACGAAGGTGCCCACCGGGAGGTGATTAGCATATCATTTCTCAATATATATATATATATATATATATATATATATATATATAATTGTATTTATAACTATTCTACCAAACACACAATCCAAGATATCTATGTTTGTACCCAACACACAATATATTTTTTATCCCAACTTATCATACTTTTTTATCTCAACTTATCACACATTTTCTTATCTGCCCTTTTCTCGGTATTGCTACCAAACGGGCCCTTAGTATGCTAATATGATGTAGTATTATACGAAGTAATTGATTTCTCTCAATCATTTTTTTAATAATTATGATGTAGTATCCTTTAGGTTACTTCTACAAAGTTTAGTTAGATTTCATTAATCCAATTGTAATTTTTTTTAGCATTTAATTTCACAATAAACTAATTGAATTATTTAAATTAAATAATAAATTTTAATTGAATTATAAAATTAGATTAAATCATATGATTACATGTCGAGAAATTGAAGAAGGATTTAAGGAAAACCCACAAAAAAGTGACTTTGGTAAAAGGCTTGATAAACCATATTTGAGACCTCGGGTGCTAAAAATTTTGGTAAAATTTTTCGTAGTTCGAAACGCCCCAAGAAAAGGGTACATATCCCACAAATTACTCTTCATCAATGTTTTAAAAACCGAATCGAAAGTTGAACTAGCGAGACCTCCGGTTCTCAATTTTTATGGTTCAACCGTGGCCGAACCGGCCAAAATCGGATAAAACTGGACAAAACTGTGAACCAGAACCATGTCCAGTTCATGATTCAACCGGTTCAATTGTCCAGTTCGGTCCGATTTTTAAAACACTGCTCTTCATAGTCCCCCTATTTAATAAATAAATAAATAGTAATATTAATTTTACTATTCTACCCCTAAATAATTCCCAAAATCAAGTACAATATTTCATAGCCCCCAACATTTGCTGATTCATCATACCCCCAAGTCCCCAACAACGATCTTAAATTATGTTCGCTTTTGTATGTATGAGCATGACATTCTAAATTTTGTTGATGTAATCATTCCGAAATTTTATAGATAAACACAGAATAATGTACTACCTACATTCTCTTATATTAGAGCCATTTTTTGTTTTGGTCTGTCCCACTATATTAGAGCTCTTTTTTAAAATGACAAAAAATATTTGGCTACAATTAACTCCCTCTCATTAGAATTGATTATAGTCACATATCCTCTCATTCCTCCCATTCTTAGGTTTATGCGCAAGTCAAATGAGCTCTAATATAAGGGGATGGATGTAGTATTTGAGTTGAAGCCATGAATCCATACAATACAGTTTTAAATCTATTGTTGTTTGGATATTTGTGTCACTGTGTGTTGTGTGATTTACGCCAATTCAATTTCCATGTACAGTAAATTCACAACACAATTATAGATTGTAACTTTCATCTATTTTTAAGAGTTCTCTTTGGTGCCGGCTCCAGGTTTCTTTCTATTGTTAAGAGTTCTATTTGAATCATCAACGATGAAGTCGAAATAAACAATTGGATGATGACCTCCTCATTGTTGGCGCCGCCACTATATTTTCTTTTTCTTCTCGCAACTGTTACATTATGAGTTTGGGAAAACATCGATGCCTCTAGCGGGCAGTTATTGAGGGGCTATACGGTTATACGGCGTAATTAAATTTGGGGGCAAAACAGTAGGGCTAAGCATACGGTTGGTTCGGTTAAAAATCGGCCAAACCCGATTTAATCGATGACCGAAAAAATTTAAAAATTATAGTCAAACTAGCCAAAGTGACTGTACTCAATCGGTCAAAAACCAGCCAAAAATCGACGGTCAGTTTCAGGTTCGGTTTCGGCCAAACCGAATTAATGATGCAAATGCTTCTTCCCATGTTTTCTTCTCTAATTATTTCATATTTTTTATTAATTCATTCAAAATGTAGTCATGCCACTAACTACTATCCAATCATAACATATTTTTGTGCAAGAATTTATAAAATGACAATAAAGACAAATAAAGAATTACTTCCCCTGTCTCACTTTGATTGACTCATTTTCCCTTTTGGGAAACAAATAACACGTAAATGACAAAATTAGTAAATTCCTTATTATACTCAACTTTCATTAATTAAAACTCATCATCCACCCACCTTTCAACACGTATCCCAACATAATTTTGAATTATAATATTTTAAATTATCATAACTTGTTCATTTGTTCTCGGATTTATAATTTTTCTACCAAATTAAAGGTATTCATATGATCTTTCATTTAAGATTAAACATCAATATGTTTTTATGCATCTATGATGCTCTAGTTTTAAAATATATACCTAAATACATAAACAACACTACATCTCTAAAAATAATACACTTTATACACTAATCACTTCTGTCTTAAATCTCGTGCCGAAAAGAAAGACGATCATAGTGAGACAGAGAGAGTACAATACATAATTTATCATTGAACATCATAAAAAGTAAAAAGTTCCAATAATCTACACATAAGACTGTTGTGGAATATATAGAACTAAATGTAGTTATAAAGTAAACCCTATATCTATTTTAATTATAAACTCATACTCCCTCCGTCCCCATCTGTAATACCCCGATTTTTATTAAATAGAAATTCCACGAAAATTCAAAACTTCGTATATCTCTGTTTCGACCGATGATAAATAGAAGGATTATTATTCGAGTTATATGAAATTGCATTTATTTTTGCAATTTAGACATAGGATATAAACCTATATTTATATCTCATAATTATTATTGCGAACTAACAAATCGAATTGAATATTATACATATGTATAATATTTCTAAATGGATTAACCAAAGAATATTTAATTACTCTCTAAGTATTAATGGATAAAAATATATATATATATATGCTATTAACTCTTAAAAGAAATTGGACCAAGTCCACTCCATTGCTATACAATATTTGGACACGAAATCCCAAATAAAAAGAACAACATGAATAAATAAATACATAAGAGCCAAAGCTAATCAAATATACAATGCTTTACAAACTTTAACTACAATAAATACAATAAAAAAAAAACTACAATAAATACATGTATTACAAAGTTAAAGCTGCTCCAATGCAGTTAATACTACAGTTTTGAAGCTAACAAAACAACTTTGTATTAACTCCTAAATCAGTAAATCTTGCTTAAGAGATTTTGTGAGCATCAAAAAAGCTTCACCTCAATTACTCCATGAAGACTTTTGGCACCCCTACTACTGCAGTTACTTCCTTACTACACCATCTGCAAATTCCTTCATTATTCCCTATTATATCCTCTTCATCATTTCATTCCTCTGCACAAACCAAACACAAAAACTCACTCAAAAGAGAAGATGAAAACGTAAGGAAAAGGGAAGAAAGCAGAAGCTGAAAACAGAGGCAAGAAAGCAAGAGAAAAAGGGAGCTATTCTCCATTCATCCTAACCTGTCCAACTACTGCAAATCATCAACCAAAAACCAAGCTAAACTGTAAGGATTTTCAGCCTTCTATATCAATGTTTTAAACTAGAAAATAAGAGCAAGTAAACTGAAATCATGTAAATAAAGCATGAACTCAAATCCTAAGCTAATGCCTAATAACAGAAACTACATACTATCTTTTCTCATGCTACAAGAATAAATAATAAAAGCAGCCTTCTCCCAAACTATTGAACCAGAACCTGAGCATGCTACAATTCATAACTTGAATTACTTATGGAACCAAACAGCAGCCATTTATATATATATATGCTTAGCTCCAAATGCAACTAAAAGCTAATAATGAAGCAAGCTTCTCCAAGCGATGAAACAGAACGTGAGCATTAGCGCGCTAATTCTATAACTTGAAACATGATGCTTTTCAAACTTATTAAGCCTACTGTTAATGAACATAAGGAAAACTACACTACCACAGCTCCTAAAAAGTTTAATAAGGAACGAGAGTATCAACTCAAGCCAACTATCTGAAATTTACGATTCATAATCGAGGAACAAACGAGACGAATAAGTCAAACTAAAGAAGAACAAATAAACGAACCAAGTTCCTAAAAATTTCTAAGCTGCAAACTGCAATTAAAATTGTGGATAAATAGAGAGAAAGATTGAAGAAGGTTACTAGAACGAGGGAGTTTGTTTCCCTCATCAATGGCTCGAGCTGCAGCGGCGCTGCGTCGGGCGTCGGGCGAGCTTTTCGCTGCACGCTCGCCGGAGATCTATCGAAGAGGAACGGCGGCAGCAGCCGTGAGTTGCAGAGTGACGACACGCAGAGGAGCAGCGGCATCCGGCGGAGAAGCGGCGTTGAAAGCGGTGCAGCTGCGGCCGAGGTGGCGGTGCTGCAGTTGTCACATCGGAGAATCGGCGGAGCAGACCCGAGGCTCGTCGGGAGGGGCTGAACGGAGGCGATGCTGCTGCAGTGGTGGCGGCCGTGATGCAGCAAGATCGACGGCGCCTCTGAACACCACGGCGGCGGCGCTGAACTCCAGCCATGGCGACGACGGCGGAAAGCCGCTGAGAATGCAGCGACGGCGACGGCGACGGCTATATCACAGAAGCAGCGGCACCGGATTAACGAAGGGGGGGGAGTCGATTCGATTTCTGAACATTTGGGGGGGCTTTCGATTTGGGAATTTGGGGCAGAGATAGGCGGCGGCGATACTAGCCGGCGATCGAAGGGGTGATGAAATCAGCATAGATCATTGTGTAGAGTTTCGGATTTAGAAAACAAAATTACAATTCGTGCGAATGAGCTAAGAAAGAAGAATACAGTTTCATTGAAAAATCTCCAAAAATCTGTTACATGAATTGTGCTTTTAACTATTTATATGTAAAGTGAGAAACACGACTTTCCCTATACTATCTGTGGCCGTCGGATCTAACTAATGAAACACGGATGAGATTAAGCCACGTGGCCCTTCACACGGATTCCGCTCCTCCTCAGCTGATGAAGAACTGAAGCTTAACCTCCATGAAAGCCATGCACCAATACCCCCCCTCAAGATGGAGATGAGTGGAGATCCACCATCTGCATCTTGGACAGCAAAAGACGAAAGCGCGGGCCAGGCAAAGGCTTCGTGAAGAAGTCGGCAAGCTGCGATTCTGTAGAAATTTGAATAGGAGTAAGAAATCCTCGACGAAAATGTTGACGCACCAAGTGACAGTCAATTTCCAAGTGCTTCGTTCTTTCATGAAAAACAGCATTTTTAGTAATATGCACAGCAGCTTGATTATCGCAATGCAGAGGAATGGGTGTAGGAACACTGAGTTGAAAATCTTGACAAAGATATGATATCCAAAGCAGCTCTCGTGTAGTGATACTGAGGGCTCTATATTCAGCTTCACTAGAAGAAGCAGACACAGTGTTCTGCTTCTTGCAGCGCCAAGAAATGAGGGCTCCTCCCATAAAAATACAAAAACCAGTAAGGGATTTACGGCTATCCAAACAATTCCCATAGTCAGAATCAGAATAAGATTCTATAGTGACAGAACTATGAGATGGATAGAAGAGGCCTAAGGAAGGACAACCTTTGAGGTATCTTAACACATGGAGTGCAGCCTCCCAATGTGGTAAACGAGGAGCAGACATGTATTGGCTTAGTTGTTGAACTACATAACTGAGGTCAGGCCTAGTGAGATTAAGGTACAATAACTGACCTACAAGTCGCCTATAACTCGCAACATCAGGCAGCAAATCACCAGAATTCTCATGCAAAATGAGACCAGGAGGAAAAGGAGTGGCAGCAGCCTTACATCCCAAAAGTCCAGCAGTAGATAAAAGATCAAGAATATACTTGCGCTGGTTGAGAGATGTACCTTGTGTGCTGCGGATGATTTCCATACCCAAAAAATACTTAGCCTCTCCAAGATCTTTGATTGTAAACGCTTCATGAAGAAACTGCTTAAGTTCTTGGATGAGAGCTAAAGATGGACTGGTGACAAGTATATCGTCTACATAGACAAGAAGAGCAACATAAGTATCTCCAGTTCCTTTATAAAAAAGACAAGGATCAGCTGAAGATTGGATATAACCATGAGAAAATAAACTGTTGCAGAATTCAGCATTCCATTCTCGGGATGCCTGCTTAAGACCATATAAACTGCGAACTAGTTTACAAACTTGTCCAGCCTGAGCCTCTTTGTACCCCTGAGGTGGAAGCATATAAATATCCTCATGCAAAAAACCATGTAGAAACGCATTGTTGACATCTATCTGATGAAGATGCCATTGAAGAGAAGTGGCTGTGGCAATAAGAAATCTTACAGTAGTGAGCTTCGCAACAGGAGAAAAGACCTCTTCATAGTCTACTCCATATTCTTGATTGTTTCCTTTAGCAACAAGCCTAGCTTTATGCCTTTCTACAGTTCCATCAGCTTTGAGCTTGAGCTTATATACCCATTTGCTGCCAATGGGCTTCTTGCCTGGTGGGAGAGATGTAAGTATCCATGTCTTATTTTGCTGAAGAGCTGCAAGTTCAGCTTCCATGGCTTTGTTCCATTCTGGAAATTGACAAGCTTGCTTATAGGAATTAGGTTCTAGCAGAGATTGTAAATGGAACAGAAAGGAAGAATAGGGTTTAGTAAAACCTGAAGCAGCATGATAGGGATATGTAGGTGGTGTTAATCCTAGAGCTGATGGTAAAGGCAGCTCAGTAACAGCTACATGCCCTACATAATCTTCCATCCATTGAGGTGGTTTCCTAGTTCTGACACTTCTTCTTGGTAAAGTAGGTGTGGTGTTTGGAACAGGAGGAAGTGTAGGTTGATTTGGAATTTGAATAGTAGAAGAAGTAGAAGTAGTATCCTCAGGAGGGATATCTTCCTCAGGTTCAGAAAGAACTGGTGCTGCAGCTGTAGCTGAGCTCTCCTCAGCTGGAGAAAAAACAAAATCATCAGAGGATAGACTGGGAAAAGGGAAATTAGAATGTGAAGTAGAGGTAATGGTTCCTGAATAAGGAAAAATACGGGGGAAAAACTTCACGTCTCTGGAAATAAGTGTCTTTTGATTATCCAAATCAAAAAGAAGAAAGCCTTTATGAAAGCCATCATAGCCCAAAAATATACATTTCAAGCAGAGTCATATCTTCTGCGGTGTGAGACAAGATTGGCTGCATATGCAAGACAACCAAATGGCCTGAGCAAATGGAGATCTGGTGTTGAGCCATGTAACACTTCAAAAGGAGATTTCCAACCAAGAACTCTACTTGGTATGCAGTTCAACATCCAGGTGGCAGTCAAGATGGAATAAGGCCAGAACTTAATAGGTAAGGAGCTCTGAAACATAAGGGATCTTGCTGATTCCAAGAGTGTTCTATGGCGCCTTTCTACAATCCCATTTTGTTGTGGGCTGTAGACATAAGTTCTTTGATGTAAAATCCCATTATGAAGAAACAAATCATAAACTTTCTTGTTCAGGAATTCAGATCCATTGTCAGTCCTGAAGTATTTAATATTTCTATTGATTAACCATCTGAAGAAAGGAGTGAAGTACTGAATGCACCAAGTCCTTGGAACTAACTAGATAAGTCCAAATAGCTCGGCTGTGATCCTCAACTAGTGTCAACACAAACCTTGTATTGCTAACACTCTCCTCACTATATGGTCCCCAAATATCAGCATGGACTAGTTCAAAAAGCTGGTCTGTCCTTCTGTAGAGAAGTGGGAAAGGATCCCTAGTGAGCTTTGCCCTCATGCACACCTCACATTGTTCAATAGCTGCAACTGCTTGCTGCTTAAACATTCCTCTGAGCTGAGGCATATGCTTCATAGTTGAAAGTGATGGGTGTCCCAAAAACTGATGCCAACGTTCTAGTGTCATATCTTCTGCTCGAAACATATGAAGAAAGTGGTTCTCAACTGCCGTCTCAAAGATATACAGATTTCTCTCCATTCTTCCTGCAGCAATAGTTTTGTTATCAGATGTGTTTTGAAACAAGCAATGTGTAGGATAGAATATACATCTGATTCCACTTCCTTGAATAAGTTGGGCAACTGATAGTAGATTATTTGTGAATCCTGGCACAAACAAGACATCTGTGAGAATGATATCCTTTGTCAGTCTCACTTTCCCAGCAACCATCACTTGTCTTGAGGATCCATCGGGAAGATGTACTGTGATTGGTTTATCCAGCCTGTAGACTGTATGCAACATTTCCTTGTCACAACATACATGAGTACTTGCACCAGAATCTATAATCCAGGCAGTCCTTTCCATACTAGGAATGATGCTAAAAGCATAGTGACCATCAAACACCTCTCCACTATCCTTTCCTTTTCCTTCTTGAATAAAATTCACATCAGTTCTTTGCCCAGATCCTCCACCATTCTGCAGTCCCATGCTACTCACATACTTAGCTACCTCAGCTTGAATTATACTAGCCATGTCCAGATTTGGTGATGATACCTCAAAAGGATTTCTTCCTTCAAACTTATCCCCACTCCTAGAGTAAGTATCATCTTCCACATTTTCCCTCATATAATTCACTCTTTCTTTCCCTTTACTCTCTCTATATTTCTTATACCATTCAGGATATCCATGAAGCTTGAAGCATTCATGCATCTCATGCCCACTTTCTTTGCAATGATCACATCTCAATCTTCTCTTCTCCTCCTTGGATAACCTCCTATCCCCTTGAAAACTTCTATTTTGATTTCCTCTCCCATAGCCTCCTGAATATCCTTGATTATAATTTCCTTGTTTCTGTGTATACATGACCATCTGCTCTTTACCATTCATCTCATTCTCATGTATAGACTTCTCATCCTCCACTTGCACTATCATTGAGTATGCCTTATCCACTGTGGGTAAAGGCTCCAGTAGCAATATTTGACTTCTTACATGTTCAAATCCTTCATTCAAACCAAGTAGGAACTGCACTAACTTTCTGTCTTCCTCCCTCTTATCAAGTATTGACCGAGCACTACAGCTACACTCAACAGGGGGTAACACCATATCCATTTCATCCCATAACATTGTCAAATTATTAAAATATTCCATTACAGTCTGATTTCCTTGAGTATAACTCCTAATCTCCTTCTCCAATTTAGAAATCTTCGGTCCATTCGACCTATCAAACCTTCTACATAGTGCATCCCATAGTTTCTTAGTAGTGTCATAGTGAGAAAACGAATTAATCAAATCCTTAGAAATAGAGTTCGTTATCCAACTTGACACCATGTAATCAACTTTAACCCATTGTTTATAGAATCTAGAGCTAGGATCTGGTTCCCTAAGCGTTCCATCTAGAAGTTCCAGCTTCGATTTAGCACCTAGAGCTCTTTTAATCGCACGACTCCAGTTTAAGAAGTTCGTACCTGTGAGCGGCACCGCCACTAACTGCATACCAGGGTTATCTGAGCTCTGCAAATGTAGAATTTCCATGATTTGTTGTGTTTCTGGATCTGGATCTTCATCACTCGTTCCATCTCCAGGATAGGATCCAAAATTCCTAGGATTTCTCGGTGGATTGCTCTTCTTTTCTCCGGATCCTTCTCCGCGCTCTTCCGCGAACATATCCGTCCACTGTTGATAACGAGTTCCTCTCACCATCAAATTCTATCACTCTAATTTATCCTAATCTAATCACAATTCCTGCTCTGGTACCATGATGAAATCAGCATAGATCATTGTGTAGAGTTTCGGATTTAGAAAACAAAATTACAATTCGTGCGAATGAGCTAAGAAAGAAGAATACAGTTTCATTGAAAAATCTCCAAAAATCTGTTACATGAATTGTGCTTTTAACTATTTATATGTAAAGTGAGAAACACGACTTTCCCTATACTATCTGTGGCCGTCGGATCTAACTAATGAAACACGGATGAGATTAAGCCACGTGGCCCTTCACACGGATTCCGCTCCTCCTCAGCTGATGAAGAACTGAAGCTTAACCTCCATGAAAGCCATGCACCAATAAAATCCAGTCCTGTCCTGTTCCCAGCCGCCAGCTTCCC
Source organism: Mentha longifolia (assembly GCA_001642375.2). Taxonomy (NCBI): domain Eukaryota; kingdom Viridiplantae; phylum Streptophyta; class Magnoliopsida; order Lamiales; family Lamiaceae; genus Mentha; species Mentha longifolia. Next base: position 11,199 of record LSBG02000291.1, read on the forward strand.
CGGAGCAGCGCCGCCGCCGCCGGCGCAGCCTTTCCCCGGAGATCATTGAGCAACTCCTTCAGATTCGCCTTGAACTGCTCCGGACTAATCACGCTCTGCGGGTTCGGCGACGTGTATGTAGGGCCGGTCGCCAGAACCCCATAGATGCTGGCGTTCGAGTATCGCAGCGTGCAGACATCGTTGCAGCGAATCGCCTGCTTCTGATTAGGGCAATTTCACGAGCTCGGCGCCAGCTGTCTCCACGCAGTAGCGACAGTCCTTGAGCTGGAGGTCGCCTACGCACATGGCGACGGCGTTGACTCTGTCGGCTCCCTGACCGGCGGAGGCGTTGTAGAAACTGTCGTTTTCGATGTTTGTGGAGAGATGGGAGAGAATGGAGTTGAGATTAGCGTTGTATGCGCTGTTGCTCGTGTAGTTGCCATTGTCGTTCTCGCATATGGTCTGTGGTAAGGATAAGAGATCTGCTTGGATGAAGAAGACGAAGAAGAAGACCGCCGCCACTAATCTTTGATTAATCATAATATGAGTGCAATTGTACTGCAAATTTTAGATAAGAAATGGAGAATTTTTTAAGGCAATATAGCAGGAGAGTACTTATACAGGTTGGTAGCTTCAACTTGATTATGAAGGTGTCGGCAATATAAATATGGCCTCAACTTGCCAAGCCGGATCCTCTGTCCTGTACCAAACTGCTGCGTAACAATCAATCGATTTTTCTTAATTTTTATTTCTTTTTATTATTTAAATTTCAATATAAGATATTTTAGTCTAATATCATACCATTTATGTTAATGGTTCGTTAATTCAATTATGGATATATAATTATTTTTTAGTATTTTTTCTTCATTTGTTAATTAAATACTCCCTCCGTCCACAATTTGTTGGGAAAAAATAATTTATACGTAGATGATTTTGGAGCTTTGTGATGATGGATTTCAAATTGAATTTTTGAAGTTTAGTTTTTTTTATAGGGTACTACAACACTCATAATACCTTATAAGAAAAAGTAAACTCCAAAAATAGAATTTAAAATCTATCATCAAAAATTTTAAAAAAAATCAAAAAGTCAACTTGGCCAACAGATCGAGGACAGAGGGAATATTAAACAATAAATAATAAATCCTAATTGGATAGGTAAACCTTTGTTAATTAGTGTAAATTTAGATTGGATCATAATATCAAGAAATTAAAAAAAAATGAATAAAAATTAAGATGAATCGATTTCAGTACACAGTTGGTACACTAAAATAGAGACTAAGGATCTCAAGTGTCAACTTGCAAGTTAAGCGCTTGAACATTTTGAACAAATGAATTTGTCCCTGCCGACATATTGTGATGATACATATGGCGGAGCCAGACTCTGGATTCAGTGGGGTCCGATTTTCGTAAAATGTAGTAATTTCTTTATCCCGCCGAATATGTCTTGTTTCTTAAAAAAGAATAATTAATCAATATTAGGGTATAATTAATTGAAATTAGGAAGGTTTAATTATTAAATTTTCATTTCCTAATATACTTATAGAATCATTTCAAGATTTTATGCAATTTGGAAAAATAAAAAATAAAAAATTAAACACTCCTGATAGGATATGGCCTAGCTACTAGGCCCAAGCATCGAGCCCAATATAATTGGGCTCTGACTGTCAAGCTCGGCCTATGCAGCTCGGCCCACTTAAGAGCCTTACTTGGCTCGGCCCAAACAGCCCACCTAGGCCGAATCCACTTTGGCTCACCTCAAAGGAATCTCTACACCAAGGCAACTCCTACATCGACTACAATTCAAGCTCCAAGAGATATAGAAGCTCGGTGTTTATCCAATAAAGGAGGAGATCAAGGCAAAGAGTCATAATAGGAAAAGACTTGTAATCCTAGTCGGATTCCATATGTAAATGCCTATAAATAGGGGTTTAGAATAGATTGAAAGGGGGGGAACAATCTTGTAATCACTACTCATACAAGCAATAAAGATCCATACTCTTTCCGCCCGTGGACGTAGATCTATCACAATAGATCGAACCACGTAAATCCCTCGTGTTCCTTTATTTTCGTGTTCATTAATTTCTTGATTTGTGCTCGTTAATTACCTTACGAAAATAAGATCGATCACTGGCGCCGTCTGTGGGAAACGATCAATTTGTGTTTCAGATCGAAAATTTTCTTTGGGAGATTTAGGCACAGAGAATGATTCAAAAAAAAAAAAGTTAATGCTGGGAGCATCATGCACGTTCGGAGGTGAGGGGGTTAAGCAGATAGGGGAGTGGGGCGAAAAGGGGGATGTTCAACCGCCATCCTACGCGAAGCTCCATCCCCCCCCACACGGCGAAGGCGACGCCTCCACAGCTCCACCACCGAGCAGCCCGCCATGATGGCCGCAAAGCTGCCCAGAAGAGTCACCGCCGCCGCTCCATCCGTCCAGTAGAGGATCGATTCGACCCACGGCATCTCTTTGCAGTCTTCCCTACCGCCATCCTCCGCGAAGCTTTTACATCAAGAACGGCGGTGCAGGACGCCGTCGTCGAGGCTGTGGCAGGTGGCGAATGAGCTGGCGCTGCGTCCGGCGTCAAAGAGCACCTCCGAGCTGCACCAGCAGCAGAGCGCGCAGCGGATCCTCCGCGAGTTCGCACGGCGGTGCAGGACGCCGTCGTCGAGGCTGTGGCAGGTGGCGAACGAGTTGGCGCCGCGTCCGGCGTTGAAGAGCACCTCCGAGCTACACCAGCAGCACCTCTATGCCGAGCTGCCGCAGCACCCACCCGCCGAGCTCCTCCGTCGGGCTCCTTGCCGAGCTGATGCAGCACCTCCGAGCGTGCCCCGACATCGAGCTCCCCTGCTGACTCCAACGAGGAGCAGCCGGGCTGCAGCTCTCCGCCAAGCTACCACCGCGACGAGCTGCCGATGCCGCACTTCCACGCCGAGCTGCCGACGTCGCACCTGCAGCAGCAGTAGGCCGAGCTGCACCTGCGCCATGCCGATGTCGCCGCAGCACCTCCAAGCTGCACCCGACGAGCTGCAGCACTTCCCCGAGCTGCCGATGTCGCACCTGCAGCAGCAGCAGGCCGAGCTGCAGCAGCGCCATGCCGACGTCGCCGCAGCACCTCCGAGCGTGCCCCGACGTCGATCTCGTCCCTGCCGACTCCATCGAATAGGTGCCGAGCTGCACTCGACGAGCTGCAGCCAAGCGCCCCCGAGCCAAGGACGAGCTGCACTCTAAGGCCGACGACAAGCTGCAGCCAAGGTAAAGCACCTCTGAACCAAGCTCTTCGAACCGAGCTGTCGCGACGAAGGGCAGCCGAGCTGCACCGATGCCGAGCTCACGCTTCGGTCGACTCCGTCGAATAGGTGCCGAGCTGCACTCGACGAGCTGTAGCCAAGGTAAATTCTTAACTCTAATTTCTTTTATTAATTCTTATATATATATATATATATATATATATATATATATATATATATATATATATATATATATATATATATATATATATATATATATATATATATATATATATATATATATTAACCACAGTCAATCCTCATTTCGTACGAGGAAGTGCTCTCAAAAGCCAATCCTCGTCTTAGGACGAGGAAGGGCTACCTAAAGTCAATCCTCATTTCATACGAGGAAGTGCTCTTAAAAGCCAATCCTTGTCTCACGACGAGGAAGAGCTACCTAAAATTTAAACGCGCGTAGGGAGACCACTCCTATTGATAAATTCGATAAATAAGGAACCCGAAAGCCAAAACTTCGTCTTCAGACGAAGTGGCTACCCAAAAGCCAAAACTTCTTCTTTAGACGAAGTGGCTACGAAAGCCAAAATTTCGTCTTTAGACGAAATGGCTACGAAAGCCAAAATTTCTTTTTTAGACGAAGTGGCTACGAAAGTCAAAACTTCGTCTTTAGACGAAGTGGCTACGAAAGCTAAAATTTCTTCTTTAGACGAAGTGGCTAATTGAGAGCCGAAACCTCATCTTTAGATGAGGTGGCTATACGAAAGCCGAAACTTCATCTTTAGACGAAGTGGCTAATCGAAAGCTGAAACCTCCTCTTTAGATGTGGTGGCTAATTGAAAGCCGAAACCTCGTCTTTAGATGAGGTGGCTATTTGAAAGCCGAAACCTCGTCTTTAGATGAGGTGGCTACTCGAAAGCCAAAACTTCGTCTCTAGACGAGGTGGCTACTCGAAAGCCAAAACTTCTTCTTTAGACGAAGTGGCTACGAAAGCCGAAACTTCGTCTTTAGATGAGGTGGCTACTCGAAAGCTAAAACTTCTTCTTTAGATGAAGTGGCTAATCGAAAACCAAAACTTCGTCTTACGACGGAGTAGAGCTATTCAAAAGCCTAAACTCGTCTAAGACGAGTACAAGCTAGCATTTCGACTTCGTAGAAATTCCAATTCGATGGATCAGATAATACCACCCATTGTAGGAATTAAATTGAAAATATTTCAGGATTAGCTCTACTGACAGGCTGACCCCGTGACGACTACTAAGTATGCCTAAAGTAGTAAGCTGCCTAAAAGAGTTCGGCGTTATTTGCGCTAGAGGAATGCCGAACTTCCGAAGAAGATCGGCAAAAATAAGGGGGAGGGGAAGACGAAGACCATGGCATAAGCAATCTTCGTAGATAGTTACGAAGCCAACCGGAGGGTTGGACGCCCTATCCTCCGGCCGAGGTACTAACATCTCTATCCAATCAGGAAATAAATAATTTTTACAATTTTCAAAATTGCAGAGGAATCTAGGGTTGAAGAAAATTTTGACACTGTTCCGACCGAATCACGGGGAGAAGCAAAAACTACCCTACAATTCGACGGAATGTCCGACTCTACAGTATATACATCTACCTCTATATTTTCCGGCGAATGAGATACCGGTGGCGACATAGACCTGTCGCCCGAATCCTGGCTACCACTACCGCTAGACTCGCGCATAAAAGAAGAGGAAGCCATGGACTTACTTTTTAAGCAATGGAAGACTGTGATGACAACGAATGGGCCACTGGATTCTGGTGTAACACTGACGGCAACACTGCAAGCGTGAAGGAAGAAGATGAATTACCGAAAATTTTTAGGGTTCCAAATTTCAAAAATGTTGATTGTGGCGTCTGAAAAACGTTTTAGTAACTTTCCGCCTACTTTATCGGGACCCCAAACGGTGCATTAAATGTAACTGACACATCACGTGTTAGACCTCATCCTAATGAGACGGTTCACATTCCGACTTCGTCGAAATTTTATTTCCGAAGGGGCAATGTGAATTCCAATTCCACCTCGTCTTAACGAGGTGGCAAGCATTCCGACTTCATCGAAATCCAATTTCCAAAGGGGCAATGCAAATTTTATAACCACCTCGTTTTAACGAGGTGGCAAGCATTCCGACTTCGTCGAAATCCAATTTCCGAAGGGGCAATGCAAATTTTATAACCACCTCGTTTTAACGAGGTGGCAAGCATTCCGACTTCGTCGAAATCCAATTTCTGAAGGGGCAATGCCAATTTTATAACCACCTCGTTTTAACGAGGTGTCAAGCATTCCGACTTCGTCGAAATCCAATTTCCGAAGGGGCAATGCAAATTTTATAACCACCTCGTTTTAACGAGGTGGCAAGCATTCCGACTTCATCGAAATCCAATTTCCGAAGGGGCAATGCAAATTTTATAACCACCTCGTTTTAACGAGGTGGCAAGCATTCCGACTTCGTCGAAATCTAATTTCCGAAGGGGCAATGCAAATTTTATAACCACCTCGTTTTGACGAGGTGGCAAGCATTCCGACTTCGTCGAAATTTTATTTCCGAAGGGGCAATGTGAATTCCAATTCCACCTCGTCTTAACGAGGTGGCAAGCATTCCGACTTCGTCGAAATCCAATTTCCGAAGGGGCAATGCAAATTTTATAACCACCTCGTTTTAACAAGGTGGCAAGCATTCCGACTTCGTCGAAATCCAATTTCCGAAGGGGCAATGTAACTTTCACTACTCATGCTCCACCTTTCTACCCCAGCTCACACCCTCACTTCCATATCTTTTGGGGGGGGGGGATGTGATAGGATATGGCCTAGCTACTAGGCCCAAGCATCGAGCCCAATATAATTGGGCTCCGACTGTCAAGCTCGGCCTATGCAGCTCGGCCCACTTAAGAGCCTTACTTGGCTCGGCCCAAACAGCCCACCTAGGCCGAATCCACTTTGGCCCACCTCAAAGGAATTTCTACACCAAGGCAACTCCTACATCGACTACAATTCAAGCTCCAAGAGATATAGAAGCTCGGTGTTTATCCAATAAAGGATGAGATCAAGGCAAAGAGTCATAATAGGAAAAGACTTGTAATCCTAGTCGGATTCCATATGTAAATGCCTATAAATAGGGGTTTAGAATAGATTGAAAGGGGGGGAACAATCTTGTAATCACTACTCATACAAGCAATAAAGATCCATACTCTTTCCGCCCGTGGACGTAGATCTATCACAATAGATCGAACCACGTAAATCCCTCGTGTTCCTTTATTTTCGTGTTCATTAATTCCTTGATTTGTGCTCGTTAATTACCTTACGAAAATAAGATCAATCAACTCCCTCCTTAAAATTTGTATCGAAAAGAAACAAGACATATTTGGCGCGACGGCGCGACGGATAGAGTATAAGAAAATATTAGAGTTGAAAAATCAAATATATTTCTTCAATGGAGGAAAAAAAAAAAGCAAAAGTGGGGCACTTGGTTAAAAAAAAATGCTATAACTAGGAGAATTCGAAAAGTGTCTCATTTTAAATGTAAAAAGTGCTTCTAGAGAATAGAGCTAAAGGGTTGATTACAAGATAGAAACAAAAAAAAAAATGTTTTAATTGTATAAGCCAATAATAAAGTCTTCCTGATGCAAGCATATAAATAAAAATATGAAAACATATTACATCTCACAGAATAATTTTGCAGGCTTAGCTGTCTTTGCCGGAATAAAGAAATTAGCTAGAAATCATACACAAATTAAAACAAAAGTAACAAAAGAAATAATGAATAAGAAGAGGATGAAGAATGGCATGTTCTGTTCCCAGCCGTTCTGCTCCCGTCAAATCACGTATGTGTCTCCTCCTCTCTCTAATTCTATTCCTTATTATATATCTAGAGGATTTACTTAAAATAAGGAAATAATTATATCCCAAAACCTAATCTATCTAGGAAAGAAATAAACTAATAATATCCAAAAAGTCTATTAACTAAATAAAATACTAAAAATCACTACTATATTAATTAATCCCGTATGGAATTAATTAAAGGCCTACCAGAACTTGAAAATTCAAAATTCCTATTATTCTCGCCAGCTTCAGTACTTTACAAGCGGTATGGGCACGCCGCCTTATTCTCCAACAGACCACTTCTTATTTACTTCAGTTTCAACTTCAAAACGTCTTTTAAAATAGCTCCAAAATCGCCCAAAAATCATCCTTCTCCTACAAATATATATTATTTCATAATTAATCCAAATCAATGCATTATCACTCAAAATGACATCAAATTCTACCAAAATATTCAATAAATAACTAGAGAAATAATGTCCAATCAATAGTTATAGATAATAACGTTTCTAAGCTTAATTAAGCCTAAAAAAATTATATTAACTTGGATTATAGAAGATACTATTAAACAAGCCCTTATTATATTACCATTTTATAGTCCAAATAATTAGTATTTGAAACATAATCTAAATAAATTATGAGTTAAAAACTTTAATTTTTAAAGGAAATTAATTTAATGAGAATGTAAACCACGGCCATGCACGACTTGGGCGTGGAATAGGGTTCCTTGAATTCATTCATTTCACAGTTAGTTGGATTGGAAAGAATGAATAAGACTGGACAAAGCAAGGAACAGAGTCTTCGAAAAAGTCATCACGTAGTCTCACGGCCATGATAGAAAAGAAATAGAAGGAATGGTAAGAAAATAATGATAAATTTTATCACATGGTTTCCCATTTGTTTTATAATATGTTCTGTTAGGTGGAAATAAGTGGAATAATATTATCACTCTAAATGTGTTAGAAAAATATTATAATGATTTTAATGTAAAATAAAAAGGTAGGGAAAATATATGCCTAAGATTTTTTTTTTCCTTCTCACCGAGAAAAAGGAAAAATTATCCATCATAATAAATGAGAAAAAAAATAATAAAATATAGTGGGAAAAAAAATCCTTTGACTTCAAATAGAACATACTCCCTCCGTCTATAATCTGTTGGCCAACTTTCCTTTCCGGGTTGTCCCCCATCTATTGTCACTTTCTATTTTAGGCCCTACAATTACTTTTAACATTTTATCACTCTATTTTTTAACACTTTAATACTTCAATACTATTAAAAATATTAAATGGGCCCACAATTCTTCAACTTTAACACTTTAATTTAATAACATATCATCAAAACATATTAAAATCCGTGCCCAAAAGTTTTGGCCAATATTGGGGACGGAGGGAGTATTTCTTAAGGGACAACTATCCATAACGGGATATTCTTGAATGCAAACTTTTGCATTGCATAAGCAGCATGTTGAAACCACTCCAAATGTTAGAAAGTTGTTTTCAATATTTTATTCTGTCATTTGCAGGCTAATTTAAGAACCCCCCCATCCCATCCAACCCGCCCCAATCCGCCCCCTAGATGTACACCCCACATGTCCACTTGTTCAATTGCCCCTATTTTTTCATTAACTGTAATTTTGTAAGGTGTAGTTTTCAATTACAGTAGTACTACTTTATTTCTGAGCTCACGATTTCTTAATCTCATTTTTTATTGGACCGTCTCAAAAATTTTGATTTTTTTTTTGGAAAATAATTATTCTATTAAGGGTGTGTTTGGTAGGGGTGATAACCCATGATTCAATTAGGATAGAACCATATATCATAGTTAATCTTTTGTTTGGTATCCCAGATACATATTTTAGATGGGCCCGAAATTTATTGAACAGCCCGGGGCAAAACACTATTCAAATGGGAAATTAAATCCCGGCCTCCCCCCCATTTTGAATTTCATGGTTTAACAGTAGAGAAGACCCCTGCCTCCTCCTTCAACCTTCCTCGCCGCCTCCTCCTCCTTCAACCTTCCGCCGTGCCGCCGCTGCCTTCCTCAGCTTTCCGCCTTCGCTCCACCCTTCCCTCAACCTACTGTACATACTTCTTCTGCAACTCAGACCCGCCGCCGCCTCATCCTCGGACCTCTCGCCGCCGGAGAAGGTGACCGCTGCAACTCCTCCTCTCGCGCACGCTCCTCTGCAACTCTTCCAACCTCGGTCGCCGTCTTCCTCTGGCCTACCCCTCCTCGCGCCCCCGTCTTCCTCCCTGCCATTCTCCGCCTTCCCCTTCCTCGCGTCGCCGCCCTCCTCACCGTCGTGCGCCCGCCGCCCCTTCCTCCACTCTCAGCCGGCGCGCCGCCGCTCCTCCTCTGAAATTAGGGTTTTTAATTGGGGGTGAATTTAGGGTTTGTAATTTTGTTTCTTTATCATGTTTTAATCTCCCCTACTAAATAAGTAGTGCATATCCATATTTGTTGGTGTTATCATGGTTTTATCTCATGGTTTACTATTCTTCTAGGAAAATTTTTCTTATCCCCCCTATTCTACCAAACAAGCACTAATAGTACAATTAATAATTTTTTTACTACACTTAATATTTTCTAATTAAATCTCATCATCCACAATTATCTACTTATTTTTAAATACGTATCCCAATATAATTTAAATTTTAAAAGTTTAAACTATCATACTTTCTCGTTTGTTATTCGATTTTTATAATTTTTATACTAAATTAAAGGTCTTGATACGATCTTTCATTTAAGATCAAACATGGATATGTTTTCATGCATCTATGATGTTCTAGTTTTAAAATATGCCATAAATACATAAACTACATCACATCCCTACACACATTACACTTTACACGTTAAACACTCACATTTTAACTCCGGTGCTGAAAAGAAAGAGCTCATAAATCTTGAGCGGGAAGGAGTATCAGATTAGATTTCAAAAAAAATATATAGTACTATTTAATTATGCCGTTTAATTTATGATTTTTTTTAATATGTATTATATATTTTGAATTTGCCTAACCACAATATATATGAATATATGATAATTATTAGCGCGGTTTTTCTTTTATGACGTTCGCAATTATGTTTAAAATTTCAACAATGAGATTTAAAGTTGTCTTGCTTATTTTAAACAATGTTGTATTATAATCTAATCCTTGTAAATTAAGGATACTATTAAAATTAAATTAACTTAATATATAATTTAATTTATTACAAGTGTTGGTTTTTTATTTCAAAATTTTTGACAGAATATTTTGTCTTGTTCCGGCTGATATATAATTTCATACTTGGAGCATTTAAAACTTTAAATCAATTTGTAAAAATAGTGATGTTGTAGATTTTCATACATTTTATGTATTTAATTTTGTTTGGTTTTCTGTTTGCAATGTAATTGAAATTAGCTCTTATGGTCTAAAATATTGCCAATCGTTTTTCTTTGAACCAAAATTTAGTATTAAATATCTATAATTAAACAAAAGGGTGTTCAAATTAAAATTAATACACCTAAGGACGTTTGTTTTGAGGGATGAGATTAATTAAGGGATCAACTAATTTTGGGATAAACATATGATGGAATATGACTATTCTAATCCCATATGTTTGGGTAAGATTCATAATCCATAAATAGTACCAAAATAAAGGATAAAGTATGAGCCAATAGTGGGCCTTGCGATATCCTCTATTTTTAATCACTTAGGCTCTGTTTGATAGATAGGATAAAGCTAGATAACTCTAATAATCATGGGTTAACTGAGTGTTTGGTAGTTAAGTTGCCTTTTCTCGGGGGCCCAAGATTAGGGAATGGCCCGTGCTTATTCCACTGTTATCTTACCACAATTTATCCCGCCTCTTCCTTAGGATTAAATATCCCAACAGGAATAGTAACTTAGATAACAAATGCAATTTCCCTTTTGCCCTTAGTTATTTCAATTGCGTCACAATTAATTTTCCTTTCTCCCTCTTTCTTCATTAAATTAATTCAATTTTGATTTCATATTATTGATATATACATACACTCATGAATGTTGTAAATTCTCCATAGATATAGATACACCCATAAATATAGTTATATTTTTTATGAGAATTATTAATGTTGTAATTTTTTTGTTTATGATATACGTAATATTTTTGATTTGAGATGTAATCAAAATTGACGAAATGTATTGAGTTGATTTATATAAATGATATAACATCAGATTAGATCATAAAATTAAAAAAAAAAAGATTACAAAGTATAAAAAAAGATTACAAGAAATATGAAAATCTTATATTTTTTTTTATCTAGAGATATTTTTGTCATGTAAGGTTATTTTCGTAAATTTATAATTTAATCTTGAATTTTATCTATAATATCAAACACCTATTCAACTTATTGTAATTTTTAAGCTTACCTATCAAACACCAATACATATATCTTATCTCACTTTCTATTCATACTAAAAAACTCAAGTTTATTTATCCTATCATATTCTAACTTCTAACCAAACATAGCCTTAAAGTAAATATGTGATTTGGCCGGATAAAATTAGTCAATTAGGCCTAATCACTCAAAATAAACGCCTCCCTAGTACACTGGCCAAATTTTAGTGGTCGACTAAAGTCTGTGGGTCACGTTCGGATGATTGAAGTAGCATGCTACTTACGTATTTCTTTTTTCCTTCTTTCATATAATCTCCACTATTGCTTAATTAAGCGTTTGCAAGAATCGATTCACTAATTCACTAATTCGAAATCGATTCTTTAACTAGTGAATTTCATATTCTACTAATTATTTGAAGGATCAAAACCAATTTCACTCGATTAGTGACCAATGGAGTGAAATTAGTTTTCGTTTTCACTAGTCCACTAATTTGGGATCGACTCTTCAACTAGTAGACTTTATGTTTCACTAATTATCAGAGGATCTCCATTGATTCAACTCGATTAATCACTAATGAAGTGAAATCACTTTTTATTTTTCAATAATAATAATAATAATAATAATAATAATACGATATGAACTTATGATACCAAAACTTATAACATGCTTCAAATGAGTAGTTAACTAATACGATTGAAATACAATAAACTTATATTATAGTTCAATTGAAGACTAATAGAATAGTCGATCATAGATGAGTGGAATAGTATAAATGAAAATAGATTTTGGTTGAATAGTCACTAATTAATAAGTCGAATTGGTCGGAATCCTCGTATAATTAGTGAGACATGAAGTCTAGTAATAATGGATTAGTGAAAACAAAAATGAATTTTACTTGATTTTTGATAATCTAGTCGAATTGGTTGGCATCCTCTGATAATTAGTGAAATATGAAGTGCACCGATCGATTAGTTGATCCTAGATTAGTGGATTAGTGAGAATGAAAAAAGATTTTAATTGAAATTTTTTATTTTTTGTTTATTAAAATTTAAGTAACCCAAGGTAGTAACATAGGAAGATAATTTTAACTAATACTCTTTCTCATTGTTTGTTTTTTGTTTTTGTTTTTTGTTTTTTCCAAATAGTAGTACTATTATATAGTAATCTATTATTATAGTATATACTAAAGAAAAATAGTGTTATTTAAATTTTCACTCTAAAAGTATATTATCAACATTAATTAAAGTGATAATGCATATATATACTCATCCAACTTAACAAATGTCAAATTATATCCACCAACTTAAACAGTATAAATAATACCCATTAACATTAAATTTTTACATTTTCGAACCAAAATTTCCTTAATGAGTTGGCTTTGACTTATTTTTTTTTTTAAAATTTTTCTTTACATTTTTATTCGATTTTTTTTTTACATTTTTTTAATTTATGATGATTTTTCCTTTGGGACTATTGAGACTATTTGGGGCTAAATGGCTAATAGTCCCAATAGTTGGATTTTATTTTTTTTTTGGTTTTTTTTGAATTTTTTTACGTTTTTTTGACCATCTCAAGTTGAATTTTAAATACAAAACCCTATATTCACATTTTTATTTTTCATTCTAAAAACACAAAATTCTCTCCTCCTTCCCGCTTGCTATTCTCCGTTCTGCCTCACCCTGCCGAAGCTCTAAACGCCCGATCCATCAACAACTGCAGCGTCCACGCCATCTCCGGCATGTCCACCGCGCCGGAAGTCCTATTTTTTATATTGAGACTATTTAGTTCTAATAGTCTCATTTATGATTTAAGTTTTCTTCATCTTATTTGAGCGTATTAGGACTATTTTGTGCCAACTGTCGAAATAGTCTCATTTCTGATTTATGGGTTCATAAATGTCACGACCGCACTTTGCTAATTAAATAGCTAAGCTCGGTAATTCGTAACTACAAATAAATAAATGGATAAGGTGCAAGAAATAGAATAGATAAAGAAATTTTACTCGTTCATTCCTCTCATAGATAGACTAACGATGCGACTTGTTCAAGAGTTGCAAGTATTGTCACGATTCTGACTCAAGAATACAACCATATCGAATGAAAGATAGTAAATATTCAGAGTGTACACAGCGGAGGTGAATTAAGAAAAATACATGTATGAAGACATATATTACCAAGAGACTTTCAAGAAATACCGCCAGTCACTTCGCTTCACCTGCTCAACCTGCACATCGGAAATAATGTACAGGGCTGAGTACGAGAGTACTCAGTGGACACCTGTCCAAAACATTTATAATTGCCAGCCATACATAGTGAAACATAGGTTTTTCTTAAAAGTCTATGTTTACTAAAATCCTTTGTGATCTTAAAATCGTTCGC
>LSBG02000292.1:0-24997 GCA_001642375.2 Mentha longifolia
CCTAAAAATGTCAAGGAACTTGGAGAATTGTTCCTCAACATTCTTCTTTTGGAATCGTTGTGGGAATGGAAGAGGAGGTTTGTAGGCCGGAGGTGCCACATAAGGTGGAGGAATGAGATCTTCATTTTGCTTCTTGGAGCCTTCTTTTTCACCCTCATTTTCTTTGAATTTAGCACCATTGCCTCTCTCAAACTTCTCATGTTCATCCTCATGAGTAGGCATCTTTGGTCCCTCATAAGCCTTCCCACTTCTCAATTCAATCGATTTGCAATGCTCCTTTGGATTTACTATTGTAGCACTTGGAAATTTCCCTTCATTGTGTTGATTACTAAGAACCGTAGCTAATTGCCCCAATTGCTTCTCAATTATCTTCAATTGGGTTCCTTGAGCCTCTATGCTTGATTCGGCTTTACTCATTCTAGCATCCCCACTATCAAGTTTGGCTTGCATTGATGTAAGCACCTTCAAAATTGATTCCTTCGTACTAGGTTTCTTCTCTTCATTAATAACTCCATGAGATACCGAGAAACCCGGAGGAGGTTGCAATGCATTGTTAGGATTCCCATATGAGAGATTAGGGTGTCTAGGCATACCTTGGTAACCTTGATGATATTGGTTACCTCCTTGATAGCCTCCTTGTTGAGGACGATAATTCTCGTAGTTCCTATTGTTATGAAGATAGTTGACATCTTCATATTGAGTTTGCTCTTCCATAGTAGGTGTAGGCTCCATCCTTTGCTTGGCCATAGCATCAATTTTGCTATTCATGGTAGACAATTGGGCCGCCAATAGCTCCATAGGATCCGTTGGAGTAGTAGTAGATGCAACCCTCTTCATTATGGTTCTCTCCATTGGCCATTGATAGCTATTCATGGCCATGTTTTCTATGATTTCCAAAGCTTCTTCATGACTTTTCCTCATCAAAGCTCCATTAGCCGCGACATCCAATAGCCTTTTCATTTCAACACTACACCCATGATAGAAGAAACATATTTTCGACTCTTGGTCAAACCCATGATTTGGGCATCTCCTCAACATCTCCTTAAACCTTTCCCAAGCCTCATAGAAAGATTCACCTTCTAGTTGTTGAAATTGAGTGATTTGAGACTTGAGTTTCATAGTCATTCCGGGAGGAAAGAAATTCAAAAGAAACTTTTGTACCATGTCATCCCATTTGTCAATACTTCCGGCTTCCAACGAGTTGTACCATAGCTTTGCCTTATCATGAAGGGAGAATGGAAAGAGCCTCAACTTGATTGCATCTTCGGGCACTCCATTCATCTTAATGGTGCTACAAATCTCTAGAAATTGAGATAAGTGAGCATTTGGATCCTCATGAGCTCTCCCTCCATATTGATTTTGCTTTATCATAGAGATAAGAGCGGGCTTGAATTCATAATTGTTGGCTTCAACTCTTGGGCCGTTCATCATGCCTTGATGCACCATTGGATGAAAGACTTCACTAATGGGAGGAGGTCGTGGCCTATTCCTCTCGGCCTCTTGAGCTTGCAATTGCGCTTGCATAGCTTCAAGTTGTTGTTGCATTTGGCGAATAAGAGCACCTTCACCCGGATTTGCCATGTCTTCACTAGTCCTTGTATTCCTTCGTCTTGCGTTGTTATGTCGACAATGTGCCTCGATCTCAAGGTTTATGGGATTAGTTGGATTCCCCTTAGACCTTGTTCTCATGCACTACCTATCAACCAATACCAAGATGAAATCAACACAAGAACCGAACAAAAATAAGTAAAATACGTAAATAAAATGCTTAAAGTAAACCCTCATAATTTTTCACAATATCATACTTTCTAACTCTACTAGTCCCCGGCGACGGCGCCAAAAACTTGATCGCCTAACTATTCAAGCACCCACAAGTGTATGGGGCTATCGTAGATAGTGGTGAGCAAGGTCGTATCCACGGAGACTAGATTGATAGAAATGCAAGTACAATTACTAAATTGCTTGGATTTATCTAAGCCAATGAATATTTTTAGTTTAATTTTAGAACTAACTACTTAAAGCAAAAGAGATTAAGTAAATAAAAATATGCAAGTAAACAAAGTGAATGAAAATCAAAGGGAGAAAACTATCCTAGAGACTTGGCATCAATGATTTTGCAAGTGAATCGATCATAACCACACTAATCCTATGATTGGAATTTACTTAATAGGGCAATCACGAATTAGACTTGGCCCCCTCCCGGACGACCAATTCCGTAGATTACTAGCTAGAAACGTTGTCCCCAACCGAATGCTAGCCTATAACTCCAAAAAGTGCTTAAGATTAAGTGCCCTCACTCAACTCTCAACCTCCCGGTTTATTGAATTAAAGTGCCTATTAATCACAATCCTATATTGAATCTCATCTCCCGAATTTTGATTCAATATCAATCAATCATGTTTAAAAGGTAGCTAATCAATTAAACAAGCATTCAAAGCATGATTAATAAGAATAAGCAAAAACCCAATCATAGAATAGCAAGATCACTCACAATCCATTACAAAATCACTTAGCCAAATCTCTAGAATAAAGGAAATTAGCCACACATGTTCATTGCTAGCATAATCTCCAAATACAAAGAAATCATAGAATAAAAACTAGAGAAAAGAGGAGTTGAGGAATCAAATCCTATTTCCAAGCCTTGATTCTTGATCCTTGATGCTTTCTCTCCAAGAAATCCCAAGTGTGGATGAATCCCCTCTCAAAAATGGATGAAAGATGGTGGAATTTGATGAAAGGGAAGTGGGTAGAGATTTGGTGTGTGTTCTAGGTGTAGTGTGTGTGAAGGGAGGTTCTTGCCCTAGAAATTTGTGCCACACTAGCTATTTATATGTTCTACAAGAATGGGGTAAATATTGTAATTTAGGAAAGAAGAGAATGGGGGTGAAATAGCAATAAACCGGAAGAAATGGGGTGAAAACGCGAAAACCGGGAAGCAGGAGGAGGGCGGCGCGACCGCGCGCTGGGTCGCGCGCGCCAGTAGAAACTTCCTTCATGTGCGCACGACCCAGCCCCCTCTCTGAAGCGGGTGCGCGCCGGTTCGCGCGCCTGGTCCCGATTCCGATTCTTCGATCCGTTCGACCTCGTTCCGCCTCGAACCTTGATATTCCTTCCTTTTGCCAAATTCATGCTCCTTTTCCTACAAAAAATATGCAAGAAAAACTAGAGAAACAATAAAATCAACAAAGAAAGAAAATCACATGCAACAAGGTGTACACATTCGATGAATTCACCTAAAACCCATAACTTCTATCATATTTTTGACGAGTAAAAACCATGTTTGTCAAGGAACATATAGCACAATCGATCGTTGATCGGGGAAGTGGATATATCGTACACAGTACCTAGATTCTTCTGCTTCAATAGATACATATAAGATGGGAGTCTACTGTACGACTCCAAAAATCCTCCATACGTCATCTCTATCGCGATGTTCCTCGCTCGCAGTGCGAAACTGTAGTCGATCTGAATGCCGTACTCAGCTCGCATTTTGTTAACCATCTCCTTCGGCTTAAGTACAACACCATTAGTGATCAATCTCCGAGCATAGAATGCTCCTAGAACATTCGCAGGGTACTGACGTGGTGTCATCCTGTCTATATCGAATAAGCATGTGTGGATGCCACGGTACTTGCCGATGCGCCATATACCCCCAATGTGCTTTGCCCGCACCAGGTACTCACACCCCTCGTTCTTGCATCTGAACCCCACACGGTAAGTGTCCGAATTCTCAACTCTATACTGATGCCGGTTCTCCATTTGATGCAATCCAACTGCTACCGACAAATCATCTTTTCTCTTGAACAGGCCGCCCTCTCGCAACTAACTAGCAGAGGGCGTGTAATAATCTGGATCGATCAACCCCAGCGGCAGCGCGGTGTCTAGATGAACGTGAGGAATTAACCAATCTCGATAGCATCCGGATCGGCCGTGCCCACGTGGTCTTCGATAGGTTGGGACTCTGAATGAATATTGCGATGCCTAATGATCCTATCAACCCGTCTTGGCTCTCGGATCCATGCACCGAACTCCATGGTAAGCTTCTCGAATAAGTCAGAGAGATCTATGGCATCTCGTGCTTCCTCAGCCATATCTTGGGCGACATCATCATCCTCAACCCTCTCTTCCTCGTCTTCCTCAATCCTTTCTTCGTCCGAATGTAGAGCCTCCGACCTCGGCTCCTCGATATTCACACCTGTATATACCCTAGAACCGTGTGTCCTAGGAGTGCTCCGGGTGATTCCCTTATCTTTGTTGACGATGAAAATAGTTGTCTTAGTGTTATGCTCCACAATCAATCTCAACAAATCAGTGTCGGTCCTCAAAATGACCTTACTCTTCCCGTCCTCGGTATCACTCAAATAGTACAGCAAATAATAAGATTCTTCACCTAGTTGTTCACGAATCGCTTGTAATAGATTCGAATATATAATTTCGGTCGAGGCCATATGCATCAAAACACGATCGCCCCCTACATAAGTGGTTCGCTCAAAATGCCCACTGTGACGAATAAATAATTTCACCCGAGACATAGCTGCAGAAAAAATGAAGAAAAAAATCAAATAATTAAAAGAAAAGAAAAAAAATTACAATGTAACGGTTTCAACCTCTCTTACGGTTGAATGATGACGGTTAAAGCAATTACTTAACCGTTAAAAGTAAGTTTCCACGGTTAGATAATGCTTTTAACCGTGACCCTCACGGTTAAATAATGATTTTAACCGTGAGTCTCACGGTTAAATAGTCTTTTTAACAGTCAAGTCTCACGGTTACATCATGATTTTAACCGTGAGTATCACGGTTAAATAATTATTCCAACCGTGGATATTTGTTTAAAACCGTTAATGGTAAATAATTTTAATAAATCTAAAATTCCTTAATTTAATCTTAATCACTATAATATTTAACAGTCTAAACCTATTAATGGAGTAATTACTTTAATATTAACGATAAATATGTTATAAACATATATTCTAACCACTATTCATATAAATTAAGTAAATAAAACATGATTTTCTACAAAAAGAAGTCAATAAAAACTATATTTCAAATTCATACGATTTTTCCCTATTTTACACAATAAAAACATCAAAAAATGAAAAATTAACCGAACATAACGAAAAATAAACCAAACATACCTTTAATATAATGAAAATATCTTCAACAATGCGCCAAATACCCACAATATCTTCAAAAAATCACCAAATAATCGCAGGTAAAATTGAGGAGCTTCTTCTTTTTACAGTGCGAATGTCACGATTTGTTTGAATTTTGTTGTTGTTGAAGAAATATTGTTCACTTTTACTGTTATTTCAATTAATGAAATGTAACTTTTGCTCATTTGGTTGTTGGTTAATAAATGAATTTCAGAATTTATTCAATAATTTTTTTTAATTAACTCACGGTTAAAATGGGATCCTCACGGTTTAAATTTCAATTTAACCGTGAGATAAGAGGAGCCGTGAGGAACACTTACTTTTTAAGGGTAACTTTGTCTTTTCATTTGATTTTGGGTATCAAACTTATACTTTTAAAGTGGTAGGTATAAAACTTATATAGTTATTTATTTTGGGTATATATAACCATTTACACTAAAATTAATGTGATTCAATCGGCAATGCAATGTTAACTTTTCTTATTTGAGCTTCAAATAATGATTTTCTTTTGTGCTGTCAAATATGTATATATATATTTAATACTTACTCCGTTTTTCTCAAAGTGACTCACCTATATTCAATATGTGAGGTAAAATATATAAGTGAGTCACTTTAGAAAAAACAGAGTGAATAATATCACTTCAAATAAATTATTAGATTAATTATTATGTTCCTACTAATTCGATTATGATATGATATACTAAGATATAGTAGTAAGTTTCGATTATTGTCTCCATAGATGTGCAGCCACTTTTTATTGTAGTGCGAATATACTAAAAAAAAATTAGAGGGGAGCAGATAACATTGAAATTCTAAACTTTTAGGAAGCCCAAAAATTTACTAGTGGGCCGAGCCCTCACAAACTCAAAATCTAAATGGTCCATACTCTTCAAAGTTCAAACAATAATAAGGATAAATATGGTTTAAATCTATTGGTGCGTTGATCTCAATTTTTTTTTGGGTTAAACATACATTGTGGCTTAAACTTTTTTTATTTTTATTTTTTATTTTTTATTTTTTTTTATCAGACAAATTTTAATACCGCGCTACGGAGAACTCGAACTTGGGACCTTTGGTCCAAGGCTTTAAAATTTGATCACATAGAAACCTATTGTGAAGATTTTCTTGATTTTTTATGATAATGCATGCAGATTTCACTTTTTATGATTGTATGCCTAATTTTTGTGTCTTAATTAAGTTTTGATTGATTTAGTTTGCAAATTAAGTTCTTTACAATATTCTCTAAATTTTGTACAGGAATCCTCAGTGCGCGTGAGGGTTGCAACTATAGGCATTTCAATTTCAATGTGAGTTTTCTTCTTTTGCAGTTTATTTTTCCTGATTTATAAGTTTTTGTTACATTCACAAATAGTAAAAATGGACTATTTTCATGTTGTATTTGACATGCCGTTCGCATTTTTGCAGCAGTGCATTTTTGACATGTTTCTTGGTGCATTGATAATCCACTCTTGCTAAATTTAGTTTTATATAACTATTAGGCATTCACGTCCAAAGATTTAAATTTTACTTCAATTTTTGGATTGCTTTCTTATTTGGTGTAACGATTTTCGTAGTGGTCATCCTTTTGAGATCTATACATAAAAAGTGTTACAATAATTTTGTTTTTGTCTTTATTTACTGTATATTATACGTGCTGGAGAAATTATATTGGTTTAAGTTAAATCATAGAGTATTAGATAGTGCATAAATAATTTACACTAAGATGTTGAAAGCCATGTTCATCATAGTTCGTAATAGGACTATATTATATGAAACCAAAAACATTATAGAAACATAAAACTATAATTGGTCTAAAGAATGTAGGTCACTTATATTACAAATGAACTAAATGTCTCAATTTCCCTTTGTTCTAAAGGTCATTACCAACTGTAACATTATTTTGAATGCTATGTAGAAAATGAGTACCTTGGATTCATTGAACAAGCTAGAGTTGTTGAGGCTTGAGGTTTATAAATTGTTTTCTCTCTTTCAACAGAGTTATTAAGACGTATATATTCATTAATGACTATAAGAATTTAATTTTATTTTATTTTAATTTTTTTTATCTCATGATTTTGAGTGGAAAAGGATGTATATTCTTTTTAGCATGAAAAGGTAATAAATTAATGTGTTTCTCATGTGAAACATTGATACTCCCTCCGTCCCATTTATAAAGAGCTATTTTCTTTTTCGTCTATCCGACTGACAAAGAGTTATTCCCTAAAATAGAATTTTTTTCAAATTAAAATAAAAGCAAATAAAAAATAAAGTAGAAATGACTAAAAATGAGTAAAATCTCTGCACAAATCTTAAAAATACTACTAATCCCTTCCTTCTTAATTTCCATGCCAAGAAAAAAAAAGACTCTTTATTAGTGGGACGGAGGAAGTACTATTTAGAGTATTTATCTTTTTTGACTTGTATTTGTGATTTCTTTCATGTTGTGATTTTTAATGGAAAATGTGGTTTTAGAATTTGGATGTAATGGAGAATAAGTGAATATTATTCATTTTCTCAGTGAAAATGATGGGATAAAGTGTGTTTTGAATTCTTATAGTGCTTTGTTGCTTTGTGCAGGCAAATCATTTGATAGGATGGTCGGTTAACATCGGCCTTTAGTTTGAGACAATAACTATTGAAGATGAGACCAAGAGAACAATGTAGTGTTGCCTTCCTAATTAATGTTGTAATGTGAATTTAATAGAGTTCCGACAATTAAATTGTAATTACCCTATAAAAAATGATTATGGCTAAGACATAACAATTGAAGGGTATGCAACACCAGCAGAGAAAACAAAGTACTCCGTAGTTGTAAACTAGTAGTAGGTTTACTTTTATAGATAGAATAAATATGCGTATATTTAATAGACGGACCAGGATGAAATTATATGTACACTTTTAGAGGATGAAGAGAGTATTATAATTTAAAGTTTTTAACTATTAGATTGTTTAGTCACTCTCTTTCGTGTACTTAAACTATTAATTATTAATTCATCTCTAAGAAGAATATTAAATTATTTAATTGTATTTTTTTTATCCGTGCTTGCACGGCAGCAAATACCAGTTCTTCATAATTCTCTAAACATCACTCATTTCTTGTCCGCTACACTACCGCCGTTATTATTTTATAAATAAATAATTTAACTTAACTATCATTTTATATTTTGGTATTTCGGTATATTACCATAACCAAAGTGAATTTTTTGTTCCGTTGTGTTTGGTTTTCGCATTGGTTCGATTTCAGTTTCTGATAATACCAAATTAGGTTAGTTCAGTTTTAACAATATGGTTCGGTTCAGTATCCAAATCGAGTCATGCTCACTCCTACTCCGAGTGTATTTTTACTTATGTGTTTTACTATTCATTTGGTAGAGAGTTGAATTTGATGCAGGTCCTTCTCCGGTTAGTCCTTCTATTCCAGTTTATGATTAAGATATTACTTATTTTGAGTATTATTTTTGTCAGACATTGTATAGTGTTATATAAAATCTCTGTCTAACTCCCTCACACTCTTAGGTGTTTTTTGACCAAAACAAAAAACAAAAAAATGTAAAGTGTAGATCTTCTCTCTACAAGAATATGCTGAATTGCAGACAAAATCGCCCACGAATCACTACTATCACTTTTCCACACTTTAAATGTTTTCGTCGTAGGAAATAATTTATTTTTGTTACATAATAGTTATATATGTACGTAATATAAAAATGTAAAAATTAACGGCCGGCTCAACCCAACAAATCCACAATCGATCACATCTTACTAAATCTAGTGGAATCTATCAATATTTTCATCACAAGATATAAGTATACAGTAGATTAAAAAAAAACGAATGATCACCATAAGAAATTGTCTCGGCGATTTTTGTATTTAGAAAAATAAAATTCATCATATGCAAACCTATAAATTTGTTCATGATAAATACCGCTATCTGCACATTATTGTAATGTCCGTTATCTCTCATTCTTACGTTTGTTAATACATATGCCATTATTTGTTCATTTACTAATTACGAGACCCACTTGGAATGAATTCCGGTTTAGGTTACATCTTTTCTTCTATAAAATCCAACAAAACATAATTAATAAGCACAAAACCACAAGACAAGAAAAAAAAATGGTACATAAATTAGCATTTCTAAGTATGCTCTTGGTGTTAGTTGGCGTTGTGGAAATGAAAAGCACGAGAGACGGTGTTGCACGTGACTAGCCAGGTGAACGATGCGAGTGTTCCGGTATTCCTTAAATGTTATAATGCGGAAGGTGCAGAGTTTGCCAGATTCGATATGAAGCCAAACGAGGAATATAAATTAAAGATAAAGAACACGAGCATCGAAATTTTTTGCGGATTTGCACGAATAAGGTCGGGTCAAGTCGTGGACGTGGCTGCTTACGATCCGACCCGAGATAAAGGCCGGGAGGCCATATATTTGATGGCTGACTTTGATGGAGCTTATATTAGCTATGACAATCTTAATTTTAATAAGCTTAATAAGTGGGTAATAGATTAAGAATCTATTTTAGTAAATATAATAAATAACATCCTTTGCATAATAAATATATATACAGGATCCAAAAAAAAATTCATGCAATTTCTGGGTTAAAACATACTGAACTCACTATTAATTATAGAGAGAGGGAAGGTCAGAGGGCTTTTGTGTTCTTTTATTATTATTTTGATTTAATAATATTATCAAAATGAAGTCATTTTGATGTTACATCAGACTTAATTTGCCATGTGTCAATTTCATCTTTTTTTTCCCAAATTGCTTCGGCGAGTAAAATCAGATGAAATCGAATATTCGTGTATTCGAATTTAAAATTTTAAAACTCGTGATCATAATCACATTTGTCTCGACTATTGATTATCCATGATGAAATAGTCTGTTATTTATAATTTAATTTGTTAAATTTACATTCAAATTGTTTTCTTAATATGTATCTTAGTATATAAAAATGATCATGCATATAAGAATTCTACACATGCACATATATTTTAGTCTATGTAAAAATAAACAACCTGTTGATGCATTTCAACAATATTATAACAAATCATGATACATATATATAAGGTACTCTTTTAAAGTAAATTTGAAATTTCATTCGGGATCAATTCCAAACAACTATTATCAAATGATATCCATTTTTTTTATCAGATCAAATGATACCAATTTAGTTTTTGGAAAATTTTGATTGGATTACCTGCAACATGGAATTGTACTGATTAAGTCATAATATATTATACCCCCCCCCCCCCCCCTTCACAATATATGACGTTTGGGGGCGTTTTCTACATTTATAATATTTAAAGTCGTTCTACATAGTTTAGCCCAAATTACCCCTAATAAGTAGAGTTCTTTTTTGTGTATCTCCACTAAACAATAAGTGTGCAAACATGAATATATACTCATTAAATAGGGTTAATTTACCCAAAAAAAAATCCTTAATAGGTGTGCACACATCCCAAACGACATATATTGTGAATGGGAAGGAGTATACATATTATAACATGGAGGAAGCAAACATGAGACTTTTACCATGGAGGTCTCAAGCATTAACTTCGTTACAGTTATGCCAACACACACTTTTATCTAAGCCTATGTTATATTTGTGTCTTCTTCAATTTAGTGTCTTTTCTATTATGTTGTAAGTTTTGGACGTATAACCAAAACTTCAACATCTTTATTTTATAAGGGTTATTCGTTATGATATTATTTTTTTCTCAAATTTTTAGTTTTTTTAATATATTAAATTTGATTTTAAATATATAAACTATCAACTTTTTCAGAATTTTCTTTATAACGAAAACCAAATCAGGAGCTTGTAAAGTTTGAAGCTCGTATAATTTTATATAGGAGATAGACACAATAAATGACGTTGTTTGTTGACATCTAAAGCCATTTTAAAAGTCGAAAATAGTTTCATGTTCTTGGATTTTGGGGCTATTTCGATTTGGCCGAAATTCGGTATGGGGGGAGGGGATTTTGGGAAACTTGATAGATTTGTTCATTCATAATCAAACTATTCCCTCCGTTTGTTTTTTTAAGTGTCCTAAATACTATTTTGTTGTTTGTTTTTAAGTGTCCCATTTCGGATAATAGCTAAATTTTACCAATTTTACCCCTATAATTAATGTTATATATAAGGTCGTGTGCAGAAAAAGAGAATAATAAATGATGTTAAAGTGTAAATTTATACATTTTCTTGTTATTTGCGATTTGTTAACTGAGAAACTTAACAACAACAACAAAAAAAAAAAAAATGGAGGGAGTATATAGTTTGTGGAAAAGGGCCATAATTTTATGATAAAATAAACTTTCTAAAGGGGGATTTTAAACATAGCCCCCATTTTACTCTCTATAGCCTCCCATTTAAATTTTAAATAAAATTATTAATGAATGTATAGTTTTATCCCTATAACCCTTTAGCCTCCAAATTTTATTAAATGATTTTTCTTAAAACCAAATTCCAATAAACGAATCTTTTAGGGGAATTATAATAAAATGATTAAAACTCTATTTTGTTCATTCTCAAAACTTGGTTCTTATTCCAACTTTTTTTGTAGGTATATATTTTCTGCAAATTAAGCTGACCACCCAGAAAAAATTTGGCATACCATGAATCCTTCATATAACAAATATCATGAACTGCAAATTATTTAAACGATGACCATTGAAATTGTCTATGATGACTCAATATCCTTGTACGATCTGTTGGTAGCAGTTGAAACTTTTCCTTTTATTGGTATTGGATTGGATTAAGAACATATGCATTGCCCCAATCATCAACAAACCTCCAATTCCATGGTGACGATTGCTCTTCTTTTCATATTAGCTTCTCAATTATGTCTGTTCATGAAATCAGATCTTAACAATATGATTAACTCAATTTCCGTACCGACGGTTAAAACATATGCTCGCCTCCACACGCAATTTGGAATTATTTTTTCAATTTTTTTTCTTCACCCCACTTCTCTCTATTTGAGAAAGAAGAACTTTTAGTAGGGTTTTTCAATGGTAGATCGAAGATATATATCCTATGATTATTTTGTGTTTTAACTTCTGCATATATTGTTTTCTTATATTTTTGGGGATTACACTTACAGTCATGTTGAAGAAGAATGAAGAACGAAGGGGGTTTTGGGGGTTTTGTAGGGAAAAAGAATGGGGGCTATGTATAAAATCATTCATTGTCTATATATCTAATTATAATAATTATTATATTATTTGGGGGCTACAGGGACAAAATAGTCTAATAATTATTCATTTTATTTTGTTTTTAAATTGGAAGCTATAAAGAGTAAAATGGGGGCTATGTTTAAAATCCCCCTTTCTAAACCTAATTAATCATTATTTTAATTAACCAAGGAGTGTTTTGGGTCTTGGGTGAACAACCGTAGGTACATGGATCCAAAGAACTTAGGGCCATAAATATTTGAGTTCATAAATTATGTTTATATTTTATTTTTGACCTAAAAAAAGGGATTGGAAACAACTAGTAGCTAGGGAACCCTTCTTCCACAATAGTTGTGATTTGTAAACCCACATATATAGTTGTGAGTTAAATACTCATAGGCCCCAATTTTGTGCATAAATTGGATTATTAGTTACTTTTAGCTTACAAATTAGTTTCAAATTATAAGTAAAGAAAAAAAAAAGCATTTAATATTGATTTAGGCGTCATATAAATGCAATTTTAATTTGAGAAATTCCAAATAAAAATGGATACTACTTTTTTAATAAACAATCTTTAACTTTTATACATTACCATATAATTTTGATATATATATATAGGTGGAAGATCATATAAAAAACCATCTTTCTGTATAAAATAGGAAACAATCTGATCCATCCATTTTGGATGATCTACGGTCATCAAATATTCTGTGTATTAATTGAAATCTCACGTTTTAATAGTCACACGAGGTTAATATTGTACTTTGCTTAGATGGTAGACGGTTACTCCATTATTTAAGGGATTGGTTACCAATTTAGGAGATATTTTGCACTACAATTTAGGATTTTTTTTTAGATATACATTTCATTGGAAACGTTAATCATATGCGACTTTCATATATTTTCTTTTTTCATGTATTTTATTGCTTTTATCATTGATTTACGTGTCATTTTTTTCTTTCAATATTTTGTTAATAGGTTATATAATGCACTTTGTGTCAGTAAACCAATATTGGAGAAGAATATATCAATATTCGATATAGATTTATCATTCCGAAATCAAGAGTATTTTAAGAATTCGTTATCTTGATGCATTGATTTAGATTCTTTATTATTTAATGATCTCCAACCCGGTGAAAGATGCTTTTAAAAAAAGTTAAAAAGCTGGTGAAGGATCAAACAAAAAAGAATTTTTTATAAGAAATCATAATAATTTGGACCGTTCATCTCGGTGTGATTTACGGTCTATATTGATCGGTGCATTATAATTATGATGAGAATGCGTTATGATAGTAATAACAATACATAATGATGCCCGATGTATTATGGTTAATTATACATATCGTGTATTATAGTTCTACATAATATGCATTATTTTTTATTTTTATGGAAAACCTATTATTTATGAGATCTCACTCCTCTCCAACACTGAGAATATGCAAAGTTATTGAACATCTATTTCATATTGCATTGTTCAAAAGCCATAAATACATTAACAATATTACAAAATGCATTAATTTATAGCAGTATTTTGCAGAGTCATAATTCATTAACTTACCAAAGCAATACGGAAATATTCTAAAATGAATTTTATTATGCATTATCAAAAAACTATTAGGTGCATTACATAGAAGTGCATATTGCATTATCAAAATAATCAAAGAAGCATTATGTTCATAATTCTCTTTTTTATAAATCGTTAAAACATAATGCATCATATACAAATTAATTAACTTGAGAAATATATAGCATTGTAAAAAATAATCTTGAAATATGATGTATTATAAAAATAATTTTTGTATATATTACATAACTATAAATGATTTGAACCGCTGATCTCGGTGTGATCTACGGTCCATATTGATCGGTGCATTATAATTATGTTGAGAATGCATTATAATGACCAATGCATTACAATAGTAATAACAATGCATTATCATACCCGGTGCATTATAATTATACATTTCGTGCATTATAATTGTGGATAAGTGTGTTACATAGAAGTTCATAGTGCAATATCGAAATAATCAAAGAAGCATTATTGTAAAAAATTAACCCTGAAATATAATGCATTATAAAATTAGTATTGATGTATGATTGTAGTAATGATTTTAGGATGTTTTATCAAAAACTCCACTAATGCGAAGTTGGGTAATTTAAGCATATAATGAAATTGGTGGAATAATCCATAACCCCTTAAATATCTCCTATTTACTGAAATAACGTGGGATAATAATTTTTCTACATTCCTAATCTACCCTCATAATTAAAATATATAACATGTGCGAGATCCGTAATAAATTTTGTAGATATCATCTTGACCATTAATTTCACATCTATCAATGGACCACATTGTTTCCTATTTTTTACTCTTTGGGAGTTTTTATCAGAACTCAACCTATATATATATATATATATATATATATATATATATATATAATCTTTTTCTTTTTAATCAAAGAAAATTATGGCTCAATTCTTTCATGAGAAATGAAAAATGATATAATCTCTCGTCGTAAGAGTACTAAGTGAATGGTGTGCATGTATGATAATCTATATATATATCCGAGAGTACTGAAATAGCAATTATATGCATCAACTGAAAAAAAGAAATCACAAATGCATCATTTAATCATGAAAAATTAACTAGAGACTGCAATTAATTAGTTGCACAAGCTAACAACACCAGCCATTTTCCATCGCAGCAATCCATAATATCAGTAGTAATATAATAGAAGAAGCTAGCTAACTGCATACATGCAGAAGCACTTAATTGATTGATTAATATTTCACAATGATCACACCACTACTTTCTGATCTCTCTCTAGCTAGCTAAATCGTCCTTAATTAGCTACTCAAAATACTTGATAAAAGCGTTGGCGAACATGGCGCCGAGCTTAACCTGAGCTTCCGTCGTAAGATGAATATCGTCACCATTCAACGGCAAACCGGCGGCGTCCACACACGTCAAATTTGGAAGCTTCAGATTCAGCTGAGCTCTCCTTACTTTCTTCACCAGGCGATTCTGCGGCAACGCCAATGCCACCTACAATTACATTAATCAATTATATATATATATATACAATATTAATTAATTAAGAATGTTATATTATATACTAGAATATTAATTAATTAATTAATACCATTACCTGGATGATTGGAAGAGAGGGAGCCATGAGGTCACTCCTGACGTCATTGAAAAACTTCCTCAGTCTCCCCTTGTACATCCTAGCATTAACCTCGTTGCCGGCGTCGTTCTCCCCTTGGTACCACAGCATGCCTCGGAGAACTCCGCCGTCTCTCAGGGAGGCGCGTGCCCGACAGAGGAACCTCCTGTAGAGGCAGCCGCCGCGGCCCCACTGGGAGATGCCGGTCCCGCCGATTGCGCACGGGACCAGACCGATGGTCCCGATGGCCGAGTCCTTCTCGAGCAGTGCGTTGGCGAAGGCCATCCCGGGCCCCACCCCGAAGCTCCAGCTATTGTTGGCGCATTTTCCATAGGAGATGTTACTATGGATAGGCTCGGTGGCCTGTTCCCATACGGAGTCGATGTTGAGGCGGAGGATCCGGGGATCGGAGGAGGGAGTGTAGGTGCCGCCGCGGCCGACCATGTTGCTCTGGCCGGCTAGGAGGAAGACGGACTTGGAACAGGCGGCGGCAGAGGAGGAGGAGGCTAGGAGTAGTGAAGCGGTGGAGACGATGATGAAGATGATCAGTTTCATTTTCATGGCTGAGAGGAGAGAAAGAAAGTAGAGAGAGAAATTAAACAAGAGTATAGTAGTTGCTATGATGTTGAATTGAACAATACTTCTTAGGGTTTCATTTATAGACCCCCTTCATTTATTATGGGAACTGCGGGATCAAGAATTAACAATATGCTAACATGATAATATTCATGTATTATTGCAAATTAATTAAATTAACTAATGTCATATGTGTTGCTTTTACCTTCTCTTTAACTTTGGGAATCGTGGTTCCTGCAAATGGAAAAACACATTAATTTTGAAATTTTGAGGACTTGGCAAATTTTTAATGCAATAGCATGGGCAATTTACACCATTGCATCTACTCCCCAAAAAGCAATAGCATGGACAATGTACAATAATGCATTTTTATTTTTTTTTAATTTATGCTTTTCACAATTCTTCGGGATGAGATTAGACGTGCATGGGCTTTTCGGCCTGTCGGGCTAGCCCTAGCCCAGCACTAAAGTCAACGGGCTGAGCCCTAAACCGCAGGTCAACGGGCCCGAACCGAGCCCTAGACCGTGACGAAGGGCCGGGCTAGGTTCGTCGTGCGAAGGACCGCGGCCCGCCGGGCTAGGCTTAGAACCGAAGGGCCAATAGAGCCGTTAGGTGGCCGGGCCAGACCGGGCGGACCGCCAACGGCCAACGAAGAAACAGGGGTGTGGTTCAGCAGCTGCTACTGCAACATGCATGCATGCCCACCAACAGCTCCTAGCCGTTTGGTTGTCCTCTTCCCCCTCCTCCAACACCTTCTTCCTCCATTCCTCCTATAAATTCATGGAATATTCAAAGATCAAACACCCAATTTTAATTCTTAAGCTTTCATTATCACTCTCAAGCTCTCACTCTCATTTTAATTCTCTCAAGCTCTCAAGCTCTTACTCTCTCTCAAGCTCTCACTTTCTCAAGCTCTCACTCTCATTCTTGAAATCTCTATTGTCACTCTTTCAACTCAATCTCTATTCTCACTCTCACTTTCATAACTACACACACACATTATGTCACGACCGCACTTTACTAATTAATAGCCAAGCTCGGTGATTCGTGACTATGGTGGAATTAACGAATAATAAAGAAAAGGGAGTGAAATTTCGAGATTTGACGCTAACAAATTATAAAGCAACATCGATAAGTGGGCATAATAGTTGAAAGTAGTACGACGCGATTTGTCATGATTCTGACTTAGATTACAACCAAATTGAAAATGATTCAGAATATTAGAGTGTACGCAGCGGAAATGTGTGGAAATACGTGTATGGAGACACGTATTACCAAGAGTGTTCATCAACTACACTAATCGCTAACTTCGACAAAACATCGCTGGTCACTCTTCCGTCATCCAGCTCAACCTGCACATTGGAAATAATGTACAGGGCGTGAGTACGGAGTACTCAGTGGACACAATGCCCAAAATATTTTTGTTGTCAGGCCATTCATAGTGAAGCATAGGGTTTTATTGAAAGGTCTATGTTCACGAAAAACTGAGTTATCTTAAAAGTGTCTGCGCAGACTAAGTCCTGTAGTAATCTACCATATCTGAGTTTGTTGTGCCCGAGGAGTTGGCCACCTCACTCGGTCACCTGATCGGTCACTATCTGAATGACACGATCGATGTGTACACTAGTCCAAGAATAATAGCTGATCATTCAAGGACCCGAATTCGATTTATGAATTGACATTTCGCCATTTAACAGATAGGCATCATACAAAAACGGAAAATATTTATGGCATGACAATACTTTTAAAAGAGCTACTGATCTAATAAACATGCTTTGTTTTATAGAAAGCCCACCTCGTTATTCTTCTCTACTGCAACGAGACTTGATCTCGGCTTCTGCTACTGTCCCTCCTTCGCGTACCCTTCGATTAAAAAATCGAGGTAAGATTCGCATCTTAACGAATAAAATCTTATCTAAGATCTTAGTTTTAATTCTGATCGGAGGTTATTCTAATCCAGTAACGTGGTTACTGTTATCTAGGCTGAGATTATAAATACCGTTATGTGAACGGTTCATAAGATTTTTATCAATAAATCTGTCTTTGATATATTGTTAATCTAGATAAGTTTAGCTGCGTATTTGATTTGCCTAATCAATTATTAACTCTTAGTAAATAAATTCTGGTTAATTAACTTATCTTAAGTTAATCATTTTAATCGTGAATTAATTCCTTACGGATTATCGAAAATAATTTCGGGTAGGGTACGATTTATTTAATGATATCTCGATCTATAATAAATCTCGATTTGGGCTTGGGATTATTTAATAGCCCTTGGCCCAATTGAGAGGCAGATCCGGCCCACCAGGGAAACGATTCTCAGCCCGGCTTGTCCTTGATCCAGCCCGAATTCACCACTCAACAGAACCCGACCCGCGGTTGACCCGACCCGGGTTACAAAAAGGGGTCCTAACCCTCTATCCTCTCATCAAATGCGATGCCCTCTTCTCTCTCTCAACTCCCGCGATTCTTCTACCACCTTCTTCTTCTTCTCCTTGATTCTCCGGCCGCGGCTGGTAATTCCGTCCGGCGTCGTGGCTGTTCTGTTATTCCCTTCATTTCGCGGTTACGGCCCCCTCTCGATCGAGAAATTGGGAACGGGAATAAATTTCGAAATTAGGGCAACGAGTCACCGGCTCCTGTGGTCGATTCCGGTGAGCTTTCCCTTCGAGCTGAGGTCCCGTCGGCACAGTGAGATGGTGCCGGTTGCTGGCATCGTTCGGCAACCGCGTCTGAACCCCATCGATTCCTGCCCCTTGCTATTGTCGGTCTCGAACTGGGCGACTCACCCTCCGGCGCAACTCCTGTGCTCCGGTGGCCTCTCTACGGAACTCGTTTCTAAATTGAAATCCCTAATTCGAAAGAATTAGGGGACATTCGTCCCGGATTTTTGATTCAAAAAGGATGGCAGTGAAGCTGCCGTCTCCAGAATTGGCTAACTCCGCCTCCCTTTCTCTTCTTCCTATTCTATGTCCACCATATCCAGTTTTATCTGATTGATCAATGGATTCGATTCTTATTAATGAATCTAGTTGCTGAATTTCTCTCCTCTTCTGCAGATTCCGGTGCTGCGCTTTTGGTGTTGCCACCGCTCTCCGTTGCTCGTCGTGGACTGTCATTCAACTGCCCCTCCGTCCAGCCCCTTCACCGTCGAGGCCTCGTGTCTCGACGGAGGTTCGATTTCAAATCCCTTAACTCTCTCCTAAGCTATGTTTTGTTTTCTCGTTTGTTTTAGTTCAATAGGGCTTAAGTATGGCTTCTGCAACTGATAGCGTATGTTATTTTTCTTGTATTTAAGTTGAGACTTTCTGAAATTACAGAATATACTATGTTGGGTTCTAATTTGGATTTTCAGAGTTTATCGGCTGAAGTTTTTATTTAACATCCGTTTGGAGTTCGTGTGTGAAACTGCAGCATGTTTATGGGTTTAGGTTTTTAAAAAGGAAGAGCTTGGGACTGAATGTTTAGCATGCTTGTTTTATGGTTTCTTGTTTGAAAAGCTCATGCTTGTTCTAAGGTTGAAACATTAACTAATTCATGCTAGGCTAGTTGAGGTTCTACGGTTATTACCTTGAGATGATGAAGCTGTTGTGGCTTGCTACTTCCCCTCCTCTTCCTAGCTTCTTCTCTTCTTACTCAAGTTCTCTCCCTCTCTTTGTGTTCTAAGTGTTTGTGATGAAATGGTGAAATGAGGTTCGAGTGGAGAAGGAGGGGATGTGATATATGGTTGTTTGAACATTCATGGTTATAGAAGGTAGGGATTGATGTGGAGCTGAAGGTTGTAGTGTTTCTAGGATGCCTTATTCGTGTTATTCTTGTTCCTATTAGAAGGATTCCTACAGATTTCTGCAGATTTTGATTTTCTAGCTCTTTTGTTCTTATTGGCTGACTTTCTCCTCTTCTCCTTCGCAGGTGGAGCTGGGGATGTTTGATGTTTTTCTGCTGTCCAAACCGAGGTGAAAAGGGGTTGATTTCCCTTCCCTTTTGGTAAGTTAGGAATTGAATTGGTTTATTCATTAGCTGCAGATTTGAACTCTTCATATTTGTTTTATTTGTTGACTTTTCTCTATTTTCTTTTTCTGATTGCAGGTTCAGGAAAAGTGTCGCCCCCTGCTGTTCGAGTTGAGAGTCTCAAAAGGGAGCTGATTGCTTTCCTTATTTAGACTTAGAGAGAATCATAGTTTTGTTTTATCTCTGTAGAACATTTGTACTCTAAAAGATACTTCTGTACCTTATTAAACAAGTGGGATTCGATCCCTACTTCGTTATGTGACATGCGCCTTTCCTTTAATTAATAAAGGGATTAGAGATTAAGCTACTTTCTTTTGGTGTTAATGTAGGATTTATTCCAACACTACTTCTTGGTTTATATATATATATATATATATATATATATATATGTATATCCAATTTATACCTTGCAACATAGCTTGCTCTACTTAAGCGAATTAATTATCGGGTTCGACCCGATAATTCTACAAGTGGGCTTGGTTCGTTTTGATTAATCAATTGGGCCTTGGCCCAATAAATAAGGAAATATATATACATATAGAGTATCGATAACTATCTCTTACTTGAGCTATTCGATCATCGACGATGATCGCTCATTCGGAAGTTTATTGATCATTCGAAAGCTAAATAACATAGAAATCAAGTCGCTGCTTGATTCCATCGTCATTCCTTAACTGATAATTTAAGCGATTTAATTACTAAAGGTTGGTAACCGATCATCGAAGTCGAGTTGCTACTCGATTCTATTATTGTTCTCTAAACAATAGTTCTAGCAATCTTGAATGCTACAAGTTGATAATATAACTCAATCAATCGGGATTAATTAGTTAACTAGTTAAGTAAAATACGGGGCGTTACATCCTCCTCCCCTTAAAATAAATTTCGTCCTGAAATTTACGTACCTTCGTTAAATAACTCCGGATATCTCTCTTTCATCTTATCCTCGAGTTCCCACGTAGCTTCTTCCTGACCGTGGTGCTTCCACAAAACTTTCACCGAAGTGATAGATTTATTCCTGAGCTGTTGTACCTTTCGGTCTAGGATTGCCTCTGGCCTATTCTCGTAACTCAAATCTGCATTAAGTTCAACTTCCTCTTGATGGATTACGTGCTTTGGGTCGTGCACGTACTTCCGAAGTTGCGAAACGTGGAAAACGTTGTGCACGTTTCCAAGGCTTGGCGGTAACGCCAGCCTATAGGCTACTGGTCCGATTCTCTCTAAAATTTCGTAAGGTCCGATGAAACGTGGCCTCAGTTTTCCTTTAACTCCAAATCTCATTATCCCCTTGGAAGGAGATACTTTTAGAAACACCTTGTCTCCTACTTCAAACTGAATCTCGGTTCGACGATTGTCGGCATAAGATTTCTGTCTATCCTGAGCTTCCTTAATTCTTTCTCTAATTTGGCGCACGATCTCGATCATGTCGCTGATCGCGTCAGGGCCTAACATTTTTCTCTCACCGACCTCATCCCAATAAAGCGGTGATCTACACTTTCTTCCATACAACGCTTCGTATGGTGCCATATCTATGGTCGCCTGATAGCTATTGTTGTAGGCAAACTCGATCAGGGGTAATACTGGCTCCTAATGACCACCTCGGTCAAGTACTACCATTCTCAACATGTCCTCTAAGGTTTGTATGGTCCTTTCTGACTGCCCATCGGTCTGAGGGTGAAAAAGCAGTACTAAAATTCAATCTGGTTCCAAGTTCTTTTTGTAAGCTCATCCAAAATCTAGAAGTGAATTTTGAATCTCGGTCTGACGTGATCGAGATTGGTACTCCATGGAGGCGTACTATCTCGCGAACATACAACTGAGCTAGTTTCTCTGACCCGCACGTTATTGGAATCGGGAGAATGTGTGCGCTCTTTGTAAGTCGATCTATGATCACCCAGATGGCTGTATTTCCTCTTCTCGATTTCAGCAATCCTGTAACAAAATCCATGGCGATATGCTCCCATTTCCACTGTGGAATTTCTAGGGGTTGCAATTTGCCATAAGGTCGCTGATGTAGAGCTTTCACTTGCTGGCAGGCTAGGCATCTTACCATAAACGATGCTATGTCCTTCTTCATGCCATCCCACCAGAATTTCTTCTTGAGGTCTTGATACATCTTTGTACTACCAGGGTGCGCGGTATACGGTGTATCGTGTGTTTCACTCAAAATTTCATTTTTGAGTTCCTCGTTAGGTGGGATGCACAGTCTTCCTTCGACCGTTATTGCATTATCTGGTTCTTCGCGGTACTCTCCGGGCTCTCCCATTCTGATTTTCAAGCGTATCTTCTCGAGTGTTTCGTCCTTCCTCTGAGCCTGAAGAATTCGACTTCTCAAGTCGGGTTCTACGGTTAGGGTGGCAATTATTCCTTCTACCGTTGCTGGTGGCAGTACCACTTCTAAGTTCATCCTTTCGAATTCTAGGATAAGTTTCTCTTCTTCAGTTAAAAGAATTGCTACCTTTGACTGTGCCTTGCGACTTAGCGCGTCTGCTACTACGTTAGCTTTGCCCGGATGGTAGTTGATTCCACAATCATAGTCCTTCACTAATTCGAGCCATCTTCTCTGCCTCATGTTAAGGTCTCTTTGCTCGAAAAAGTATTTGAGACTCTTGTGATCTGTGAAAATCTCACACCGTACTCCGTAGAGATGGTGTCTCCAGATCTTCAGGGCGTGTACCACTGCTGCCAATTCTAAGTCATGGGTTGGGTAGTGGAGCTCGTGTGGTCTAAGTTGCCGTGAAGCATAAGCTATCACCTTCCCTTCTTGCATTAGAACACATCCTAGCCCATTCTTGGAAGCATCTGTGTAAATGATATATTCCTTGTCCGGGTCTAGGACTGCCAGAATTGGGGCGGTAGTCAGTTTCTCCTTCAACTGTTGAAAGTTTGACTCGCATTCCGGTGTCCATGTGTACTTGATCCCTTTCCTTAGGAGCTGTGTCATTGGCCTGACTATCTTAGAAAATCCTTCTACGAATCTTCGATAGTAGCCAGCTAATCCTAAGAAACTTCGGATTTCGTTTGGTGTTGATGGGGATTTCCAGTTCTGAACTGCTTCGACTTTTGCGGGGTCCACTTTAATTCCTCCAGCTGACACAATATGACCCAAAAATGCTACTTCTTCTAGCCAAAATTCACACTTGCTGAACTTGGCGTAAAGCTTCTCTATTCTCAGAGTTCCTAATACTGTCTTCAGGTGGTCCTCATGTTCTTGTTTGCTCTTTGAGTAAATCAGGACGTCATCTATGAAAACTAAGACAAATTTGTCTAAGTACGGGTGAAAAACCCGATTCATGAGATCCATGAATACCGCTGGCGCATTCGTTAACCCAAATGGTACAACTACGAACTCGTAATGTCCATATCTGGTTCGGAATGCCGTCTTGGGTATATCCTCCGGTCGGATCTTCAATTGATGGTATCCTGATCTAAGATCTATCTTTGAGAAGACACTCGCTCCCTTGAGTTGGTCAAACAGATCATCGATCCTTGGTAATGGATACTTATTCTTAAGGGTTAGCTTGTTCAGTTCTCGATAATCTATACACATCCTCATGGAGCCGTCCTTCTTCTTTACAAACAGTACTGGTGCTCCCCATGGTGACACGCTAGGTCTGATGAAACCTAGGTCCAGAAGCTCTTGGAGTTGTACTTTTAGTTCCTCCAGTTCTTTTGGTGCCATTCGGTATGGTGCCTTGGATATCGGGGCTGATCCCGGTTCCAAATTGATGGTAAACTCTATCTTCCTATCAGGTGGTAGTCCTGGTAGTACGTCCGGAAAAACATCGGGAAATTCACGAACGATTTCAACATCTTCGATCTTCTTCTCCTCCTCGTCCTTGGGTTCCTCATTCAGGTAAACGAGGTACGCTGGGTTCCCTTTTCTTATCAAGGTTGCTGCTTGGATGGCGGAAATCACCGATTTTCGCTTATTTAAAGCAATTCCGTGGAAAGTTGTCGGTTCCTTACCCGGCATTCTAAAGGAAATCTTTCTCTCCTTGCAGAGGATGGTGGCGTAGTTTTCGGCTAGCCAATCCATTCCTAAGATTATGTCTACGTCCTTCATTGGTAAGACGCTCAGATTATTTGCTAGGAGTTTGTGTGATCGTAGGTTCAGTTCTAAATTTGAGCAACGGTGCGTAAGAGTGATGTTCCCTCCTACAGGCGATGTAATTCACATATCCGTCCCTATTGGTTCCGTTCTCAGACTTAGATATTCTACGCATGCTTTTGCGATGAATGAATGCGAAGCACCCGTATCAAATAAAATAATTACAGGTATCTCACGGAGTATGCCCATACCTGCCAGGTTTCCCTGATTTCCTTGATTCCTAGCGGGCTGCTTCTGCTTCATTGCATGAACCTTTGCGTTCTGTTGTTGCATATGTTGCCGGAACTGTTGGTGTTGCGGTGGAAGCGGGGGAGGCGGTGGGAGTTGTTGCCGCTGTGGTCCTTGCTGGGCTTGCATTGCTCGAAGTTGTTGGTTCTGGCTAGGTTGACCTGACTTTGAGGTCGTTCCCTCCTGCTTCTTGGGGCAGTTGTTCGCAAAATGCCCTTTATGTCCACATGAATAGCAATTGTCGCTCCCCGCCCTACAGACTCCCTCATGTCTTCTGTTGCACTTGGGGCATTGGGCGTATCTGGTTGGGAAGTTCCCGGTCGGAGCCGGCGCAGTTTGCTTTTCAGAGTTTTGAGGGCGTGGTTGTCCTTGCCACGGTTTCTTCCCACCTCGATTTCCGTGATTATTATCCCACTTCCGTTTTCCCTTGTCGTGCTGTGGCTGAGAGGGAGTGGGGGTTGGTGTCGGGGTAGACGCAGGCTTGTCGCCAGGCATCGCTGCCTCGATGTCCAGTGCTCTTCCAAGAGACTCAGTGTATGATAGTCCGCCATGGCTTGCAAGCGCCATTCTGATCTCGTGC
>LSBG02000293.1:0-24997 GCA_001642375.2 Mentha longifolia
TGAAAACAGGGTGACAGTGAGGAAGAAGACCCACTGACTGACACACAATTGGCAAAGGCATTGGATGATTTCATGTCTGAACAGGGGCAAGAAATTATAGCTATACCCGTGGCCACTCAAGAAGTTGCATTGCAACTGTTAGAGCCAGGAAAAAGAGGCCCACAAGGATAAGGTTCCCAGCAAGACCATGCAAGAGTCCATACCTTCACAATGATCAAAGGGCTAGCTTGGCCACATATGAAACATTCATGGCCTCAGAGGAAAGGTAGTCTATAAAATGTTATACATAAATCTTCAAATAATTACTTACGCATACAATCATGTATATTTGCAGCTACAGGAACATGGGACTGATTTACACCGTTGACAAGTACTTCTTTAAAACAATACTCAACCCAGATGAGTTTCTTGAAGAAACTACAGTGCACACATACCTCTCCATAATAGTATCAAGGCCAGATATTGCAGGTATAGGGGCTACACAAGACAACATTGCAATCATGACATGCTACTTCATGGTAAGTTTCAATAAACCAACACATATACACAATACACTAGTATAGTATAATAACTTAAGTACTTCATTACAACAAATGTAGAACCAAGTTGAAGAAGCCTTTGAAGCCATCCACAAAAAGAAGAGAAGACCAATGTCCCTACACATAAAAGAAGATATACCAACAGAAATGATGAACAAATTGTTGACTTATGCTGAGGGCGAATATCCATGTTGGGGCGATAACATGAAATCCTGGATTGAGTGTGAAAAGGTACAATTTAGTTATTTTCTAAATACATATATTCTGCCCATCTGTTTATCAATATCGAAAATGCAATGCATTTACCATTTCTAATTGATTTTATAGGTTGCCACTGCTTGCATTATTGGCCAAAACTGGGCAACAGTTTTGATTGATCTGAAGAAACAGGTGATATGCATTTACCACCCAAAAAAAAGAGATATTGAAGCCGAAGAAAGGCAATAAATAACCCAACTCTTTACACCAATGGCCAAGGTGTTGCCTCAAATCATGCAGTAGATCCAATATAATGACATTCACCGAATCAATAGCCCACATAACAAAGAATGGGAGATAACCTTCGCACCCCCAACTGGAAAGCATGCTTACAAACAAAAGGATGACAAGAGTAGTGGACTTTACTCGTTGAAGACAATTGAGAGGATAGTAGCAAGGATTCCAGGACCAAAAGGGTTAAAAAACAAGGGAGAACTCCTTGATTACAAGCGCCACATTGCACGTACCATATATGCATTCAGCACTGATGAGCCACCAAGTCCTTTCGCAATGCCAGAACTCTAGACTCCATTTTAAAATTGTTTGAAACTGTTTTCAAGCAAGTAATGTACTTTTGCAAATCTTATGGTCGATGATCTATAGACTGAATACTTATGAAGTACTTTTGATACACATTTGTGATGTATGAAAACATTGTTTATGCAATTTTATGATCCTTTTGGATGCACTGTAGATTGAAGAATTTTGTGATATACAGTTTGTTAGGATATTTATGTAAGGGGAAACTTGAATCAAGTTGATAATAAAATAAGTATTTTGATTCGATTCCAAAACCCGCGTTTTAAATAGAATATTTCCCTTATTATCTTTGATGATCCAACTCTAAGTTACAATGTACATTTTAATGTATTAGAAGAACTCATGTGTTAAGGAGTTCTAAGTATTAAAATGTAACTCTTTAGAGTATCTAAGTGAGAGCGCTTAAAAAGAAGCTGAAGAGCCTGGCTAAAGGAAGAACAGCGGAACGCTTCAAAGACGGAACTTCCAGAAAAGCCAGAGCGTGCTTCCAAGGATGGAGCACTTATCAGGAAGCGTGCCGAAGCAGAAGCGAGGGCAGCAAAGTACAAGGCAAGAAGCGAAGCGTCCTTAGCCTGCCTGGAAGGAAAGCCGGAGCGCACTTCCAGTACAAAGCGGTTCCAGTCCAGAGCGTGCCCTGAGAACAAAGCGTCAGCAACAAAGCTGCATGAAAGCAGAACGACTGAACAGCTCGAAGAGCGTGCTTAGTTTAAGTGTGAAGGAGCTCACTTTCACCATGCAAAGCGTCTCCACCCTTAGTCGCTCGAGCTTCCAGCTTGAGCCAGAGCGTCTAACAAGCAGGTGAGAAGTGACAACCTGCTAGTCCACGTGTATGCTTCTGATTGCTCAAAAGAACGGTGAGCCGTCCAATCGCCGAATGCACAGGCCTAGGTTCTACCTAGGGGTGGGTCGGTACGGGATACCGTCATTTTTTCTCAATACCGATAACGATACCGACGTTGGCCGGTATTGGATTCTTGATGTCGATGTCGTACCGAAAGTTTCGGTATACCGGAAATTTGGTATTGTTCGAAATGGATACCGATGTCATGCCGATGATTCGGTAATAGCGATCCGGACGGTAATATCGAAATACCGACAAAAATACTGAAAATTCATATATATATTTTGTCATGTTTGTTGATAATTGATATATACTTTCTTAGAAATAAAGAGTTTTTTTCTTAATTTATGTAACAAATTATATTAAATTATTTATAATATTTTGTTTTTACAAGCATTAGCATGATGATCATAATAAATCAACAAATATAATTAAGAAATTATAAGTCAATATATATTTTTAAAATTATATTTACACTTGGATTTTTTTTGATATCATCTTGTATATTATTTAATGATATTGAAAACTTATTAAGGTTGTGTTTATCGAAGGATCGGTATTCACCGGTATACCGGATCTTCGGTATATATCGGAGGGCCAGTATTTACCGAAGGATCGATATTTATCGGATATTTCGACATTACCGCGGTATCGGTATTTTTCGGTAATACCGCGGTATTGCGATTTCTGATACCGATACCGTGCCGCAGATTACCGGTACGGTATTTAAACCGTACCTAAAATTCAGTATATTAAAAATTTCGATATTCTCGGTATTTTTTCGGTACGGTATCTTCGGTATTTCGGTATTTTTTCCCAGCCCTAGTTCTACCAAGTCAACTACTACTCCCCTAGGACGGTGTGCTATAAAGTAAAAGATTTGATTCAGATTGGACATTGTGATGTGCACGCAATCTATCTTTCCAACGGATAGATTTGCTTTCCCTCCCTATAAATAGAAGGTTCAAACTACATAATAAAATGAGAGAGATCAAGTGAAATCAAGAGCATAAGAGAAGAGAGAAGGCGCTTCCAACTTCGAAAAACCTCTTTCCTTCTCTACCTTCAATATCTCCAATCCAACCTTCTAGCTCACAACTTAGGGCTTCAATCTCATTTATCCATAAGCCCTAGAGAGAAATCCAAGCCTTCTACATTTTACTTCATTGTAAAAGGATTTCTCATTAGTTGGAAATAAACAAACCCAAACCCTAAACTGAGTTTGACTGTTTTGTATGTAAAGGTTGTAAGGCTCGTGAGTGCCTATCGTATAAACTCATAGGCTCGTGAGTGTCTATCGTATAAACTCACATGGTTCTTAGGGTACCTAGTTAAACCCCAAGTTGAGTGAAGTTCCTCACCGGGTTGTGGTGGGAAGAGTGGACGTAGGAGCGTAACCTCCGAACCATTATACATCTTGTCTTAAGAGTTCGTGCTTTATTTGGGGACCAACACAGTTACAATTTGATATTCTATATGTACCGCATACCGGTACAAACTACTAAGAAAGAACAAAAATTGTACAGAGTACTTCAATTACATTATTGAATTAACACAAACAACACAAACAAAACAAACAAATACATACTATAAAAAATTATTTACATACTGTCATTATTCAATAGCAATATACTATAAAAATGCAGTTACAATTTGATATTCTATATGTAACATGTACCGGTAAAAAGTACTAAAAGAAAAACAAATTGTACTGCGTAATTCAAATGCATCTTGAAAATACTCTCTTGTTCATTAATAACATACCATTTACCAGCAAAAAACACTTATATAAAATAAAATAAAAAAAGAAACATGTTGATGTTACCAGGTCTATATTTTATTTTTTTATAAATATGAACAATAATTGCCATAACTCATACATAGATTGCTCTATAAATCCCTTCACCAACACATCATATAGTAGTAAAACATTATTGAATACATAGGAGTATAAAACCCAACAACAACACATCCAAAACAAAACAAATAGTAAACAAAAATAATGCAGACTAAAAAAAAAATCTTTTACATAGTGACATTATTCAATTACCAATAATCAGTAAGAAGTACTAAGAACGAAACAAATTGTACTGCGTACCAAAAACACTATAAACCAAAAAACAAGTATAATGGCTCAAAACCTATTTGGATCATTACAGGTCCTACGTGTGTGCCCAACTACGCCACAAATACCACAAGAATTCATCTTACGAGCACGCTTAGCACTTACATCCACTCCTTCCTCACATGTGATCTCTATAAATGTCTTGCATGTTGTTTGATAATGGCCCTTTTTGTGGCATCGAGAACACAGACGCGCCTGTTTTTGAGCTCCAGACCCTCTAGCAGCTTCAACAACATCAGCACACCCAACAGATTCAACAACCTCAGCAACATCAACAGCAGGTACATCATCAACTCCAGAAATTGCATCACCTTGTGCATCAGATTCAACAACTACATCAGCTCCAACCTGATACCTCTTTATTCGAGGTCTACCGGCTTATTTTGGATTAGACGGAATTCCAACAACAAGTGAATCAATGTCGACAGGTACATGCCAATCACTGGGATCAGGCACCGGCATAACCTCAGTAGCATATGTTTCACGCCACATTTCAGTAGTATAACATGAACCAACATACCCAAACGAAACCTGATTCAAGTGACTAACAAAAGGAAAAAAAACAAACAAACAAACAAACAAAATCAGGCAAAATGTAGTAACAATGACACACAGTCACACTAATAAGTCACCAACATCTTATTGAAATATAACGTGAACTTCTTACCTTAAAACTCGTGTCGCATGAGAGCATGGAATTAGATCCAATTGGAACACTCGACATGAACACTCCCTTGCAAGAATGTCAACAATATAACTCTTCACCCCAGAAATAACCTTGAACTTCGAATCTGAAATGGGCTCAACCTTCATAATCCGACCTCTTATCGTAGCATCCTCCAATCTCTGCATAGCATAATCTGAAATTTCTAGACCTCTAGATAAGGCTGTGATACGTTGCTTACAGAACCACTCTTGTGTGAGATTACGAGCATCCTCTAATAGGGAACAAATAGGAAATTTCCTAGCCCACCTTAACCGAGCATTCAGACACTCCACAGCATTAGAAGTACCAAAAGAAAATCTCCGAACTAGACATTTAGAACGAGCCCAATTTGCAGGTCCAATATTCAAAAGCCTTACATATGCAGCAGACGAAGCCGATCTCAAGTATTCATTTGCTTGTCAAAATCCTCAACCCTATACGCATTGGCAGCAGATTGGAAAAGATCAATCACATCTTCACCCCTCAGCTTACCTTGTATATGATATGAGCAAAAACCATGAGCAATACCAGGGAACACAGACTAGACAGCATTCTTTATGCTCGCATGTTGGTCCGAAACAATCAACATATTATCACGGATTCCAAATGATTGCCGAACATGCGCTAAAAACCAACTCCAAGCCGAATCATTCTCCTTATCACCAATACCAAAAGCAAGAGGGACAATATGTTTGTTTGAATCCTTAGTTGATGCAACGAACATAACGCCCTTATACTTACCCTTCAAATGTGTTGCATCGATAACAACAACATGATGGCAAGCAGGAAAGGCTCTTAAACACGAAGAAAGAGCAAAAAAACAATACTCAAAGGACCCATCAGCACGCACTTGAAGATCAACAATAGAACCAGAGTTAAACTTCTGAAGTATATAAAGGTACTTCGGCAGCAACTGGCATTGAAAATGCAAAAAAATCACATCAACAAGCATCTCAAAAAAACTTAGTTGTACATTACTAATAATGCAGTTCATTTGTACTTCGTACCATTGAAAAACAAAGCACAAAATGACATTGAAAAATGCATAAATTAACAGAAATATAGGGGCGGGGGGGGGGGAACTGTATCTACTCCTATTTCCACAGCACTAAAAAAAACAGTTAATTCATAATCCATCACAGTCAAAAAAC
This sequence comes from Mentha longifolia, assembly GCA_001642375.2. NCBI lineage: Eukaryota > Viridiplantae > Streptophyta > Magnoliopsida > Lamiales > Lamiaceae > Mentha > Mentha longifolia. Next base: position 6,161 of record LSBG02000293.1, read on the forward strand.
ATAACACAAACAATAAAAAGGAGAGAGTTAAGTGAGATTATGTACCTGAAATGACTTGTCATGATCTCCATATGTCATGTTTAAAGCAAGATTCCTACCAGCCAAAGCAGCAGAATACTTCAAGTTGACACCAAACTCTCTTAAAATATGTCCTTGAATGTCCCGTGGCCTAAGTTCATACCCATCTTCAGACAAAAATTGCACCCACATGTGCAGCAATAGCTCTAGATGACACTTTAGGATGAGGCCCTCTCCTCAAGTCTCTCTTGCATGTGTGAGGGATCCACTCATATATCTTCCATAACAAACCAAGTGCCTTACCTCGAACACTAAACTTACAACTTTCTTCAAACTTGCACACATTATGATATCTATAGGTATCAGAACGCCTATTCTAAAACTCCAAACAGTTTTTCAAGTGGTATAAAGCAATGTCTGATACCATCGCATCCTTACTAAGAAACATAGAACCACGACCAAGCTCCACTGGAACATAAGATTCAGTCTCTATAAACATATCATCACAGGGAAGAGATGCTTGATAAGAAGCACTAGGAATAACCCAATGAGCCACTGTACGATCAGTTCGAAAACTACTATCACTAGAATTACGTACCCTGTGCATTGCATAACTACTATCTATCCTATCAATTAAAGAATGTGAAGCCATGATCTGCACTAGAATCATACCTATCAAACTAATATTCACAAAAAACAACTATTAATCAGCAAATTCCTTACTGAACAAGACATCTAAAACTGAAATCGAAGTACAATCTGAAAAAAAAAAAAATTAGAACAAATAATGAACAAAATGTATCTTACACATTACAATCACAGTAACATTCATAAATAAACATAATGAATGCAGCATCATATCATTATCTACACAACAACAACAACAACAAAAATCGAGCTAATAAACCACAAAAAAAACCGACCTCATAATCGCAGACAACAACTAAACATCCATAAACAGAAAATCAGATTCAAATCATCAACATCAACAAATATATTGAACACAGAATCAGTCAAAATTAAAAAAGAACAAAATCAATAATAAAATAAATAAGAATTATTACCTGAAAAAATCAAAAAAATCGTGAAACTTGATCCGCCGACGCCTACACCTCAATAGCAAACTCAATATATCGTCGCCGTAAAAACTCAGTTAACACCTGAACCGTCGCAAAAACTCAATCTACAACAATCGAAGCCATCGCCGCAAAAAAAAATCATGAAATCATCCGCTGCGATTATCCAACTAACAAGCAACAAAATTCGAACAATAATCGTTGCCGTCGTAACCAAAACAAATCGAGGACGTCGGAACAATCATCGCCGTTGACAATCAACAATCAACGCAACAAAATCGACGGCGGAGTTGGAATCGACCCAACATTGAAGCTCGATTTCATGATTTCTGCGGAGCTCGCGCGTTTTAACGAAAAAAGCTACCAAAAAAAAGAAACTACCGAAGCTAATAAAAACAGGGGTAATTTTGTCCACCAAACCAAAAAGTGGGTATTTTTTAATGTAATTTGTTTTCCATACCTAAAATTGATTTTGTAATGTCAAATTGGGTAAAAAAGGTGTATTTTCTCTAAAAATAAAGCATAATTATAGAAACGAATCTTTGAAAATCAAATAGATACAAGTATAATTCTGAAGTAATTAATAAGGAAAGAAATTAAAAGGGTGCTTGGGTGTTTCTACCCCTTTGAAACCCTAAATGTAAAAATTACCCTTTAAAAACAAGTATTGGTAAAATTACCCTTATATAATAAAATAGTGTATTATATGGACCCCACTTGTTTTATTTTTAACTATCTCCGACAGTCAATTTTGTTCCCCTCCACCCCCGAGAATTGTGCCGGTCCATTTTGTATTTTTATGATAAGTAATATTATTATTTTTTTGTTGTTTTGTGAATTGTATGGGAATATTTTTGAATGTAGAATTTGATTTGATTAGGGGGGGGTCGGTGGTGGTGGTGGGAGCTTCGGCTTATTTATTCAACTCAATATCACCCTTTAGAACCCCACAAACCCTAACACACATCACCCCCACCATACTCACCATATTTATCAAATTTTTAGCAACAACTTCTCTTTAAAAAAAATCCGGCGCCTCTCAAGCTCAAGCATACAACCTCCCTCCTTCTTTCCTCAAGCTTTCAATTGCACCGGAGTGATGTCGGCACAATACGTAATCGACCACGAGCACAAAGACCACTTTGTCTTGCCGGAAAACGAATCGGGAATCTCCGTCGAAGTAATACCACGACGAATATCGGTATGCTTTCCGGTGAATGTAGTATTAATTTTTTGTTATGAATTTAAATTCTTTTATTTGTTATGATTTAATTAGAAATTAATTCGTTTATTGATTTTTGATTGAAATTAATTGATTATTATTTTGTTTAAATTAATTCTCTTATGTGATTTAATTCGAATTTAATAGAAATGTGTAGTGTTTGTAATGTTAAAATTTATATTTAGGTTGAGAAAAAAAAAAAAAAAATTGGGCATAGTCGGCCGGTCATTCGGACGCCGGAAAACCGCCGTCAGGTCGTATATTCCGGTCGCCGGAAAAAGCACTTTTCCGGCTATCCAAATGACCGGCCGGCTATACCCGAAAATTTCTCTATTTTTTCTTAGTATGTATAATTAATCACATGTTTTTTGTAATTTTATTAAGTCGTTAATTAATTTTTTTTGAAAATAATTGATTATTATTTTATTTAAATTAATTCCCTTTTATGATTTAATTCGAATTTATTAGAAATGTGTAGTGTTTGTAAGGTTAAAATTTATATTTAGGTTGAGAAAAAAAAAAGAAAATTTTGGGCATAGTCGGCCGGTCAATCGGACGCCGGAAAACCGGCGTCCGGTCGTATATTCCGGTCGCCGGAAAAAAGCACTTTTCCGGCTATCCGAATGACCGGCCGGCTATGCCCGAAAATTTCCCTATTTTTTCTTAGTATGTATAACTAATCATATGTTTTTTGTAATTTTATTGCGTCGTTAATTAATTTTTTTTTGAAAATAATTGATTATTATTTTATTTAAATTAATTCCCTTTTATGATTTAATTCGAATTTATTAGAAATGTGTAGTGTTTGTAATGTTAAAATTTATATTTAGGTTGAGAAAAAAAAAAGAAAATTTTGGGCATAGTCGGCCGGTCAATCGGATGCCGGAAAACCGGCGTCCGGTCGTATATTCCGGTCGCCGGAAAAAAGCACTTTTCCGGCTATCCGAATGACCGGCCGGCTATGCCCGAAAATTTCCCTATTTTTTCTTAGTATGTATAACTAATCACATGTTTTTTGTAATTTTATTAAGTCGTTAATTAATTTTTTTTTGAAAATAATTGATTATTATTTTATTTAAATTAATTCCCTTTTGTGATTTAATTCGAATTTATTAGAAATGTGTAGTGTTTGTAATGTTAAAATTTATATTTAGGTTGAGAAAAAAAAAGACAATTTTGGGCATAGTCGGCCGGTCAATCGGACGCCGGAAAACCGCCGTCCGGTCTTATATTCCGGTCGCCGGAAAAAGCACTTTTCCGGCTATCCAAATGACCGGCCGGCTATGCCCGAAAATTTCTCTATTTTTTCTTAGTATGTATAATTAATCACATGTTTTTTGTAATTTTATTAAGTCGTTAATTAATTTTTTTTTGAAAATAATTGATTATTATTTTATTTAAATTAATTAATTATGTAAATAATCGGTTGGTTAATTTAATTTTTTTTTACAGGATTCTCCGGCGCCATGGTACCGTAGAAGCAGTTTGATCAACCGGAGATTTGATGTCGGCAACTATTATAGGGTTAAAATCTTGGAAGATATAAAGTTGGCACTGAGCGAGACATATCGAGGTGGTGAATTGGTCGATGAGTTTCAGTTGGGACCTTTCGGACATTTGCTCGATTGGGAGCCGGGGCAGAACAGTAAACCCCTGCTCCACTCCGTGTTATCTCGAGCTGTCGTGACGGAGGTGGGAATTTGGTTCCACATTAGGGGCCAGTACGTAGAGTACACCGTTCAGGACCACGCTCTGATCACGGGGTTGAGATTTGGCCCTACTGATTTTGATCCCAGGATTCAGAGGGAGCCAAGGACATCCCGTTTTTTTCAAGACGTCTGTGGCGGCCATGGTCAGAAGGCGGCACTGTTGCACTCCCAGTTGGGAACACTCACGTCTGAGAATGATCCAGACGGGCAACTTCGATTGAAGTTGGCAAACTTATTGATGGCCAATTGTTTTATCCTCGGTCATGACGGGCAGGCTCCACCCCACCAGTGGTTGTGGGAGTTGATCGACGACACTGATGAGTTCAATTCTTTTCCTTGGGGTGCGTACTCCTACAAGACCTTGCAGTACTACTTGAGGACGTTTCAGGCGAGGTCTAGGAAGTATCACATTTATGGGCCGGTATGGGCACTTATGATCTGGGCTTACGAGGTGATGCCAGGGTTCGGTGAACAATTTGCGGAGAGGGCTTCCACGACGGACGTCCCGAGGTGTCTGAGATGGAGATTCCGCAATACTTTCACCGGCGTGTCCGAGGTAGAGCTGTACGCGCCGTTCGATGATCCGGAAGAAGGTATTACTAGGATTGAGCCGGAAGATCAGGAGATTGAAGAAAGTTACTACCAATCGGTACATGAACCGGGGGCCTTACTGGTGAAGTTTCACGTGCCGAAGACTTCATACATTGTGGACAAACGCCCTTGTATACATCGAGTTGATCCCAGGTCCCAGCATGCCGTTGTAGATTCCTATGAGGGAAGTCAACGTAGACAAAGTTCCCGGTCTACGAAATTTGCCGGGAATCTAGCTGAGGAAGGTACATCTTCATCCCGGCAGCAACGTGGTTCTCAAAGCAGGAGTGGTGGACAGGAGCATTCTCTTCCCGGGATGTCTAGGGAGGACTTGGTCAGTATTGTAGAGGACGTCACTCGTCGCGAAAACGAGCGCATTATGCAGACAATGAGGCAAGAGTATGAAGGAAGGGAAAAAAACCTCTTGACGAAGGTAAAGAAGTGGCTCGGTAAGGGAATCACGAAGGGCATTGACATCGTGAGCTGCGGGACTTCCTCTATGTCCATTCCAGTTCACTCGCCCCGACGTTCGAGCCCGCCCCTCAACGTTTTCTCAGCACGGGCATCGGATTATGCAGCCACTGTTGTTTCGATGAGCCCTGAAGCGACCGGGCCCCTCGAGTCTGTAGCTGCTCGAGCAGACACCTCTCTCCCTCTCTACACGGGTGCCTTCACTGACCCTTACATTGGCAAGAACCCTATCACTGTAGACCATTCGGCATTCACTTCAGCTTTGGAGCAGGTATAATAAATTAGAGTGTCGTCTTTCTTACACATTTAGTTTCATTGAATTTCGTGTTTCGTGCATGCTTATTCGAATATTCATTTATCGTACAGGACACTCCATTCTTGCCGATGACTACCAGTGGGCCCCTTTCCACCTCCATTCCGCCGTTTGGGCAGGGTTATGTACCGATTCCCGAAGATGCACATGAACCGCCGAGAAACTCTATGCCGGAGTTCTGGTCCAGCACGCCTGTTTTTTTGACTCCAATCCCGACAACCTCGACTGCCACTCACCCGAACATTACGATTTGTGAACAGCCGAGACGTGCTTCGTCGGTGGAGCTTGGGCAGGTATTTTTTTCAAAATTGATGTGAATATCTGATTTCATTGCAATCTATATCTATTGCTAAATTATACTCTAACATCGTATACTTTGGATTACCGTATTAGTATATTAAAATTTCCTCACATCTCATGTAGTCTACTACATCGAGGACTAGTGGATCAGAGAGGAAGAAAGCCCCTCCTAAAAAGTCAAAGCAAAGGAGGAGGGGTGCTTCAGGCGCTTCAGGGAGTAGAAGTACATATTTGCCGCCCACAATGCCGGCTATGCCCCCTCAGGACGTGGTGAATGATTGGAAGGCATTTCTTGCTGACCGGACAGAAGGACTGGCAGTCAGCATTCCTGAAGCATCAGAAGATTGGACTGTTGCACATTTCGCTCAGATGTTAGACAATAAGGGGCAGTGGGATATCTTCGTACGCAAAATTGAGCCTTAATTGAATTGTTCAATTAAATTTTAATTTAATTGTCGCACTAGTGGTTCTAACACTTATGTGTTCACTGCGCAGACTTTCGACCTTGCCCTAATGACCTTGCGTCAGAAAATTAAAAGTGGGACCGATGTTTATCCTCAATGGCGGGACGGAGGATTGGTCATATGCCCTACATTCGTCATCGTAATATTTTGAATTTTATATTTCATTTGATATATTTAACTGCCTCTCTACTTTCGCTGCTTATTTATACTAATATGTAATCATTGTTCATGAATGTAGTTGGATCTTAAAGCGGACTGGCAGGCCTTGTTTGCAGAGGCACGAGAGGTCTTTAGTACTTCCGCTGAAGAGATGAGTAACCCCCATCATGGTCTTCACATTGCGAATTACATGCGAACCCACTGGAAACCGAACCCTCAATTGATTGGATTAGTATTGGGTACGTACAGAGGAATTGATTCTCCTAACTGGTGGTCTGCAAGATCGGTACGTCTTAGAAGCAAATCTCCGGATATTTCATTATGAGTTAATTTAGTTATCATGTGGTTATTAAATACTTAAAAAATGTCAACTTATATTAATTACGTTGTTTCCATCACTATGTAGATTGTCATTCCATGGGTTATTGAACGTGGCAACCGATATGTTGTTTGTTTTGTCCTCCCGGATCAGAAAAAAGTCATTGTTATGGATCCGGGGTATTGGGATCTCAACGCCCAAGAGCAGGGATATGTTCTGGACGAATTGGAGCCATTGAGATTCTTTTTGCCACTTTGGTTAGTTGGTGGGCTTTATTGGGCCTCGAATATTCATGGTTGGCGGGATAAGCCACAGTCCTTTGCGTTTAAATTTGCTCCGAGGGATCAAGTCATTACAAGTCGTCTGGAAAACAGCAACGGTCCAATCGCCATAATGAATATCGAGCGCTGGATTAGTGGATGCCCTGATGTAACTAATGTGGACGATATGTTAGCCTTGTATAGAAAGATTGTTGCGTGCAGGATCTTCAGTCACCGCACGTAGTTGTAATCTAAATTCTTTGGTACGATATGAATTGAGTTCTTTTTCGAATTACAGTTTAATTTAATTTAATATATTACCCGCGAATTACTAATTTAATTTAATTTGATTTGATTCAATTTGATTCGATGTAATTTAATTTGATTTCATTTGATTTAATGTAATGTAAGACAATAAACTATATTAGCCGTTAATTTCATCTAATATAATGTAATTAATTTTGGTAATTTATTTTAATTTAATTTAATTTAATTTGATGAGACAGGTTTTGACTTGATTAATATAATTTAAAACTAGGGAAAAGTAAACACTAAGGATTGCACAAAAAAAAACCATTTAAACTAAATTATTGATATATGCTAATCAGATATATTTGGGCAGTTAGGAACGGTATGATCAAGAGCGTCGCAGTGCAGACATCTACGAGGTCTACGACCTCGATGGCCGCCTCGTTCAAGTCTGCCTCTGATTCTTCTTTCTTTTGGCCTCCCAGGTAGACGTCTCGGGATTGGTGGTTGGACGTCAACGTCCTTGATGGACCGCGGCACTGTCCACAGATGTTTTTTCGGTACACTTCGAATTGGGACGCTGAAACAAGCCTCGTACGAGGCTCGTCTATAGAATATCGAGATGTAATCCACCACGTTCTCTCTATTCTTCCTGCAATTAGTAAAAAAAAAAGGGTTAAAATATTAATTCTGTACTTAAATATATTGCATTAAAATAATGCGATGTGAATTTCATTACTTGATTGCTGCCATCGCGTGAGCACAGGGGAGACAATCAAACTCCCACCGCCTGCATTGACACACGTGTTGCTGCAGGTCAACCATCACTTCCCGGTTAGACGTCTTCACTTTATAGTGAAGAGTATTGGCAATCCTTGTAGCCTTGTAGGTGTTTGCGTATTCCAATTGCACTGCCATTTTTCTCCGAGCCTCTTCTGTGATCGGGTGAGTATCATTCCTGCACTTTTCACGTCGCTCAGTGAACCATTCTTCAATGATGAGCCTTACAGCATCTAGACAAGCAACAACCGGCAGACGTCTCGCCCATAGGAGGCTATTGTTAAAAGATTCTGCTGCGTTGGACGTCATGTTGCTGAATCGTCTTGCCTCGCACTGCGATCGGGACCACCTTGTTACTCCAACATCTATCAACCTGTTGTAAGCGAGCCTGCTAGTGCGCCGGATCCCCTGAAGGTAGGTCTGGAAATCATGGTCGTCGTACGTATACGCGGCATGTTGGAGCTGGTTGCCTATATTTTTGCCGTAGTGGGCGAGATTTTTGGCAAGATGGAAGTAACAGAACCCATGCTTAGTTGCGGGAAAGATCTCTCGGACAGCATATATGATAGACGCGTGCTGATCGGAGACGAACAATGTACCCGGACATGGACCATATGCTTCTCGGAGGCATGCCATGAACCAAGTCCATGATTCGTTATCCTCAGTCGGCCCTATTCCGTACGCCAGTGGGAATAGTTGCTCATTCGCATCCTTCGCCACAGCTACAAACATTAGCCCGTGGGCCTTCCTCTTGAGATGCGTGCCATCAACAACAATGACTGGACGAATATATCCATTTCGCCAAGCAAAACGCGTAGTGCCTAGAGCAACGAAGACTTGTTTGAACCGGCCATCCTGGCTAATCTCGTGCTGGGTGATCGTCTCCGGATTAGTGAGCCTCAGCATGTAAAGGTAACTGAGCAAATCGTTGAAGGAATCCTTGTGTTTGCTGTATACCATCTCGATGGCGGCATTCCGTCCCTTCAAGCACACATCGTAGTTAGCATCGATGCCGAACTCGGATTTGAGCTCGTTCTGAATAATACGGGGCTTTATTATTTCCGCATCACGGAGCAATCTTTTCGCAAAAATTGAACCGATCACCAACGCGTGGATCTTCCTCACATGAGTGGTATCTGTTAGACCTACCTCATCGCATGTGTGCTCCTCGTCAAATATGTTAACAGTCCAAGGCCCGCCTTCGCTAGTGAGATAAAGTCTAAAGGGGCAATCTCTGGATAATTTGCATACCATGACCATTCTTATCTTATCTGATTTAGCGACATAGTATTCTTTCCTCCTGTTCAAATGCCATAAACCCACTGCGATCCAGATTTCATCCTTGGAGAAGAAAACTGAGGTCCTCGACAGCTCATCAACATTCAAGAGATCATCGTGATACACTAGTGAATCACGGGGCCGGGCAGGGACTATCGGGACAAGCCAATTACTCATGTGCTCTGTGTCCGAATCATACTCCTCTTCACCCTGACCAGGATTTGGGAACATCATCCCAAGGAGTTTCTGCATACCCCCTTCCTCCTGTATCCAAGCGGTCCACTCCGCGAATAAAGCCCTGTTCAGCTGCCTACCTTCATGGTATAAATTGGTCTCGCCCTCGCTCTCCGAGGTCTCCGAGTCCTGTTCAGGTTCCGGGACGTAATCTTCATCATGTATTTGCTCTTCGTCGTGCTCGACCTCCTCATTGAGGTCTGGAATGTTACCTATTTCCGGGACGTTGTTGCTTTGGCCGAGAAACTCATCCCCTACCCAGTTGCTAGAAGCAACAGCCCTCCCGACTTCATCCAAGTATGCCCGCCAATCGTCGGTGCCCTGGCTGAAAAAATCATTTGACCCACCGTACGCCTGCGATTGATCGAATGTACGGACACATGGAGAGGATGTCTCGACGTATGCAAATGATGCCCTGGCATGTGAAGAGGATGCTCCGTCTTTCGTCTTCACGAATATTGTTGGTATAAAACCATTGCATAATTCTTGTAATGTATCGTCACTCGTCAAACGTGAAATCGCATTACGTCCGCGGTTGCTCTTCCTTATATAAAAAAGATCGAAATCGGAGCCCGCCGGGTTGCAATAATGAGATATGAGGTATCTCAAGTTGTAAATTGTTATCCCATAAGATACTGATAATGGGATATTGACCTCATCGCCGCCTTGATAACTAGAATCATCCCAGATACCCCCGTATTTAACATTGACGTAGATCTCAGTCATCTGTAGTCAAATAATTACAACTTAATTAATAAAAATTACAAATAAATATAAAATCAATAAATTAAACACATAAATATATACTATTTCCGTTAGGAACATCACATGTATACTGATTTAATCCATCACATAAGAGAATTAATTTAAACAAAATAATAATCAATTAATTTCGAACAAAAATTAATAAATGAAATAATAAAATTACAAAATACATGTGATTAATTATCTATACTAAGAAAAAAAAGAGAAATTTTTGGGCATAGCCGGCCGGTCCATCCCGTGACCGAAAAAGTGATTTTTCCGGCGACCGGAATACGTGACCGGACGGCGGTTTCCCGGCATCCGATTGACCGGCCGGCTATGCCCAAAATTTTCTTTTATTTTCCTCAACATAAATATAAATTTTAAAGTTACAAAAACTACAAATTTATAATAATTTCGAATTAAATCACATAAGGGAATTAATTTAAACAAAATAATAATCAATTAATTTCAAACAAAAATTAATAAACGAAATACTAAAATTAAAAATTACATATGATTAATTATCCATACTTAGAAAAAAAAGAGAAATTTTTGGGCATAGCCGGCCGGTCCATCCCATGGCCGGAAAAGTGATTTCTCCGGCGACCGGAATACGTGACCGGACGGCGGTTTTACGGCGTCCGATTGACCGGCCGGCTATGCCCAAAATTTTATTTTATTTTCCTCAACATAAATGTAAATTTTAAAGTTACAAAAACTACAAATTTATAATAATTTCGAATTAAATCACATAAGGGAATTAATTTAAACAAAATAATAATCAATTAATTTCAAACAAAAATTAATAAACGAAATACTAAAATTACAAAATACATGTGATTAATTATCCATACTAAGAAAAAAAGAGAAATTTTTGGCATAGCCGGCCGGTCCATCCCGTGGCCGGAAAAGTGATTTCTCCGGCGACCGAAATACGTGACCGGACGGCGGTTTTCCGGCGTCCGATTGACCGGCCGGCTATGCCCAAAATTTTCTTTTATTTTCGTCAACATAAATATAAATTTCAAAGTTACAAACACTACACATTTCTAATAATTTCAAATTAAATCACATAAGAGAATTAATTTAAACAAAATAATAATCAATTAATTTCAAACAAAAATTAATAAACGAAATAATAAAATTACAAAATACATGTGATTAATTATCCATACTTAGAAAAAAAAGAGAAATTTTTTGACATAGCCGGCCGGTCCATCTCCTGGCCGGAAAAGTGATTTCTCCGGCGACCGGAATACGTGACCGGACGGCGGTTTTCCGGCGTCCGATTGACCGGCCGGCTATGCCCAAAATTTTCTTTTATTTTCCTTAACCTAAATATATATTTTAAAGTTACAAACACTACAAATTTCTAATAATTTTGAATTAAATCACATAAGGGAATTAATTTTCAAAATAAATCAATTAATAAATCAAAATAATAATCAATTAATTTTCAAAATAATTCTATATACTGATTCCTAGACATATAATTTCATTTTCATAAATACGACATGTTATGAAAATTTAATTAAATTCCAAAATAAATATATAATCTACTTGCTAAACATATAAATTCGATATTAAACGATTACCTATATTGTTGGATAATTCGGAAACGCGATGAAGCAATGTGGTTTACTTCCTCTTCCTCTTCCTCAGCTCAGCTTTGTTTACTTTTTCTCAGAACAATTTTTTTGGTGAATTGGTCTCTTTTTTTTTTCTGAATTCTATTTGCAATTTTGCGTTGTATGAGTTGTTGTATATATTCAGTTTTCGGTGTGGTTGGCATAGGATACCAATACTGTTTCGTCTGTGATATCAGAGATGAATTATTTGTACCAAAAAAACAGTCAAATCGTGCCCATTCACGCATGCATACATAAAGCAATAAATTTAATAGTAATACTGTTCATAATGGTAATTATAACAAGAAGAAAAAAAAATTGTGAGCCGTCACCTCTCACATTCATCATTCACCCATAATTGAATTGTGGTGGTAGTTTTTAAACATAAAATGTGGGACCCATAACACATTAAAATAATTGAAAGAGTAGTTTTTACATTACTTCATTTAAAAGGGTAATTTTTACATAATAATTTTTAAAGGGGTAATTTTAAATATTCTGAGAAATTAAAAACTTAAAGTTAAAATAAAAAGTAGCAAAAAAATAAAAAATCTGCACTATAATTGTACCGTCTAATTTGTCAAATGTAATTGCCAATAATCCAATAAAGTATTATGATAACAATTTAAGTACGAGGATTCATGTAATATATGGAAGCATTTAATCAAGTATTGTAATTCATGTTACACGTTGCTTCCGAATGTCGGCGAAAGAAATAGTTACTGCATATTTATTAAAAAAAGACAAGTGTTCTCTTCAGCAACAGTGATTGAACAAGAACAGAACTGCAGAAAGTTAAACTAGATGGGCAAGGCAACTAAGTGGGAAAGAGGAAAAAAAGGGTCTTTTTATTTTTTAAGAGGAGAGAGAGGGAGAGATGAAAAGTGGGGAAGAGCCAGCTGAAAAAGGAGGAAATTTTGGGGAAAAGTTGCAGAGGGTGGGGAAAAGAGGGGGACAACCCACTCCAGTAGCATCATTTTGTAGACTTGAACAATTAAAATTTCAAGATTCTAATATCCAAGCAAACCCTTCTGCAATTCCTAGTGTTTCTGCAAGAAAACTTGCTGCCACCCTTTGGGAACTCCATCATTACAAGCACCACCTTCACCAAATGCACCACGGCGGCGGCGCCCCTCTTCCGCGGCTGCGCCGCCTCAACCACGACCATCTTTATAAGGAGAGGGGCGGCCCCGAACCCCATGATCCTTCGCCTGGTTCACTCGACCAGGTAATTCTTATAAAAAACTCTTCCTTTTTCTTTTCTGTTGCAGAAGCTTTTTATATGTTGATCTCTTGTTTCCTAACCTGCATTTGTGATTGTGAATTTTTTTTTTAGTTTTTATTCTTTAATATTCTGATGCCTCTTGCTGAGCTAGAACCTAGTAATTCTGCAGTAAGTGAATATTCTTATGTAATAGTACTTATCACTTAATCTAGGTCATGATTTTAGTTAGATTGAGATGAGGAAATTCATGAACAGAATCTGATGCTGTGATCTGCCTTCATGTTCCAAATATTTTCTTTGTACATGTTGAAGAAGATCGAACCGATGTTTTAGGGTCATGTTTAGGTTTAACTGTTTCTCAAACTCATGGACATGGATGAGCTTGCCAAGTTCCACAATTTCTCTTTACTGATTAAGGTTTTGTCTGATTTAACTCCAGCCAGAGAGTTCGAGCAGTTTGAGGAGGCATGTGGCTGCATCATTAATGCAACACCATCGTTTAACGGAGAGGAACAGCCGTGCTCTGCAACCCGTATCGCCCGCGAGTTATGGCAGCTCCATGGAGGTACCTTACTCTTTCAATTTCCCTTGTCATTTCATGCAAATATGTTGAATGTGGTCATGTAATCTTAAGAGCATCTAAGTTTGCTTTTCTTTCGAGTTTTGAATGTTGGAATGTTTATGGTGCTATTGATCTAGTTACCTCTGGCCTTCCTGTGCTTCTTTGAGAACTATCCGAGAAATTAATGGTTTTCACTTTCATTTAGGCTTATAGTGCTTTTGAACTTTCTATCTAGGGCCTTCCTATCCTTGTTTGAGAAATATCTGAGAATTAATGGCTTTCTCTTATGTTTAAGCACTATGTCATATTTTAACTGATAGCTTGAAATTTTCATTGTAGACTATCGTAGCGGGCCTTTGGTTATTGCCATTCTTTTGAAATGGCAGTGCCTTGGTAAATGAATAAACTCGCCAAATGAATAAACTCGCCTTGTTGTTGTCGAAGTAAAATGAAAACTGAATCTATAAACGGAAATTATTTGTAAAGGCACACAAGAAATGCAGCAGATAAATTGCAAATTAGAATGTCTAGAGATACATCCTTTCCCATTCTATCCTCATTCTCGGTATCCCTGGGATAACACGGCCCCTATCACTTTCATCGCTGCTTCTCCCACACCGTCCCACCTGCCATAGCCATGCATATTGTTGTTTCTCCCAAGTGTTCACACGTTTTTGTAGTGCATCTGTGTATGGTCAAAATTTTCATTAGTCATTCATAGATACGAGAAATGAAGGTATTCTTATATTCATCCCTTCTTGACAGCTGGAGACTACTTTCTGCTTCATGCATATTCCTCTCCTCGTTGTCCTGAACATACACACTAGTTCTTTTTTGTATGACCTCGTCTGATTAACTTCTCTTCCTCTTTGACTAGCTTGTTTATAGGTAACCGAAGTTTCTTTTAACCTGTCCAAACCACGCTTAAAATCGCTGATTTATTTCTGTGTTATTTTGATTTTGACATTTTCAGCAAGTCAATCTACAGTTCAGCATCCTTTAGACTTTCACATGTATAGTAAAGTTCCCTTCCGAATTACGCATGCAAGCAGCTTGTATCCTCTCAGCCTCACTGTATCAACAGAGGATAAAAATGATATGGAAAGAAATACTCTGCTAGTTATGGCTTGTTCGGTATCAAGAGTTGATTCAAATTTAGATAAACCACGTAGAAGTTTTTCCCTGTACTCTGTTATTTACAATTCTTTATTTACTTTCTGTGGTATGTGATGATAGCTTATAAGATCAGTTATTATGCGTTACGTATGTGTTGCTTGTTACAACATGGGATGATTCTCTTTTTGCTATAAAATGTATGGGCACAACATTTCTCTTTGTCTCTTCCATGTATCGAATGTAAACTTTCCCCATTTCGTCTCTGCCATTGCAGATTGCACCCTACAACCCAGCACTTACACCGACCAGCTCGGTTGAACTAAAAGGTAGAAATTACAGCTTAAGAACGTCAACGGAGCTACTTAAAGTTCTAAATCGTATCTGGAGCCTCGAAGAGCAGCACGTGTCTAATATGTCTCTCGTCAAAGCGTTAAAAAAGGAGTTGTATCATGCTCGCTTTCAGATAAAAGAGTTGGTGAAGGAGCAAAAATCCGATAGACGTGAAATGGAAGAACTGATGGTGCAGATTTCAGAAGATAAAGCAGTTAGGAGGAATAAGGAGCAGGATAGAATCGATGCAGCTATGCAGTCCATGAGGGATGAATTGGAGGACGAGAGGAAGTTGAGGAAGAGGTCCGAGAGCCTGCACAGAAAGTTAGCTAGAGAGCTGTACGAAGTGAAAACGACTCTCGCTAAAATGTCCAAAGAGATGGAGAACGAAAAGAGGTCGCACGATCTCTTGGAAGATCTCTGTGATGAGTTTGCTCTTGGAATAAGAGGATATGAGAAAGAACTGCATTATCTCAGGCAAAAATCTGACAGAGACTGGAGTGAGAGAGCTGATTGTGACCAGTTGATTCTTCACTTGTCTGAAACGTGGCTGGACGAGAGGATGCAGATAAAGTTGCAGACTGGAGAAACGCAGTCAGTCACGGAAAAACTAAGCTCTGAGATCGAAGCATTTCTACATGCTAAAAGAATTAGTAGCAGTAACATTAATGGCAATGGCAATGGCAACCTAGCAGTGAAGGATTCTACTCTTCAAAGAAGTTCTCTAGAATCAATACCTCTGAATATGGCTGTTAGTGCTCCTCAAGAAGTGGATGATTCTGCAGGTAGCGATTCCAATTGTTTCGAACTTGAGAAAATGAACGTATCCTCCCTAAAGTATCAAGGAAACGAGTACCTACAACTTCAAGAAACAGAGATCACAAAGCAAAACCTAGCCAAGAAACGAAACGGGTCGTCTGAGAAAGTGGCCAGCCTCAGTCCATCCAGTGTGCAGGTGAAATTCGAAGACAAAATGGCTCAGGCCATAGCAGACGGTGAAAGCTCACATCAGATCGAAGATCGAGAGCAAATCATGAATGGCGAAACTAGAAGCATTCCCCCGAAGCCTGAAAATGGCGAAGTGGGAAAAGAGAGCAGTTCTGATAACAAGTATGAATCTGAGGGAATAGACGGACTGAATTCGAATCAGATGATTGGGAATTTGATTAGAAATCACTGCATGAAGTCGGAAAATAGGAGCAAGCAAGATTACGGGACATGGAGAAGTCAACCGAGCCCTGTACGCCATTGGACTGAGAAGCTACCGTCTCATGATCATGAGGCTTCTGAATCATCATCTACCAAACTACATCCAGAGTTAAAGGAGAACCCTCTAAAGTCGAAGCTATTTGAAGCAAGAACGCGGGTCCGAGGCCCACGCTCGCGCCTAAAAGCTTCGATCTTCCCTTCGAGGAAGGAATGAGTGGAATGAGTTTATTCTTTTTTTGTCTTACGTGTGAAGTTTTTGTTTATTGTAAAATGGTGCTTTGTTAATATTTAGGCTGGCAAAGATCTATTGCTTTTGCTACTTTTATTTGCGTATTTTTTTTGGCAATATAATCTAAATGGATGAAACATTGCATGGTGTATTGCTTACTATACGGCAGGTAAAGTTTTGGATGGAGTAGATCATTGTCACCTCCTAAAACTAATACTCCCTCCGTTCCGTTTATAATGATGTTCCGTTTATAATGAGGTTGGTGAATGTTATAATAGTCTTAGTTATATGAAACGTCTCTTTATGTAAGGTTAATAATGTAAATGTAACTAGTGTATTTAACTTGTAATTCTACATAATTCTCTCAATGATATATTGTGTATATACGTATATGGTAATATTAGAATTTTAACTAAGTATTATGAAATTATGATCTTACGAGACACATGAGATCTTCTGTTCCAAATTCATTATTCTTTAGTTTTGATGCATTTTATTTTTCAATTTCAATATTTTATGATGCAGTTTAATTTTACAATCATTGACTAGAGTTCACTAATTCAATTTAAGGGTTATAATTATTTTAGAATTTTATTTCATTTTATAACTTAAAATAGGGTTGATAAATTCAAAATTAGTGTGGATATATATTTTAAAACATTTGATTTTTAGGTATAGATGTTAATTATGATTCATTGTAAAATTTAAATATTATGAATAGTGAATTAAATAATATGCGATACGTTTGGCATATGGAAATTGGCACAAATGATCTGATTCGCTTATGAATTGCCTACTATAGCTTTGAACTCTGAATTAGTCCTCTTATAGAATAAATCCAAACGGCTAGCATAATCATTTGAGAGATTAGTGATTTGAGGTCCTATATGAGTTTTAATTTATCATACTTATAATAATAATCTAACTATTTTTTTTTTATCGGGGATAATAATCTAATTATAGGGGATATATATATATATAAATTGGTTCATATGAGAACCTCATCTAATCTTGAGAACTAGGAACCAATATGCACCATCCATTTTAATAGATCAACGGTTAGGATTTGTAGTTGGAACAAGATTAATACATCCAGTTTTATTAAGGACGAGGGGTATTAATGTAATCTATATTTTTTGTTCCTCAATTAATGGGGTTAACCGTATCTTATATACTTTCTCTCTCATACGTTCATACACAGATTCTACGCAGATTCTGGCTTAATTTTCCTTTCATTTTTTTCTTCTTCTTCTTCTTCAAGCCGATACAGTTTCACCATTTTTCTCAGTCAAAAGATGAGTTCTCTAAGTAGTTTTCGTAATATATATGAATATTTTTCATTTTTGTAATAGTAGTTCGTGTTTTCATTTCTTGAATTACGAAAATTACTTTGAAATTATTTATCTGATTAAGCTCTATATATGCAATCAATATTTGATATAAAACATCGGTACTGCAAGTTCTGTTTGCTTATGAGATTCTACTGTGCTATTTTTTATTTTATCAAAGTCACGGCCGAATGAGGTCTGCAACCTTTTTTTCTTCCGCTTTACACGTGTTGTATTCTGAATTTTAATTTGGTCATAATATTATGTTTTCTATTATTTATATGGTGCTTCGTAATGGATTTTGATTTAAAAATTGAAAGGGAAAGTCTAGATTGAACACAATTGCTGCAGCAATTCACAACAAAAAGTTGTGTTCGAATTAATAAGCAAAATTTTGAAAGTATAAAAGCAATGTATTAACATTATTTTAGCATTTTAGCATTCTTAATAAAAACCTAATTTTATATTTAATTAAGCGTGATTGTAAAAGAAGCATAACAATATATTTAAAAAAGCATGAAAATATACATAAGCATAATTTTATATCTAAATAAGTATAATAATTGTAAAAAAGCAAAATTTTATATATAAAATAGCATAATAGGGTTGTAGTCCAAGCAAACAGAAAGAAAAAAAAAAAAAAAAGATAAATTAAGCATTTTAAGATCGCTATACCCTACACTAATTTAAGCACTATGAGAAAATTAAACAAGCATACATAAAATAAAAAAAACAAATTAAGCATTTTAACCATATAAGCATTTATTAGTAACCATTTAAGCATTCTATAATAACTATTTATGCATTTACTTTTAAGCATCATATGATAACTATTTAGGCGCCCTATAATAATTATTCAAGCATTTATTAATTAGGTTTAAGCATGAATTATCGACTTACTAAGCATGGATTGAAATATAAAAAAAGATTCTGCAAATTAGACATGTGAATGGAAAACAAATAATAAAAGCATATTGAAATACTCAAAGAAGCATGATTTACTTGCATCAAAAGCACTAT